>JAINUV010000697.1:0-165752 GCA_020205505.1 Panax japonicus | reverse complement strand
GTCCTCATTGGCCTGTATGCATTGATGGATAGTGTGGCATGATTATGACCATTGATGATACACGATATCCTTGGCCAGTAGTGCATGGATAATTTGTGGTTGTGATACTAATGAATATCCTTGGCCGTAGTGCAGGGATGATGTGGATTATTTTTAAGCTGAGTCCCAGCAATAAAAGTGATGAAAAACCTTTTAAATCATAAAAGATAGTTGATTTTATTCTCTACTTGACTCTTTTAATGGATTGCTTATTCCGCTGTATTAAACTTGATGTTTGTATATTGTATCAGTTTAACAGTTGAAGGCTAACGATATTTTATTCTGCATTATCGAGTCATAATATTCTTACTGGGCTAGTAGCTCCCCTTTTACTTTCATTGTTCTCTCAGGAAATGAGAATGTCAGGGACTTGTTGGGAATGGAGTGACGGTCCAGATAATATCATTAGTAGTCCCCCCATATTCTGTTAAATAGTGTGATAATAAAGTAATGAGGACTCAATTGAGTGTGGTATTGTCTAGATGATATTTTGTATTAAACTCACAGCAATATTTTGTCGTATTTTACACGACTGTTGTATATTAAGTTGTTTGAATTTTGTACCATGTATTTGGCAACTCAAGATGGGTGATGTTTACCTATTTTGGGGGCGTCACAGGTTTGCCCAAATAGTTAAATTCCCTTTTGTTGGCAAATTCTGACGGGCTTTGGCATTTGCTCTTTTTGTAATTTTATCCTCAGTGTTTCACTTTCTGGAGTCAATGATGGAGTATTCATAACGAGAGGAGGAGACTAGCATGCTCCTGACTGACTAATTGGTGTGTGACTTGGTGTTGGTGGACTACCAGTTCTGCCAATTGGTTAACTTTCTCCCATAAAACCTTTATTTTCTTCCATCATAAACTGGAATTGTGCATAATCCCATTTGTCAACATCATCCTTGCTGTTTTGGGAGGATCCACCTCTCCAATTAATTGGAAGTCTGTCCACTACTCCAATTAATCATATTAACCTCTTCTTTTTTGTGTTAGGAAGAGGGTTGTCTTGTACGTGGGGTTGGTCGGGTTTAGTCACCACGATCTCACCAATATCAATTAAATCCTGGATCTTATGCTTCAAGGCCCAGCAATCCTGAGTATCATGACCTGACATGATAATCACATTTCCTATTAGCATTGAAACCCTTCCCATTCGGGTTGGCTGTGGAAGAAGATGGATAATTTTCTTCTGATTGTCAGAAGGTTGAGAATATTCTCGAGTGAGTTCCCTAGGGTGTGAACACTCGAGTGCATCTGACTTCTCCACTCTTGGCAATAGAGGGTTTGAAGACTGTGCTTGAAAAGGGGAGTAGTTTCTCCTCTAAATAGGCATGTTCTGACTGCCTTTCTGTCCTTGTAGTATCAAGGAAACATCCTCCTCTTTCTTCTTAGACCCTCCGAGGGTTGTTTCCATAACTTCCAGACGGATGTGCTCAGCAACAGCTTTTAGAGTACAAGGTCTTGAATTTTTCCTGACTTCAATCCCATCTCAACCATTTCTCCATGTTTGATCATTCAGAAAATGGCTTGCCTATGCCATCTAAGACCCTCTCATAAAAGGGAGCTTCTTGTATGTCTATATAGGTCATCACCATTTCAGACTAAGTCATAAAGGGAATAACTTGAGCAGCAAGGCGCCTCCACCTTTGAGCATACTCTCTGAAAGACTCATTGGCTTATTTCTTGGCTTTGGTAATTTGGTACGTCATGGAGCCATCGATACTGGAAACTATACTGACTGAGAAAGGCATGAGCTAGCTCTTCCCAGCTATGAATCTTGGAGTTGTCTAATTTGGTATACCAGATTGGGCTTCTCCAGTCAGACTTTTCTAAAACAGCTGCATTCTGAGCTTTTCATCCTCAGCATAAGATCGCGAGTTCTCCAATGAACACTTTTAGATGTGTGTAAGGATCCCCCAACCCATCATACTTTTCAAATTCAGGAGTTTTGAACTTCTCAAGATAATGAACACCAAGGAATATGCAAAGGTCAGAATATGAAAACACTCCCATGTGCTCCAATCCCTTTAATAGACTGAATGGTCTCTTTCATTTGAAGGACTTTCTTCCTGATATCACCAGTGTCGGATCTTCCTTGAGATGGGTAATTTCAGGGATTTTGTTGGTTTGTCGAACTGAGACTCAGGTACTAGAGTTTCATTGTCCAGACCCTGATTTCCCTCCCATGTGTAGAGGATTCTGTATATGGGTATTCGTGGACCCTGAGTAGACTAGTGTAGTTTTTTGAGCAGAACAGCCAAATCTATAATTTGTTTACTAATCCTTCAAAATCCTTGCGAGATAGGAATAGGATTAGGCTAGTCAGATGAAGCCATGCTTGCTGTAGGTTTATTGCCTTTTTGAACTTTGAACGGTAACAGCCCAATGTTTCCTTACAAAATAACTTATGTAGTTTAGTCTTAGGAATGTATAAATTTACATGCTATGTGAGGAGTTCATTTTAGGAGTATTATCCTGCAAAACGGATGTCAATTTTGACAAGATAGCATGTCAGGTTTTAATATAAAAAGGATGCATGTACACATATTCCTTCATATTTTCCATTACATTGAGATTGACATGGAATGAAATTACTAGTAATTGAATTTACAAGTAATTAAAATGGGAAAGTATGAAGAGACTTTCCTCCGCGTTTGGTTATCAGAGGCTGACCTATCTTAGGTTACTCTCGCAATTTTTGGCATGAAGGTTCCCAGATCATCGCAATTTACTTGACGAGAAGTTAATCTGGTATTTCAACTGGAGTGAATCTGGGTGTTCCTTTCCTGAGCTTTGTTGGAATTAGTTCTTCCTACGAGTCCAGTAATCAAACACTGACAGGATAAGCCTCCGATGGAGGGACCACATAACATACATTCACATCAACGTGTCTCGCCGTATGGAAATGTTGACATGTACGAAGCACTAATATCACAGTAGATATAGTGCGAAGCACTAAAGTGCAATAAGTAATGCATTCGTACACATCCATATAAATGTAAATGCAAACATCCACACACAAGCATATAATAGTTTTGAAAGCTTGTAATACGACTTAAGCCTTCTTACTGGATATCCCCAACAGAGTCGCCACCTATCGATGTCGGGATTTTTACTGTCCCTTTTCTATTCTTGTCTTTTTTGTTCTTATATTATGTGAGATTTGTTTGAAAACAAGTTGTGAAAGGTCCGACATGTATATGTCAACGATTGGACTGTAAGAGTCGCTAGTTTATGTTTAAATGGTTTGCACCAACTCAACGGAGAAAGGTTTGCACATTAACCTAGTGATGTAACAATGCTTAACTGGTCTATGAAACCGAGATTTGTTAGGGTCCGGGGCTTGATTATGCCGAGGAGAAGGTGTTAGGCACCCCCCGACATCCGTGTTACCACGGTGACCACTTCATTTCAATTTAACTGTTATATGAATGTGTGGGGGGTCAATGTGCAATTATCTGGAAGTAGTGTCATGCCTCGTTTGCACATATACAAAAGGTTTGAATTTTGTATAAAAGTTCAGTTTTTAACAAGATATAGCAGTGATTTTTGTAAAAGAGGTTTTTCAAACCCTATGCTCAATAGTAATTGAGGCATTTGATACTTCATTTTATTATGTGTTCGGATTGATTGCTTTATTTTCGAGATGCGAGACATCTTCGAGAAAATAATATACATAGCAGTGCCGAACTCCTTGTGGGCATGAGAGCCATCTAAGGAAATTCAAAACACGGTGAATAATTTATAAGTTGATTACAGCTGAAAATGTCCATCACGGGAATCGAATCTAGATTCAGGAGACTGAATTTGTGATCACCATGATTCCTAGGCTCAATAATGTTGCAGTTTGTATGAAAGTTGTAAGCTTATATGTATAATAAAGCTGTTAAATATATATATATATATATATATATGAACGATCACCACCACGAAGTAAACTCTATGGGGGATTGGAAATGTAATATATAAAAGCTGTAAATATATATAATAATATATAGAAACGATCAACAAACGCCACGAAATAAACTCCAAGCGGGACTGAATGTAAATATATAAAAGCGGTAATATATATATAAACAATCAACCGCCACGAAGCAAACTCCAAGCGGGACGAAAATGTAAATAAAGCAATAAATGCCACGAAGTAAACTATTGGCCTGACAGAAATGTAAATATATATATAATAAGCGGTAAACGCACCAATATTATATCCAGGCTTAATCAAACATAGTTTGATAATATATAATATTATTATATATTATATATATAATAAAGCATTAAACGCTCCGAATATAAATCCAGGCTCATCAAACAGAGTTTGATGACAGCAATATATAATATTTATATATATAAAAGCAGTAAACGCTCCGGATATAAATCCAGGCTCAATCGAGACATAACTCGATGATGTTAGTACATAATATATAATATATATATATATAAGTATATATTATAAAAGAAATAAAAAGCCATGAACTAAAGTCTGGGAATACGCACACAACTCTCAACGTGACTAACTGTGGTGCAAAAGTGGAGAAAGGCTTTAAGAAATGTAAGAAGTCTTACAGTGGACTGCCAAGAAGACTTCAAATGGCTTTAAATGAACACTCGGTTTTCACCAGTAAAATATGACACAGTACAAGCTCACAAGTGTTTGAAAAGAGAAAGCACTCAATTTATAGTGTGTACAGAGCAAAATGGATAGGGCTTCCTCGCCTTTCTCTTCTTAAAATGGCCACCCTATGCCCTTTATTTATATGGGGCTGCAGGTGTACCTGCAGCTACCCAGGGTGCCCAGGCTTTGTGGGCCCCGCTGTCTCAAAGTACGTGTACGCATGCAATGCGTTGTCCGCTCGAACCTTGATAACTTTTAATCTGGGCATCCGTGATGCGTATAATTCCTTTCTGGAATGTTGTTGTCGAGAGATACACAATGACATGGATAAGAGGTGTACGTGTAAGTTTTTGTGAAAATCAAAGCAATCAAATTGCAAAAATAGCGGAAGCAAAATAAAATCAGATTTTAAAATTTTTCACAAACCAATTACCCGGATCATCTTTTATTATTTATTAATTAACGAAGAACAAGAAGTTATGGAATCATACCCTTGTAGATATGAGCTTCTACAAGTATGCGTTCACCTCCTACTACTCTACTACCGCGATCTCCTTGAATCTCCGGGTAGATTCCTTTCTTTGATCAATGTTAGCCACCCAAGTGTATGGCCTCTAGAGGTGATCCACCAAGGAAGAACAATTTTCAAGAAGAATGGTGTATTGGCTCAAACCCTAGTTTTTTTCTATCTCTATAGAAAAAAGGGACGTACTCTCAAACTATTTGGAATTACTTATATATTGTGACGCCCCCCAAAATAGGTCCATTCCATCCAACCCATTTTGAGTCGCCAAATACATGGTACAGAAACAACTACAACTTTTACAACCCATAACTGTGAGTTTGAATACAAACATTGTCATCTAGACAATATACATACCCAACTATGTCCTCAATACAATTATTGATATATTATTTTACAAAAATGGTGAGGACTAAACAACTCTCTCAAGGACCATCAATCTCATACCCGACTCGTACCGCTATATTCTCGTCTCCTGAGAAGAAAATGGAACAAAAAGGAAAAGGGTGAGCTCAACTAGCTCAGTAAAGAATATTATGACTAAGATAATATACAACAAATTATCGTTAGTCTTCAACAGGGAAAAATCTGATAGAATACAATAGACAACAAGTTTTAAATCAATATTCGCAGCGGAAATATTAATTCATAGAAGAGTTACGTAGAGGATGAACTACTATGTCTATGAATTTAACAGTCCATCAACAGTATTTTTATCCCTGTAACATCAATCAATGCACATCTTGAATCATATTTCATCCTTGCACTACAGGCCAAGGATATCATCTGTTGGTCATGTTCATCTAAACACCTGTTCATCTTTGCACTACGGCCAAAGATATTCATCAGAAATCATTCATCTTTGCACTACAGGCCAAAGATATTCAATAAACCTCCTTTAAGACTGAAGATGATAAAAAATATTTTTAAAGAAGCGAATCCAGTGAAACAAAATGACAAGGATTAAGGATTAAGGATTCGTACTTTTTTTATCCATGTCCAAAAATACCTCAAAAATAATCATAGTGGTGTAAAATTCAAGAATGATCAAAAACATGGATACAATCAAAGCTATTCCACAATAGATATTTTGGACGAAAAGAAAAAAAATAATTTTTGTGAATAGTGCCGTATTCGTGAATAGTCGTATACGTGAATAGTACCGTATACGTGAATAGTAACTCGGCACAAAAAGTTCCAATTTGATAAAAACGTTCACCAATATTCGGCATAATGATATTGAAGAAAATAATATCATTTAAGAAGAAAATAACATCCCTTACCTCAAAATAGCCAGTTCTGACTGAATTTCGGTATAGTGCTGACAGAAACTCGCACCGTATAGCAACACTCAAAGTATACTCACAAGAATACGCTCGATAATATAGAGAGAGAAAGAGAGAAAACTTTGTTTGGTGTGATTTCAATTCTAACTTAGCCCTTTTATAGGAAAAATGTAGAACGCCAAAGGAGACTAAATTAATAAATAATATATTAATCATATTAATCTCTACGCATGCTTTTGAAACAAGCCATGCTTGAATTCAGCAGCCCATGTGATTTTAACCAACCAAAAGTGGGTCCCACCATAATTAATAAAAATCATTTTATTTCCGAACTTCAATAATTCATAGAAATAGCCGTTTATCAGAAAAATTCGAAACTCGCGACTTTCCATGGAAATTCCATTCTCTACAACTTTGCAGAAGAAAATTTTTCCAAATTCCAAAAGAAATTGACGAAATCCACAAACGTAACGGACATTTTACAGTATATATTACAGTCTACTCAATTTTCGGTCAAAATTATGTCCACCGACACACAAAACATGTGTTAAATTTAATGCCACAAAATACTCTACCTCCTCATATACTCATATATCCCACATTCATTGTAAAAATATCATCGTTAATATATTATTAAAATAATATATTTAAATGAATTATTTTATCAGAAAAAGATAAAATATAATTTTCAACAATTGTCACATTAAAAATTTTCTCCATCTATATCCACATAAAATAAATATTTTCTTTATCATAATAATCAATAATTAATTATTAAAAATAATATTACAGAATCACAGTACTGACAACCAGGCCGTTCCCAGGATAGAGGGGGCTTTCCAATAAGGATTTCTCCTTACTGGCGCGCAATTAGATGACCAAACCTCTCCTTGACAGAACTTTCTAGACATTGCCAATAATGTTATCTGATAATATTATTCAAATAATATGAATTATTGATCTGATAATGGAAAATACTGTGCAATGACAATTATTGAAACAATAATATAAAATATCAACGCAGCAATTATTGAATCAATAAAGTAATGAACAGTAACTCCTGTAGCAATTATTGAGTAGTGCCTTCTTACGTAAGGATCAATAATTCAAAATACTGTGCAATACCGTGTGCCACTGTGCAACAACGCGTATTACTGTATTTTAACCACCGGGTATTCCAACAGTGTAAACAGTAACAACTACGCCGTTATTTTAAACAGCTTATATTTGTCGTTTTCTTCCTCCAATCGCTTTCCGTTATGGGGCCCACACATGACTGCGCCGTCGTACGAATATTCCCCGACAGTACGAATATTCCACGACCAAACGAATATTCCCCGACAACAATGAATATTTTATAACCACTTGTATATTTTGAAATATTTGCATATTTTACCCATTATTATCCTCATTAATCAAATCAACCCTTACTATTCAAAATAATAATTAAAGGAAATTAAATTTCATTTATTAATTATTTGGGGTCTTACAACCTCCCCTCCTTATGAAATTTCGTCCTCTAAATTGACATACGTACCTGGTGTTTCGAAAAGGTGAGGATACCTCGCTTTTATTTCCGTTTCCAACTCCAAGGTCATTTCCTCTATAGCATGATTCCTCCACAAAACTTTAACTTGTGGTATTACCTTCGTGCGTAGGACATGTTCCTTCCTATCCAAGATCTTGACCGGTACCTCCTCATACGTTAAATCTTCGGCTATCTCGTCCGGTTCTAACTCAATGACGTGGTTCGGGTCTTTCACATATTTACGAAGCACAGATATATGAAAAACATTATGAACACGAGACATACTTGGAGGTAACGCGAGTCTATAGGCTACATTACCTACTCGATCAAGAATTTGAAACGGACCAATAAATCGTGGATTAAGCTTTCCTCTCTTCCCGAACCTTGTAACTCCCTTCCATGGGGCAACACGCAACAATACATGATCCCCAACACTAAATTCTACGTCCTTTCGATGAAGATCCGCATAACTCTTTTGTCGATCTTGTGCCGTTTGTATACGTTGTCGAATCGTTTGGATCTTCTCCGTAGTCATACGTACTAACTCGGGTCCAACAATGTTGCTTCACCCACCTCGTCCCAACATACTGGAGAGCGACACTTTCGTCCATACAATGCTTCAAATGGGGCCACACCAATGCTTGCCTGATAACTGTTGTTGTAGGAGAATTCCCCAATGGTAAATATTTATCCCAACTGCCCTTGAAGTCTAGGACACAGAGTCTTAATAAATCTTCAAGAGTTTGAATAGTCCTCTCTGACTGTCCGTCCGTTTGAGGATGGTATGCCGAACTGAATCGTAACTCCGTACCCATAGCGTTTTGCAAGCTAACCCAAAATCTTGAAGTAAATCTTGGGTCACGATCCAAAACTATGGATACTGGCATGCCATGCAATCTTACAATCTCATTTACGTACATTTGAGCAAGACGTTCAAGGGAAAAAGTCTCCCGTATCGGCAAGAAATGAGCAGACTTGGTTAATCTATCAACAATAACCCAAATAGCATTGATGCCTTGAGAAACCGTAGGAAGACCCGTAACGAAATCCATAGTAATGTGTTCCCACTTCCATTTCGGAATCTCAAGTGGTTGTAATGGACCCTTTGGCACTTGATGCTCCGCCTTTACACGTTGACAAGTTAAACACGTTGAAATAAACTTTGCAATCTCTCTTTCATATTGTTCCACCAAAATGTATGTCGAAGGTCACGATACATTTTGGTACTTCCAGGATGAATTGCAAACGGTGTATTGTGTGCCTCCATCATGATCTTGTACTTCAAATCAGGATCGTTAGGAACACAAAGTCTGGAGTGGACTCGAAGTATTCCTTCTTCATCAATTCTCGCTTCTGGAATGGCACCTTCTTGTACTTTCGTCTTCATATGCATCAGCTCCGGATCGGTGGCTTGAGCAACCTTAACTTTTTCTATTAAAGTTGGCTCTATGCGTATACTTGACATCATTGCACTCATTCCTGCATATGATCTTCTACTCAATGCGTCAGCTACCACGTTCGCTTTTCCAGGATGGTATTGAATAGTGTGGTCGTAATCTTTCAACAACTCGAGCCAACGTCGTTGCCGCATGTTGAGTTCTTTCTGCGTGAAGAAATATTTGAGGCTTTTATGATCTGAATATATCTCCACTTTCTCCCCGTATAGATAGTGCCTCCAGATCTTTAGCGCGAAAACGACTGCTGCCAACTCTAGATCATGAGTAGGATAATTCCTCTCATATTCTTTAAGTTGTCGCGAGGCATAGGCTATGACTTTCCCACGTTGCATGAGAACACATCCTAACCCTTTGCCTGAAGCATCGCTGTATATAACAAATCCATCCGAACCAGATGGTATTGTTAGAACAGGTGCCGAAATAAGTCTCCTCTTAAGCTCTTGGAAACTCTTCTCGCATTCCTCGCTCCATACGAATTTTGTATCCTTACGAGTTAGCTGAGTTAATGGAGTAGCAATTCGAGAAAACCCTTCCACGAATCTCCGATAATAACCAGCTAAGCCCAAAAAGCTACGTACTTCAGTGACCGACTTCGGTTGCTCCCAACTTGTATTGCTTCAATCTTCGTCGGGTCAACAGATACTCCATTTTTTGACACCACGTGCCCAAGGAATGCTACTTCCTCAAGCCAGAACTCGCATTTCTTCAACTTAGCATATAACTTGTTTTCACGAAGCCTTTGGAGTACCAGCTTCAAATGGTGCTCATGATCTTCACGGCTTTTGGAATATATGAGGATGTCATCAATAAAGACAACAACGAATTGATCCAAATAATCCTTGAATACTCGGTTCATCATATCCATGAAAGCAGCAGGAGCATTAGTCAATCCAAAAGACATGACTAAGAATTCATAATGCCCATACCGAGTTCTGAAGGCAGTCTTTGGAATATCCTCAGTTCTAATTTTCAGCTGATGATATCCAGAACGAAGATCGATTTTTGAAAAGAATTGTGCTCCTTGTAACTGGTCAAACAAGTCATCAATACGAGGTAGAGGATACCTATTCTTGATGGTGACATGGTTCAATTCCCGATAGTCAATACAAAGTCGCATACTCCCGTCTTTCTTCTTTACGAATAAAACAGGAGCACCCCAAGGAGATGTACTAGGACGAATGAAACCGATGTCCAATAACTCTTGTAGTTGGACTTTTAACTCCTGAAGTTCAATAGGAGCCATTCGATATGGGGTTTTAGAAATGGGCTTTGTACCAGGTTCAAGATCAATAAAGAATTCAACTTCACGTTCTGGGGGTAGACCGGGAAGTTCTTCAGGAAATACGTCAGGAAAGTCAATAACAACAGGAATATTATTCAATTTTGACGTGTCTTTATTCAAATCCATAACATGGGCTAAGAAAGCTTGACATCCGTTTTTCAATAAACGAATAGCTTTATGATTAGATATGACAGTGATTGATTTTAATGGTTTAGTTGCTTGAATTCGAACAACAGGTTGATTAGGAATATGAAAACTAACAACCTTACGAAAACAATCAATTTTGGCATGATGAGTAGTTAACCAATCAATCCCTAAAATCACATCAAAAGCAAGTATCTTTAAAGAGATAAGGTCAACAGGTAAGGTGATGGTGCCAACTTGAATCAAACAAGATTTATAAACAGTGGATGTGATAAAAGTTTCTCCTAACGGAGTTTCCACAGATAAGTCAAAGTCTAATTTCTCCGGAGTCAAGTTTAAACGTTGAGCGCAAGCAGGAGAGATAAATGAATGGGTAGCACCGGTATCAAGTAAGGTATAAACTTCGCAAGAATTTATAAATAGCTTACCCGTGATCACCTCGTTTGGGTTCCTCGCATGTTGACCAGTCACAACAAACGCTCTTCCAGGAACCATTGACTTTGGCTTTTCTGGGACAGTCTTTTGAGTCACCGTCCCCGCTGAACTAGGTTTCGCTACCGTACAATCTCGAGCGATATGTCCTTCCTTTCCACAATTATAGCATACCTTGAACTGTTGTGGGCAGTTTGGACTGATATGTCCCTCTTTCCCGCACTTATAGCATATAACCGGTGGTCTTTCTCCTCCCTTAGAACCAGTTGCTGCCGGAACTGTCGTCTTCATCTGGTCGTTGTTAAATCTCCTCTTTTTAAAATCTCCTCCTGACTCGCTTCTTCTATTTTCATAGCTATGATTACCACCAGAGTGGTTACCATTTTTGTCCGTCTTTTTCTTTCTCCACTGGTTATTGTTGTTTTGCTGACTGCTATCTTCAGTATGATCCTGATTGTGGTACCGCGGTTGACCGTACTCGTTATCTCGCTCCAACAATTGAGCCCTGTTAACAACATCTGAATAGAGAGAAAATTTATGAGAGATGAGATATTGTCGTATGCCGGGTTTCAAACCTCTCAGAAACATCCGCGTCATACGTTCCTCATTCTCCACCAAATGAGGTGCAAACCTGGATAACTCTGCAAACTTTGCCTCGTACTGAGACACCGTCATGTTATTTTGTTCTAATCTGATGAACTCCACTTCCTTCATATGACGAACACTTTCAGGAAAGTATTTGTCATTAAATAGTTTCTGAAACGTCTCCCAAGACATGCTGAGTGCGGCTGGATGGGTACGCTTCACAGACTCCCACCAGTAGTCTGCCTCGCCACGGAACATAAAGGTGGCGAATGGAACTTTCTGTTCCTCCGTGCATCCCAAGACATCGAATATCTTGGTAATTTGCTTGACCCATGTCTCCGCCATGATCGAATCTGGCTTTCCCTTAAATTCTGGTGGTCCCAACTCTTTGAACTGCTTGGCTGTGACAACCCGTGAATTGTTATCATTTCCTCCTGTATTTTGAACACGAGTCTCCCTCGTCTGATTTTGCATGAACTGCAAAAAGCTTCTAAACATTGCGTCGTTCATCGTCTGATCAGTGGTGTTGTTCACAGGAGGAACATTGCCAGCCTGTTGCACGTTCTCCTCGTTAGTAAGTACAGGCATCTCCACGGTCTCATTAACTCCACTGTTAACATTCTCGGTTGCCATTCTTAAATACTGCCATAAAACAAGGGTTAATTAAGCAAATCACATATCACATAATATCCCTATATACTGACCAACTAACAAATAAGCTTAGGTAGGACACACTAGCGAAGGAATTACTCGTCTCTCCCCTCCTAGTTTTATTCCCCGATCTCCGCCAGAGATCATATCCCTAAGCTCTGATACCAACTGTGACGCCCCCAAAATAGGTCCATTCCATCCAACCCATTTTGAGTCGCCAAATACATGGTACAGAAACAACCACAACTTTTACATCCCATAAACTGTGAGTTTGAATACAAACATTGTCATCTAGACAATATACATACCCAACTATGTCCTCAATACAATTATTGATATATTATTTTACAAAAATGGTGAGGACTACTAAACAACTCTCTCAAGGACCATCAATTCATACCCCGACTCGTACCCGCTATATTCTCGTCTCCTGAGAAGAAAAATGGAACAAAAAGGAAAAGGGTGAGCTCAACTAGCTCAGTAAAGAATATTATGACTAAGATAATATACAACAAATTATCGTTAGTCTTCAACAGGGAAAAATCTGATAGAATACAATAGACAACAAGTTTTAAATCAATATTCGCAGCGAAAAATATTAATTCATAGAAGAGTTACGTAGAGGATGAAATCTACTAATGTCTATGAATTTAACAGTCCATCAACAGTATTTTTTTATCCCTGTAACATCAATCAATGCACATCTTGAATCATATATTCATCCTTGCACTACAGGCCAAGGATATTCATCTGTTGGTCATGTTCATCTAAACACCTGTTCATCTTTGCACTACGGGCCAAAGATATTCATCAGAAATCATTCATCTTTGCACTACAGGCCAAAGATATTCAATAATAACCTCCTTTAAGACTGAAGATGATAAAAATATTTTTAAAGAAACGAATCCAGTGAAACAAAATGACAAGGATTAAGGATTAAGGATTCGTACTTTATTTTACCCATGTCAAAAAATACCTCAAAAATAATCATAGTGGTGTAAAATTTATGAATGATCAAAACATGGATACAATCAAAGCTAGTATCCACAATAGATATTTTGGACGAAAAGAAAAAAAATAATTTTTTTTTTGTGAATAGTGCCGTATTCGTGAATAGTGTCGTATACGTGAATAGTACCGTATACGTAAATAGTAACTCCGGCACAAAAAGTTCCAAATTTGATAAAAACGTTCACCAATATTTCGGCATAATGATATTGAAGAAAATAATATCATTTAAGAAGAAAATAACATCCCTTACCTCAAAATAGCCGTACTTCTGACTTAATTTTGGTATAGTGCTGACAGAAACTCGCACCGTATAGCAACACTCAAAGTATACTCACAAGAATACGCTCGATAATATAGAGAGAGAAAGAGAGAAAACTTTGTTTCTGGTGTGATTTTCAATTCTAACTTAAGCACCTATTTATAGGAAAATGCTAGAACGCCAAAGGAGACTAAATTAATAAAATAATAATATTAATCATATTAATCTCTACGCATGCTTTGTTGATAATTCAAGCCTGCCATTTCTGAATTCCTATGGCAGCCCATGTGTGTATTTTACCAACCAAAAAGTGGGTCCCACCATAATTAATAAAAAAATCATTTATTTTCCGTAACTTCAATAATTCATAGAAAATAGCCTGTTTATCAGAAAAATTCGAAACTCGCGACTTTCCATAGGAAATTCCATTCTCTACAACTTTGCAGAAGAAAATTTTTCCAAATTCCAAACAGAAATTGACCGAAATCCACAAACGGACGATTTTACAGTCTATACTCAATTTTCGGTCAAAAATTATGTCCACCGACACACAAAACATGTGTTAAATATTTAATACCACGAAAATACTCTACCTCCTCATATACTCATATATCCCACATTCATTGTAAAAATATCATCGTTAATATATTATTAAAATAATATATTTAAATGAATTATTTTATCAGAAAAAGATAAAATATTAATTTTCAACAATTGTCACATTAAAAATTTTCTCCATCTATATCCACATAAAATAAATATTTTCATTATCATAATAATCAATAATTAATTATTAAAAATAATATTACCGAATCACAGTACTGACAACCAGGCCGTTCCCAGGATAGAGGGGGCTTTCCAATAAGGATTTCTCCTTACTGGCGCGCAATTAGATGACCAAACCTCTCCTTGACAGAACTTTTTAGACATTGCCAATAATGTTATCTGATAATATTATTCAAATAATATGAATTATTGATCTGATAATTGAAAATATTGTGCAATGACAATTATTGAAACAATAATAATATAAATATCAACGCAGCAATTATTGAATCAATAAAGTAATGAACAGTAACTCCTGTAGCAATTATTGAGTAGTGCCTTCTTATGTAAGGATCAATAATTCAAAATACTGTGCAATACCGTGTGCTACTGTGCAACAACGCGTATTACTGTATTTTAACCACCGGGTATTCCAACAGTGTAAACGGTAACAACTACGCCATTATTTTTAAACAGCTTATATTTGTCGTTTTCTTCCTCCAATCGCTTTCCGTTATGGGGCCCACACATGACTGCGCCGTCGTACGAATATTCCCCGACAGTACGAATATTCCACGACCAAACGAATATTCCCCGACAACAATGAATATTTTATAACCACTTGTATATTTTGAAATATTTGCATATTTTACCCATTATTATCCTCATTAATCAAATCAACCCTTACTATTCAAAATAATAATTAAAGGAAATTAAATTTCATTTATTAATTATTTGGGGTCTTACATCCACGATCCTCCGGCAACCAGGACTTTGTCTCTTTTCTGAGGCCTCTTGGTTCCTTTGTATTCTTTCTTTGAATGAGATTTCTTCTTTAGTTCTTCTTTGATAGGTTTGTTGTAGTTGGCAATGAAATGACCAGGTTTCTTGCAGTTGTAGCATAAATCATTCATTTGTTCCTGGCTGACGTAGTTGCTGAATTTCTTTGGCTTGCCGGTTCTGCCTTGTCGCATGAACCTTCTTAGTCTCTTTACCAGCATAGCAAAGTCATCTTCATCGTCTTCATCATCATCAGAGTCAATCTCAGTGATGACTTTTAATACACCTTCATTTGCCTTGAGAGCAACACCCTTATCCTTTCTTCTTCCTTCTGATAAGGTTTCAGCGCGTTGGGTCAGATCTAGTTCGTAGGTCAGGAGATTTCCATACAGTTGTTGAAGTGTCATCTCATTAAGATTCTTTGATTCTCTTATTGCTGTGGTCTTTGCATCCCACCTGCTCGATAGGGCTCTCATGAACTTTATGGTTAGATCCTTGTTAGGATAGATCTTCCCATACGCTCGTAGAGAGTTAAGCAGAACGTTGAATCTTTCATAGGTTGCAGTCATGTTTTCTCCTTGCACATGAGCGAACATTTCATACTGATGTGTCAGGAGAGACTGTTTGTTCTCTCTGACTTCTTCAGTTCCTTCGTGCATGATCAGCAGTGCTTCCCTAACTTCCTTAGCTGTTTTGCTATTTACAACATTTTCAAAAAGATCGTCCTCTAAGGATTGGAACAGGATGTTCTTAGCCTTCTTATCAAGTTGGACAGCTCTCTTCTTGTTGCCTGTCCACTCTTCTTTAACTTTGATCTGTATATGGTTTGGATCGTCAATGGTTGGTGCAAGCTTGGTTGGAATATAGGGCCCATTTTGAAAGGTCTCAAATAGATCTTCATCTATTGAGCCCATGTATGCTTGCATCCTGACTTTCCAATTAGCAAATTTATCCTTGTTGCACATTGGTGGCTTGCTGCCTCCCCCGGTCATGGATTGGCTTGGTACGAGTGCCATTGGATCTACTAAAGCTTGTAAGGTGTAAAATAGAACCTACTCTGATACCAATTGTTAGTTCCTAGTTGGCACAATAGTTATCTTGAAGGGGGGGTTGAATAGATATTTAACAATCTTTTCTTTTTAAACTAGTTCTTTGATAGTGATTAAAACTTAGCGGAATTAATATTAGTTTTAATCTTCTTTACCAAGCACTGGAGTAATGAGGGTGAGGCAGTTATGGCAGTTATGATGTGAATGTAAATGACACAGTCGTTTTAAGTGGTTCAGAGCACTTAAAGCTCCTAGTCCACTCTTCTACTCAACGAGTAGGATATCCACTAAGGATGTCTGTTACAACTTCTGAATCACACAGATTCCTTCTAGACCAGCAGTCTAGGAACTTCTTAGTTCACTCTTGAACTCTTCAAGTCCAGCAGACTTGGCTTTCTTACAGTTCACTAAGAACTCTTTAAGTCCAACAGACTTGGTATTCTTCTTCAGTTGGTTGATAACGTTGTGTTCTTGATGGTTGCTACTCAGTCGCTGTGTAAGCACTTGTTCTAAAGAACTGAGTAGCTGAGCAAGCTTTGCAATATCTCAGATCGTAGAGTTGAGCTTGAGAGAGATGTTCACGTTGTTTGTTTAATTGCTTGCTTAATTCTCTCTCATCTGTCTGATCTGTATATATGTGATGTTGAAAACTATCCGTTGGATCCATCCGTTGTGGCATTAAATGCGTCTGAACTTTCTGTACTGTGATGGAGACATTTCTGCACATCTTCTAAATTTTGCATTCTGGCCCACTGACACTGCAGGCTGTTTTCTCACCTACCACCTGAAAAGGTGTTTTGTCCCTCTTACCCATAGTACTATCCTTAGATTCTTCAATACGCTTCTTTGTTGCATACTAAGGATATTTCATATATCCTGGGACTGATGAGCACTGCAGTATCTGGGATCCATTCCTCACTTGTTGAAAACACAGATCATGAGGCTCAACGTTTTCTGACAAGAGACAGATGATGCTCTACGATTTGGATCGTGGTGTTCTACGATTTAGATCGTAGCGTCTTTGACATCTATGCACACTACGATGCTATCAGTCGAGAGCACTATGATTTCCCTTAAACCCTTGCACACTATGATCTTCACTTGCTCATGTTGTTGACTCTACATTCCCGAGAGCACACTACGATCGTTGACTTGTAAAAATTATGTTTCCTTCAGCATACTGCGACCGTGGAGTTGGCTCGGCAAACGTTGGGACCACTCTACGATTTTCGAAGAGTCCCCTTCAAGGCAGGCACACTACGATCTTCAGGCTCTACGTTCTCTGCCTTGACTCCTGCAATGTTGATCAGATTGATGCACTACAATTTCTTCAAGACTAATCTATTACATCTTAAGATCAACCTAACAGTTTTAATCTTTCTATCTATACATTCTTTATCAGAATGGTACATGTTGAAAGATTAGATCAACCTAACAACTTTGATCTATCACTAAGTCCTTGTACATATATTCATTAAAGGACCTTACAAATAATCATGAACATATACATTAAAACATCAAATCATAATATGCATTCTCCCAATAAAACATTTACAGACTTCCGGTATATTGACACTATATCTACTGAAAGTACTTCCGAATCCTACCAGTATGCCAAGTATACATGATTTCTGATCTGTCCAATGCCTTCAACCGATAAGTCCCTGGCTTTGGTACTTTAATAAAGTCATACAGTCCTTCCCAGTTCGGCATCATCTTTCCCAAGTTCTGAGGCGTAGATGCTTCGACTTCTCTGAGAACAAAATCTCCCACTACAAATCTGCGAAGCTTTACCCCCTTATTGTAATGCTTAGCCACTCTTCGTTGATAGGCCGCCAATCTGATCAAGGTTGTTTCTCTGACTTCTTCGAGCAAATCTAGATTGACCTTCAGCCCTTCTTCGTTATAAATCTCTTTGAATTAACTGACCTAAAGACTTGGAGATCCAATTTCTACTGGAACTAAGTCATCAGTACCATAGGCCAGTCTGAAAGGTGAATCCCCAGTTGTAGTCCTCGGTGTAGTCCAATAAGCCCATAACACGCCGAGAACCTCCTCTGGCCATCTTCCTTTAGCTTCATCCAGTCTACACTTGATCCCATTGAGCAGTGTTCTGTTGGTCACTTTGACTTGTACGTTCGACTGTGGATGAGTTACTGAAGTCTTTCTGTGCTGAATTCCCAGTTCCTTCAAAAATGCTTCAAATTTTGATCCCACAAACTGACGTCCGTTGTCCGATACCACCACCTTAGGAATTCTGAAACAAAACACTACTAACTCCATCATGAACTTTAAACATTCTTGTTCCGTTATTAACCTAAGTGGCTTCACTTCAACCCATTTGGTCATATAATCAATGGCGAATATAACAAAATTGACCTGACCTTTAGCTTTCGGCAATGGACCCAGTATATCAACCCCCCAGACAGCAAAGGGTATAGGAAATAAAATTGAGTATTGCTCTTCAGGTGGCTAATGTGGGATCGGACTGTTGAGTTGACACTTCTCGTACTTCTTGACGTACTCCGTAGCTTCCTTGAACATGGTAGGCCAGTAGTATCCCTGACAAAGTATTTTGTAGGATAATGACTTAGCAACCATATGGTCGCCACAGATGCCTTCGTGAACTTCTTAAAAGGCATAATCAGCTTCGGACGGAGTTAAACATTTTAGCAGTGGAGACGAAAAGGCCCTTCGAAAAAGATCTCCATCTATCAGAACGAAGTTAACACTCTTGTATTTGATTTTTTTGGCCAGCATCTGATCCGAAGGTAAGATGCCATCTGCCAGATACTCCAGATATGGAGTCAACCAGTAGTTGGAGTGATCAATGAACATTACCGATTCATGTTGAACACTAGGATGTTGCAAAATTTCTAAGCAAACTGACCCATCAAAAATGTTAGCATCCATAATGGCCAGCTTTGAGAGTGCATCGGCGATACAATTGTCATTACGCTTGACTCCTTAGAACTCATATGACTGGAAATACCGAAGCCGATCTTTCAATTTTGCCAAGTACTTGACCATTCTATGACCTCGAGCTTCATATTCCCTTGAGACTTGTTTGAAGACCAATTGAGAATCACTGAAGATGAATATCCTCTACACTTCGAGACTTTTAGCTAGTCGTAACCCTGCTAGCACCGTCTCATACTCTGCTTTGTTGCTCTGAACTCGAATTTGATGGCCTGCTGAACTTTGAATCCCTCCGGACTTGTCAAAATGATACCTGCTCCACTGATGTCCGAAGTAGAAGACCCATCTTCATACAACGTCCACGAGCTCTGCTTCTGCTGAAGAACTGCAACTGCTCTATCAGACCCCTAAGCTTCTGTCACAGCTTCATCCGCTTCAGAAAATGAACACTCGACCACAAAATCAACCAAGGCATGCCCCTTGATAGCTGTTCGGGGATGATATTCAATAAAAAAAATTGGGACAACTCCATCGTCCATGCAGCTAATCTCCCCGAAACTTCAGGTTTGCCCATAATTTTTTTTAAAGGCTGATCTGTATATACCACTAACAACCTACCCTGGAAATATTGTCTAAGCTTTCGACTAGCTATCATCAAAGTAAAGGCAAATTTTTTGATATTTGGGTACCTTGTTTCAGCATCCCTAAGGACATGACTTACGTAGTAAATCGGGTGCTGCTTACCCCTTACTTCATGCACCAAAACTGGTCCTACAGCCAACGAACTAGCTGCTAAGTACAAATACAGAGGCTCAGCAGGAGCGAGCTTCACCAACAATGGCACCGAAGTCAAATAGGTCTTTATACTTTGGAAGGCGTCTTCACATTCCGAAGTCCACTGGAACATCTTCGCATTATTCTTCCCTTTCAATGTATCAAAAAACGACAAACACCTTTCTGCCGACTTGGACATAAATCTCCTCAAAGCTGCAATCCTTCCAGTCAGACGTTGGACATCTTTAAATGACTGAGGAGTCTTCATATTCAAGATTGCCTGAATCTTCTCTGGGTTGGCTTCAATTCCTCTCTGATTGACAAGATAACCCTGAAACTTGCCAGCTCCCAATCCGAAGGTGCACTTAGTAGGATTCAGCCTCAAGTTGTGATGATGAACAGTCTGAAAGCATTCTTCCAAATCATCTAAGTGGTTTTGCACCAGCATGCTCTTGACAATCATGTCATCGACGTACACCTCCATGTTCCTGTCCAATTGATGTCTGAAGACAAAGTTCATCATCCTCTGGTATGTGGCTCCGGCATTGATTAGGCCAAATGTCATCTTCTTGTAGGCATATAACGAACGATGTGTAATGAACGCCGTCTTCGGTATATCCTCTTTGCACATGGAAATTTGATGGTGTGACGACCCCAAATTATGACCTTCACTTGGTCACCCAAATTTGGTTCATCACTTTTTCAAAATATTACCATAACAACTAAAATCATATATTTGCAACGAAAGATCTAATTTAGAATAATATACAATGTTTTATTATAATTATTCCCCCAAGTCTCGTAACCTACAGTACTTAATAGATTACATAGTAATACCGAATAACGACTTATTACATAAATCTACTTAAGTTTAAACATAGTCTTAATACAACAACATCATAATTTAAACATGAAAGGGACAAGCTAGTCGGTAGCCTTGCCCTTGCCCTTGTCCTTCCCAGATACACCTCCCTGTTCTACCTTAACTGAAAGGTTTTAAATAAGCAAGGATGAGTACAAATTGCCCAACAAGTAATGTACAACGAGGGTATAGGATATATTTATCACAAGGTTTAAAATATCGAAGGTTTATTTCTATGATAGTTCAAAGTGTTAGAATAAAATCATGAATGAGAATTATCAACAATTCTTGAAATAAGAATGACAATTCAATATAAATCAACAAATATATATGAATTCAAAGACTATCAAGGTATCCAACTGAATAAACGATTTATACTGAGTAATCACTAAGGACTATTGAACATCTACTAGAATCATCTATATTAAACTGATAACCCAAAAGAACAAGTATTATAGAGGATCAGTCTACAATACTCCATGTTATGCATAACCCTACAGTAATAATATATTCATGTATTGGGGTTTCCAACAACATACAATCCCCTTACCATAAGGGTTGTTCAACTCAGTTTTCAGATTTCCGCACCAATCAATTAGTTTGGACAATTTTATAAACATGCATATAATCTAGCCGAATCAAATGGCATAGATACTTTGACAATATTCAAGGACAATACTAAGTTCACATGGATAATAGTTTTCACAAGGGTTTAAGCATAATGGCTCATTTGAACGAGAAAGGAATATAACTTGTAAAAGAGATAAGCTCCCGGTATTCATCGAATAAGGAATGCAAAGATGCTTGCACAATGTAATAAGATAGGTTTAGAAAAACTTGCCTTAAGCGTAGTTTATCCACGTTAATAACTCAACCTTTCAAATCCTATTTATAGCGTATTATATGTATACAAGGTTCATTAGCTAACACAGTCTTTAATCAAGCTTGACATGACTCAAGTACTCACATATGATACAAAATCAATTTGTACATCATCACAAGTTCAACGCATGAAACTTTGTTTCGATATCATGTAAACATTCTTTTGGTCTTATTATTCGAAAGTTATGAATGATGAGTGAGTTTTATACTCATAATTGAGTGCATTTGAGCTAAATCTTTTGGTTGATTTTAAGTGTTTGTGTCCATTCATGCATGTTTTATATTGTTTTGTAGAAATTGGGACAAAAGTTACTTGGATCGACGTTCAGGGTGGCTAGATTCGCGTTTTTGACTTGCCATTTACACAGCAGTCACTTCAGAGCCTATTTGAGTATTTCTTCGGACATTTTTCAAAAAATGCAAAGAATGAAAGTTGTAGATCTATGTCTCCTCTTTCCGAAAAATCTTGAATCATCAAAATCAGAGTTCGGGCGAGGAAGTTATGGCCATTTTCCCAAAGGACGTCGGAGCAGAAAATGTCAGAAAATGTTCCAGCATCGGGGCACCCATTTCATGCCTATTTACAGCATCAGGGCTCTAGGGGGCAGAATCCCAGTGCCGTGCCCAGCGCTGGGGTGCTGAGGAAGGGTCTGGTTAGGCTTGGACGCATTTTGGGGCGAATTTTGACACATTTTTGACTCCAAATTGGATTGGGTTTGTTCCTAAGCTAAAAATTAGACTAGTAACCTATAAATACATGATATAAGGCATAAAATAAATGGGGATTACATAGATTAGATTAGAGATACACTCCATTAGATTAGAACATAAACCCTAGTTCTTATTAGTTTTGGAGATTGAAGCAACTTGGAGACCATTGAAGATTCAAAGCAGGAGCGAAAGATGAGTCTCAAGACTACTGACAATAGATTCTATTCTCTTCTCTTCTCTTACTTCTATCTTTTAATATTTATTCAGTTGTGAATTCTTGGTTTTAATTCATTAATTATGAACTAACTTTTTTATTAAGATTTCAATTGAACCTTTTATGTCTATAAATTAGTAATTCGATTTATTTCAATTATTTTATGTGACGCCCCCAAAATAGGTATACATAACCTATTTTGAGTCGTCAAATACATGGTATAGAATATAAATACAACTTAATAATACAACTGTCGTGTACAATACGACAAAACATAAACTATGAGTTTGAATACAAGTATTGTCTACTATAGATTATACAAACTCAAAAGGAGTCCTTCTTACAATTATTATTACACTATTTCACAGAATAGTGAGGACTACTAATGCTATCATCTGGTCCGTCGCTCCGTTTCCCGACTAGTCCATACTACGTTCTCATTTCCTGAAGAGAACAATAAAAGTAAAAGGGTGAGCTCAACTAGCCCAGTAGAAAATATTATGACTAAGATAATGCAAAATATATTATCGTTAGCCTTCAACAGTGTTAAACTGATACAATATAACAACCATCAAGTTTAACTATAGCGGAACAAGCAATCCATTAAAAGGGTCAAGTAGAGAATAAAATCTACTATCTTTTATGATTTAGAAGCTTTTCATCACTTTTATCGCTGGGACTCAGCTTAATAAATAATACACATCATCGAATCACCCCTGCACTACGGCCAATGATATTATTTAGTATCACGACCACAATTATCCATGCACTACGGGCCAAGAATATTTGTGTATTCAATAATGGTCATGATCATGCCAAAAACTGTCCACCAATGCACTACGGGCCAATGAGAACTTTTTTCACATCATTTATAACATTACGGTCATGATTACACCGAATAATCCCTGGTCATAATCATACCAAGTCCATCTATGCACTATAGACCACAGATGACTTTCAACAAATATAAACATGAGGATGATGACAATGATATCGGAATTCAATAAAAACAAGTTCAAGAATTAATTTATCCAGGAACTAATAACGTACAAATTGTCAACATGACACTGCTTTGTAGAGTAAAATTCAAGAATGCTCAGAAGAATATTTCAATGAAAAGATACTGGATGAAGCACAAATATCAAGGATATTCCACTAATTTCATGGAGTATAGAAGTCAAAACTTTAACCAACGGAGTATAATAAAGAATGGAATAACAAAAGAAATCACTAGGGATGCGATAGACCGCACAGGTAGGTTATTCCAACAGAATAATAAATAATGGAGTCAGGTCCGGCGTAAAATGCACAGACAGGATATTCCAACAGAATAATAAAGACGGAACCAGTTCCGGCGTAAAACGCACAGACAGGATGATCCAACAGAATGAAAAATAATGGAACCAGGTCCGGCGTAAACGCACAGACAGGATGTTCCAGCAGAATAATAAAGAATGGAATAACAGAAGAATTTCACCAAGTATAGGGTAGCCCGCGTATGCCGGTTATTCCAACAGAATAATAAAGAATGAAATAACAGAAGTTCTCTTCATGGATAAGAAAGAAATAATACTACATACGAGTACAACAAATAATATTCCCTACCTTTAGAAAAACTGGATACTGGAATAGTGAGGTAACAGACTTCTCTTCTTCTTTCTATAATTTCTCTCTATAATAATCGCTCTAAAGCTTTTGTGAATTGGTGAGAAATGAAGGAAGAATGAGCTTCTATTTATAGAAAAATATAGTTTCGATAATTGCACGTTTTGGGGCTTAAAAATTACAGTACAATACCTCCAACTTTTCTTTCATTTTTAATTTAGTCCTGCAAGTATTATCAATCTTGCACCAACTCCCCTAATAGTAAATAATGTGAATCAATAGTTCAATCATATGAATCAATAGTATAATCATGTAAAAAATACGAATTACAGTATAGTACCTCCATCTATACCTCCATTTTTAACTTAATCATGCAAGTATTATCAATCTTGCACCAACTCTCCTAATAGTAAATAATGTGATTCAATAGTACGCCTGTGAACAAAAAGTTATATAAGCATGTGAATTAGTAGTAATTAATTGCTCATTTATCCGATAAATTACCCGATTTATCAATATAACCCCTAGACATCAATTATCATCGGAATAAATGTTGATTTTAACTAACACACACAATTCCAATATAATGAAACTATTTTTATCAAAAATATAAATTTTGAAATTTTGAAGTTTGACTTTTTCCGAAAAAGTCAACTATTGACTTTTTGACCAAATAGTCAATTCTGAAAAATTTTGTGTTTATAGACTATTTTTACTAATTTCTTCGTTCCGGACTCAAATATCACGTCCGTGTCTCCAAATTCAACTCCGAACACAACTTAAATTTTAATAACATTCATCATTAATATTATAACTCACAATATTTATCAACCAGGTCGTTACCAGGAAAGAGGGGGCTTTCCAATAAGGATTTCTCCCTATTGGCGCGCAATTAGGTGACCAAACCTCTCCTTGACAGAACTTCTAGACATTGTAAATATTGTAATTTAATAATATGAATAACTTTGTCATCTCAATTATTGATTTAATAAAATAACATATTATGCAGATGATACTGTGACAATAATTGAATCAATAATATGAGAGATATGATGCAGTAATTACTGTAGCAATAATTGAGTATAACTGAGTGACTTCTCACGTAAGCATCAATAATCAATACTGTGTGCTACTATGCAACCATGTGTATTACTGTACTTTTACTACCGGGTAGTTCAACAGTTAACGGTAAAACTTCCGCCGTTATTTTTATAAAGTATTTTTGTCGTTTTCTCAATCCGACAATAATTCCGTTGTGGGGGTCCACCAATGATTGTGTCATTGTACGAATATTCCCCGACCAATCGAATGTTATATAACAACTTACGTACTTTGAAAAATTTATAAATACTACCCACAACTATAACATTATATCAAATCCACACCATAATATTTAAAAAATTATTTCGAGAAAATTAAATATTTATTCATAAAAATCTGGGGTCTCACATTTTATGTCTAAGTGAATTTTTATCTTGTCTTGTGATTATTGCTTAATTATTTGATCAATAATTACTTTGTTACTCTAGAAGGAATTGAAAGAGGAATTCTAGGGTTAGAACTGGGCATGATAACATGTGACTTAGTTATTTGCATGGTGAATAATTAGGTTTGTGAGTTGAATGAAAATATATGTTCACCACATGTAACACATAAGGAATTGGAATTGAATGAGTTTAATTCAACTATTTTGCATAGGAATATAGCAAGATTAATCTGGATTAAATAAAAGTCAATTGATCACTTGGAAAAGGGCTTTTGGAATTTGAGAATTCCTGTTAACAATTTAGTAGGCATAATAATTGGGATAATTGGATTGGGGATATTAAAGTTTTAACCTTTATTTATTTGAATTCAGTCATAAAGAAATTCAGTTTAATTAGTTAATTTAGTTTTCTTAATTAGAAAAATCACGATTTGAGATTGTTTAAATAAAATTAGTTTGGTTAAGAATTAGCACTTGGTGATTTTTATTAAAAAATTCCTCGTGGGAACGATACTCTACTTTCACTTTATTACTTGTTGACCGTGTATACTTGCACGTATTCATTGATTGCGAAATCGATCAACAATGAACAACCTTTATTTCTATCATATGGCATGTTCCTTAACACATTACATAGCATGTTGATCATATAATATAAGTTAAAGTCATCACATAGGCATATGTCAAACATCAGACCCAAAACAGAACTTAGTTGTGACTGCTGCCTAGCGCAGCTGCGCCGTCCCCTGGCCATGCCAAGACTTAACTGCTTCCTTGTGGTTTCTGTTCGTCTTGACCAAAACCCTCACACATGGTATATATGTTATGTTAAAGGTCTTTTCATGTTTCTCAAGTACATCTAGGTTCCCTTTTATAACATATTTCTAAATTAAACATTTAAACCATTTAAGGCCATTCGAGGTTATGGATTCACAAGGTCTAGCATGCTTGCTTTCTAATCATACAAGATAGTTCTAAAACTCATATTAAGCATGTGTACGAGTATTCACAACATATATGTGAAACTAATATCGCTTTAGTTGAAAATAGGCTTTGTTCACGCGTTTCTTGAAACGTACTACCTAAGCATGGTATATATATGTTTATACTACATGAGCGTGTCTAAGAGTGTCATTAAATATGATCACAAATGTCAGATTCTAGTCCTCAAGGTAACATGACAATATTCCTATTCAAAGGTCATATTTTCATTTGTAAAGTATACTAATTCACTCAACATGTTCATGCTTTATTGTCGATCATATAAACACAATCTAAAGGTTTATTCATGCATGTCTAAGTTAGACTAACATGTTTTGCAAAGTCAGAATATACAACATGTAGGAATCATGTAAGTTAGCGTACTAGGCTAAGTCTTTCCTTGAAAACATTTCTAACACTAGGCTTAATAAGTTTGTTCATGCTCAAGAGGACTATGTATACTACAACATGTTCATCTATGTGCAAAATCAGTCATGTATAGCTTACTAGGTTTATAATTTGTAGAACATGATCTTTACATAGTTTGTTTTTAAAACTTAAGGTTCAACTCTCCATTTAAACCATACACCTTCATTTAATCATGCAAGTCTAGTCTAAACATGCTCACATTAGATTTATATATCTATGTATACCCTTAAAACATAATGGCATGCTATCACAAGATATGGTACTATAACAGATTTCAAAATAGAAACTACAACTAAATTCAGCAACTGGCGCAGCTGTGCTGCGCCTCAATACAAATGTGGCGCAGCTGCGCCACAATACAAATATGGCGCAGCTGCGCCGTGCCTGGTTCAGGCGCAGAGCAGTCTGCTTCGGCAACTGACTGGCCAAATCTCAAAGTTTATGCACCAAATGGGTTTTAAACACTTATAAACCAATTGCAACATGCTTATATGATCATATAACAACTAATTAAACATTACTCAACCTCCTTAACATATAATTCCATGAATTCAAGAATTTGAAATTCAAGACTAAAACTACATTTTCTTTATAGAGAATGAAAATGGCATTAAGGAAAAAGGAGTTATACCACTGCAATATGAATGAAACTTGCTCCAATTGAACTCCTAAGCTCTAAGAATGCATGTAAGCTCTCACCCTCACACTTGACAATTCTCAGACAATTTCAAGAACATCAACTGATGAACATGGCTGTTATTTATAGAAGAGTTTTGGACTGGGCATTGGTGTTACACAAAACTTGAGCTCATGGTGTAATGCAATGAAACAATGGTTCAAGGAGGGTGGTTCAACCACTCCATACCAACCACCTAGCTAGCCATGAACATCTAGGATTTAGCCTTGTGGAAGAAGACGTGAAATCAAACTCAGCTATTGTTCATGTACTTGGTGACTTTCATTTTGGGACAAAAAGGAGAGAACTCAGCAATCTAGTTATCTAGGCTTAGTTTGGTTTATTTAAATCCCCATAATGAAATCTTAATGTAAAATCGTTACCATATTAGGATTTTAAGGATAAATTATACACTCACATCATATAATCCATGTACAGTAACGATTGTACATAATTAACCCTACTACTCATATAACCATATTATAACCTTATTATATTAATAACTTATTTATTTATGTTAAATAAATAAATTATTCCTTCCTTGATTAATCACTACTTAAAATACTATAGTTTAATATATATAGTCACACAATGTCACACTACACTATATAGTAGAGTTGTAATAGCACTTATATACACATAACGGTGAATATAATATTATTATATTAATAACTTACTTATTTATGTTAAATAAATAAATCATGCACTTCCTTAATTAATTAACACCAATATTAATTAATCCAACAATTAATTAATGTAGCTATAGACTTCCATAATCATTATTCATCTATATATTAAAAATAATACCAATCGTATATTACGAATTAATTATCAAGTAATCCATATTCCACCACAATTAATTAGCATTAATTAACGGATTAACAATTCCGTTGTTGGACATAACATATTGTAATATACTCATATCATATGGTTTCATCCATGTTAAACATCTCACATAATTGTCTCCTAATTCAGTGCTACAGAAGAAAGTTACTAACTCAAACTGACCGATGGCGCAGCTGCGCCAGTTTGTACTGTTGGGACGGCGCAGATGCGCCGTGCCCTGACAGTGCCAAGACTGGTGCAGTTTCTGCTCGTGCCAGTTTTCGACGCTAACTCGTTAAACATAACGTGAATTAATCTCTACAAAAGTGTTACTACAAGTCCACGAGTGTATTAATTACTTATACGAGATCACATGATCGATACGATTAATCTTTCTAATTCCTGTTCTAATTCACTTAATGAATTTTCTCGTTTTGCATTATGCCACACAAGGCATTTCACAAATCTCTTTGTTACTTCACACATCTTAACATGCATTGATCAATTACAATCAATTGTATTATCCAACTCATAAATCAATAATATTTATTTTCACATAAATAGTATTTCTATTAATATATTCATTTAATAATACATGGAAATTCTCGGGTATTACAGATGGTACCCATAGAATGCATTCATGAAGCTCAGTAAAGCATACCCAGAAGTCGCATCGATGAGCTGGTCGATGTGGGGTAGCGGGTAGAAATCCTTAGGACAAGTTTTGTTCAGATCTGTATAGTCGATGCAGACTCGCCACTTCCCATTCTGCTTCTGGACCAACACCACATTAGCCATCAATTTCGGGTAGTCGATCTCAAAGATGAAGTTAGCAGCT
The DNA here is from genome assembly GCA_020205505.1 of Panax japonicus. Taxonomy (NCBI): domain Eukaryota; kingdom Viridiplantae; phylum Streptophyta; class Magnoliopsida; order Apiales; family Araliaceae; genus Panax; species Panax japonicus. The sequence goes on along the minus strand of JAINUV010000697.1, from coordinate 136,145 downwards.
AGCAGCTTTGCAATCTCTTCATCAATGATTCGTTGTCGCTCCGGTGCGAATATCCTCCTCTTCTGTCGAACTGGCTTCTTGGACGGATCCACCTCCAGCCGATGCTCAGCAATCTTCCTACTCACTCCTGGCATATCTTAAGGTTCCCATACAAAATGTCAGCATAGCAGTGTAGGAGTTCCATAAGGTTCGTCCGGAGAGGTTCCGGCAGATCCGAACCTATCTTTACGATATTGTCTCTCTTTCCAGGAATAAGCTCGATCTCTTCTGTTTCCCCAGTTGGTATGACCATTGGTTCTGAACTGCTCTCCGTGAAGGGTTTAATCTCTATTGTCATGGTCTGTTTCTGCTTCGACACCCCCACTCCCGAAGTAATCACTGCATTTCTATAACATTGTCTGGCCAAATCTAGATCCCCTTTCACCTCTCCAACCCCATGAGCCGTAGGAAATTTAATTTTGAAATGAGGGATCAAGGTCACAGCTTGTAAAGCAGTCAAAGTAGGCCTCCCCAGAATGGCATTATAGGCAGAATCTACATGTACCACATAAAATTTGCAAGTTATTTCTACCTGTTGGGGGGTCGTTCCGAAGATGACCGGCAACTCAATAGTCCCAGCCACCTTGACTGGATCATTGCCAAAGCCGTATAAAGGAGCCTCCTGCCCGATCTCCATCTTCTGCCCATCCAGATGCATCCTCTGATAAGAGTGGGCATACAGAATATCCACAGAAGACCCGTTGTCGATCATCATTCTCTTCATATCCACCGAACCCACTTGTGCCATCACCACCAATGATCCCTTATGTGGTTCGATGGTTTCCAAAGGGTAATCCTCATCCATAAAGGAGATTACTGTACCTGGATAAGGTTTGTCAGTCTTTGGGAGGTTACCCGCCACCGACATGACCGAATCCAGATAACTTCAGCGCTTCTTCCCAACAAGTTTTCCAGAAGTTCCCCCAGTGATGACATATACCACATGCCTCGCATGCTGTCTAGCAGCTGTCAATGCAGGCGGAGCTGGTTGTGCAACCTGAACAGGTTCTCTGTCTCTTTGCTGGGCTTGTTGAGTCATTCTTGCAGCAACATACTAAACCAGGGCACCCCCTTGAACCTTCCTCTCGATGAAGTCCTTCAGACTAGCACAATTATTTGTATCATGACCTGAAGCTTGATGATAGTCACAATATTTACGAGAATTACCTACTCCGGGCTTAAGGTTGTCTCGACGTGGTTCATAGATAGGTTTATTTTTGATCTAGTCCAAAATGATAGCCCTATCAGTATTGAGTTTAGTGTACGTCCTATTCACTTTCTGGGTCGGAGCGGACAAACGATGTAAGACCCCAACTTTTATAAATAAAGATGAATTTTCTATAAATATCATTTTTGAATATTATGGAATAAATTTGATATAATGTTATAGTTGTGGGTAATATTTATAAATTTTGCAAAGTACGCAAGTTGTTATATAATATTCGATTCGTCGGGAAATATTCATTTTAACAGGGAATATTCGTACAATGGCACAATCATTGGTGGTCCCCACAACAGAATTATTGTCGAATTGAGGAAACGACAAAAATACTTTATGAAAATAACGGCGGAAGTTTTACCGTTAACTGTTGAAACACCCGGTGTTAAAAGTACAGTAATACGCGTAGTTGCACAGTAGCACACGGTATTGATTATTGATGCTTACGTGAGAAGTCACTCAGTTTTGCTTATTTTATAGACACCCATTTACCCGTTTTTCAAAATAATCGGTAGAAGATTATATATATATATATATATATATTATACGTGTGTGAGTGTGATGTGTGTGCATGTGGATACGTGTGTGTGTAAAGAAGAAAAAATGAAGATGGTGGGTATGATATATATATTTGGAAAAGTTGACAAAGTGGAATATATATATATATATATATATATATATATATATATATATGGTGGGTATGATATATATATTTGGTTAAAATTTTGACTTCTATACTCCATGAAATTAGTGGAATATCCTTGATATTTGCACTTCATCCAGTATCTTTTTATAAAAATATTCTTCTGAGCATTCTTGAATTTTACTCTATAAAGCAGTATCATGTTGACAATTTGGACGTTATCAGTTCCTGGATAAATTAATTCTTGAACTTGTTTTATTGAATTCTTATATTATTGTCATCATCTACATGTTTATATTATGTTGAAAGTTATTTGTGGCCTGTAGTGCATAGATGGACTTGGTATGATTATGACCAGGGATTATTCGGTGTAATCATGACCATAATGTTACAAATGATGTGGTAAAAGTCATCATTGGCCCGTAGTACGTTGATGGACAGTTGTTGGCATGATCATGACCATTAATGAATACACGAATGTCCTTGGCTGTAGTGCAGGGATAATTTGTGGTCGTGATACTAAAGAATATCATTGGCCGTAGTGCAGGGGTGATTCGATGATGTGGATTATTTATTAAGCTGAGTCTCAGCGATAAAAGTCATGAAAAACCTTTTAAACCATAGAAGATAGTAGATTTTATTCTCTACTTGACTCTTCTAATGGAGTGCTTGTTCCGCTGCAGTTAAACTTGATGTTTATTATATTTTATCAGTTTAACACTGTTGAAGGCTAATGATAATTTATTTTGCATTATCTTAGTCATAATATTTCTTACTGGGCTAGTTGAGCTCACCCTTTATTTCACTGTTCTCTTCAGGAAATGAGAATATAGTTGGGACGAGTCGGGGAACGGAGTGATGGACCAGATGATAGTATTAGTAGTTTTCACTATTCTGTTAAATAGTGTGACAATAATTATAATGAGGACTTCTTTTGAGTTTGTATACTTTCTAGTAGACAATATTTGTATTCAAACTCACAGTTTATGTTTTGTCGTGTTTTACACAACAGTTGTATTATTAAGTTGTATTTGAATTCTGTACCAAGTATCTGGCGACTCAAAATGGGTGATGTATACCTAATTTTGGGGGCGTCACAGTTAGTATCAAAGCTTAGGGATATGATCCCTGGCTAAGATGTGAGACTAGAACTAGGAGGGGAGAGACGGGGAATTCCTTCGCTAGTATGACCTACTTAAGTTTTTTTTTGTATTTAATTGGTCAGTCAGAATATAAGGATAATATGTTGCATGTCAATTAACCTTTTGTTTTGTGGCAGTATTTGAAAATGACATCCAAGAATATTGAGAATAGCAATGGAGCACAGGCGACCGTTGATTCACCACATATCAATAATCAGGATAATGTACATCGGGAATGCGACAATCCTCATACAAACAACAACACTGACCAAATGATGAATGATGGAATGTTCAGAGGCTTTATGTAATTCATGCAACAGCAGGCGAGAACGGCTCCTATCCAAAATATAGGTGGAAACACTGGAAACTCTCGGACGGTCACCACTAAACAATTCAAGGAGTTGGGACCACCGGAGTTTATTGGAGAGCCAAAACCAGTTAAGGCGGAAGCATGGATAAAGCAGATCACCAAGATATTTGATGTCTTGGGATGCTCTGAGGAGCAAAAGGTTCCTTTTGCCGCCTTTATGTTGCGAGGAGAGGCAGATTACTTGTAAGACCCCAGTTTTTATAAATAAAGATGAATTTTCATAATTATTATTTTTGAATATTATGGAATAAATTTGATAAAATATAAAGTTGTGGGTAATATTTGTAAATTTTGCAAAGTACGCAAGTTGTTATAAAATATTCGTTTGGTCGGGGAATATTCTTTTTGTCGGGGAATATTCGTACGACGGCACAATCATTGGTGGACCCCACAACGGAAGTATTGTTGTAGTTAGAAAACGACAAAATTATCTTTCTATAAAATAACGGCGGAGGTGTTACCGTTAAAACTGTTGAACTACTCGGTAGTAAAAATACAGTAATACGCGTTGTTGCATAGTAACACACGGTATTAATTATTGATGCTTACGTGAGAAGTCACTCAGCTATACTCAATAATTGCTACAGTAATTGCTGCATCATATCTCTTATATTATTGATTCAATTATTGTCACAGTATCATCTGTATAATATATTATATTATCTAAACAATAATTGAGACGACAAGTTATAAATGATTAATAATTGTTGAAAGATTAAATATATGTTGATTAAAAAAATAAAATAAAATGATTTCTGGTAATTTTTATTCAATCCTTGATGTATATAAAGAGTCTATTATTAGACGTTTGTGGTAAGTTTAATTATTTATGGGGGGCCATATGTCATCATCTAAGAGTCTTTTTCATAAATAGTAATTACCTTCGTAAATAGTAATTACCTTCGTAAATAGTAATTACCTTCGTTAATAGTAATTACCTTCGTCAATAGTAATTACCTTCGTCAATAGTAATTACCTTCGTCAATAGTAATTACCTTCGTAAATAGTAATTACCTTTACCAGACGTCAAACCACTTGCCGTTTCATATTACAGGCGTCGAACCACTTTTCTTTTCACATTACAGGCGTCAAACCACTTTTCTTTTCACATCACCAGTCGTCAAGCCACTTGCCTTTTCACATGGCAAGTGCTAAGCTAGAAATCTTCTATAAATAGAGGCTTAGTGCTTCATTATTTTTCACGAATTCGCTCAAGCTATATAGAGAGAAAGTATAGAGAGAATAAGAGAGAAAGAAGAAGAGTTTTCGGTTACTAGACTACTGCAGTATTCAATCTCCTAAATAAAGTAAGGGGTGTTACTCTTTCTTCTTGAAGAGAACTTATGTTATTCCATTCGTTGTTATTCTGTTGGAATAACCTGTAAAAGTGGCATACCCTATACATGACCTGTATACGCGGTGTACCCTATACTTGGTGAAATCCTTCTGTTATTCCATTTCTTATTATTCTGTCGGAATAACCTGTATACGCGGTTTACCCTATACTTGGTGACATTCTTCTATTATTCTGTTGGAACATCCTGTCTGTGTGTTTTACACCGGATCTGGTTCCGTCTTTATTATTATTCTGTTGGAATATCCTATCTGTGTGTTTTACACCGGATCTGGTTCCGTCTTTATTTATTATTCTGTTGGAACATCCTGTCGGTGTGAATTTCACCTGACCTGGTTCCGTTATTTATTATTCTGTTAGAATAACCTGTCTGTGCGGTCTATCGCATGCATGGTGATTTCTTTTGTTATTTCATTCTTTATTATACTCAGTTGGTTAAAACTTTAACTTCTATACTCCATGAAATTAGTAGAATATCCTTGATATTTGCGCTTCATCCAGTATCCTTTCATGAAAATATTCTTCTGATCATTCTTGAATTTTACACCACAAAACAGTATCGTGTTGACAATTTGGACGTTAATAATTTCTGGATAAAATAATTCTTGAACTTGTTTTATTGAATGATTATATCATTGTCATCATCCTCATGTTTATATTTTGTTGAAAGTCATCTGTGGCCTGTAGTGCATAGATGGACTTGGTATGATTATGACCAGGGATTATTCGGTGTAATCATGACCGTAATATTACAAATGATATAAAAATTAAAAGTTCTCATTGGCCGTAGTGCATTGATGGACAGTTGTTGGCATGATCATGACCACTAATGAATACACAAATATTCTTGGTCGTAGTGCATGAATAATTGTGGTCGTGATACTAAAGAATATCCTTGGCCGTAGTGCGGGGGTGATTCGATGATGTGGAATATTTATTAAGCTGAGTCTCAGCCATAACGATGATGAAAAACCTTTTAAATCATAAAAGATAGTAGTTTTTATTTTCTACTTGACTCTTTTAATGGATTGCTGGTTCCGCTGCAGTTAAACTTGATATTTATTGTATTTTATCAGTTTAACACTGTTGAAGGCTAATGATAATTTATTCTGCATTATCTTAGTCATAATATTTCTTACTGGGCTAGTTGAGCTCACCCTTTCTTTCACTGTTCTCTTCAGGAAATGAGAATATAGCTGGGACGAGTCGGGGAACGGAGTGATGGACCAGAGAATAGTATTAGTAGTCCTCACTATTCTGTTAAATAGTGTGACAATAATTGTATTGAGGACTCCTTTTGAGTTTGTATGATCTCTAGTGGATATTTATTGTATTCAAACTCACAGTTGTATTTTGTCGTATTATACACGACAGTGGTATTAGTAAGTTGTATTTGAATTCTGTACCATGTATCTGACGACTCAAGATGGGTGATGTATACCTAATTTTGGGGGCGTCACATTACTGGTGGGAATCTTTAAAGCGTACTCAACCTGCCGCACCAAAAATGTCTTGGGAGAAGTTCCAAGAACTATTCAACGACAAGTACTTTCCCGAAAGTGTTCGTCACATGAAGGAGGTGGAGTTCATCAAGTTGGAACAAAATAATATGACCGTGTCGCAGTATGAAGCAAAGTTTGCCGAGTTATCCCGGTTTGCGTCTCACTTGGTAGATAATGAAGAGAGAATAACGCGAATGTTTTTAAGAGGTTTAAAGCCGGAGATACGTCAACATCTTGTTTTTCATAAACTGTGTTTGTATTCAGATATTGTAAATAGGGCTCAGTTAGTAGAATGCGATAACGAGACAACACAACCAAAAGAGAGCAGCCGGTAAAATGATAATACCAATGAGAGCAGTCATCGAAGCGGTGACAACAAGCGTGGAGGGAATTAACAGGCCAGAAGTGGTAACCACTTCGGTGGTAATCAGGGCCAAAACAATAAGAATGGACATTTCAAGAAGATGAGATTCAACAATGATGGAAAGACGTCAGCACCATCACCCGTTGTTAAGGAAGGAGAAAGACCACCTATCATATGCTTCAAATGCGGAGGGGAGGGACAAATCAGTCCAAACTGCGCGATGCCGTCTAAAGCATATTATAATTGTGGAAGAGAAGGTCACTTAGCCCGATTTTGTCGTTCACCGAAGACAAGTTCAGCCAAGATGGAGGCACCAAAGGCCATCCCAGAAAAGTCAAAGCCGGTAGTGCAAGGGAGAGCGTTTGTTATGACCTCCCAGAAAGCAAGGAACCCGAATGAGGTCATCACGGGTACACTTATCATAAATTCTAGCGAAGTATATACCTTATTTGATACCAGTTCTACCCATTCTTTTATTTCTCCTACTTGCGCTCAACTTTTAAATTTGACTCCGGAGAAATTAGACTTTGACTTATCTGTTGAAACTCTATTGGGAGAAACCTTCATTACATTCACTGTTTATAAGTCTTGTTTGGTTCAAATCGGTACCCTCGCATTACCTGTCAACCTTATTTCATTGAAAATACTTGCATTTGACGTAATTCTAAGGATTGATTGGTTAACTACTCATCATGCAAAAATTGATTATTTTCGTAAGGTTGTTAGCTTTCATATTCCTAATCAACCTATTATGCAGATTCAAGCAACCAAACAATTAAAATCAATCACTGTCATCTCAAGCCATAAAGCTATTCGTTTATTGAAAAACGAATGTCAAGCTTTCTTAGCTCATGTCACAGATCTAAACAAAAATACGTCAGTTTTGAATGATATTTCTATTGTTAATGAATTTCCTGACGTATTCCCTGAAGAACTTCCTGGCCTACCCCCAGAACGTGCAATTGAATTTTGTATCGACCTTGAACCTGGTACAAAACCCATTTCCAAAGCCCCATATCGAATGGCTCCTATTGAACTTCAGGACTTAAAGACTCAACTGCAAGAATTGTTAGACATTGGCTTTATTCGTCCTAGTACTTCTCATTGGGGTGCTCCTGTTCTATTCGTGAAGAAAAAAGATGGGAGTATGCGACTATGTATTGATTATCGAGAGTTGAATCATGTCACCATCAAAAATAGGTACCCATTGCCACGTATTGATGACCTATTTGACCAGTTGCAAGGCGCCAAATTCTTTTCAAAGATTGATCTTCGTTCCGGATATCACCAATTGAAGATTAGAACTGATGACATTCCAAAGATGGCTTTCAGAACTCGGTACGGGCATTATGAATTTCTAGTCATGTCTTTTGGATTGACTAATGCTCCTGCTGCCTTCATGGATATGATGAACCGAATATTCAAGGAATATTTGGATCACTTTGTGGTCGTCTTTATTGATGACATCCTTATTTATTCCAAAAGCCGTGAAGATCATGACCAACACTTGAGGCTGATACTCTAAAAGCTTTGTGAATATAAGCTTTATGCCAAGTTGAAGAAATACGAGTTCTGGTTTGAGGAAGTAGCATTCCTTGGGCACGTGGTATCAAGTCATGGAATATCTATTGACCTGGCAAAGATTGAAGTCATTCAAAGCTGGGAGCAACCAAAATCAGTGACCGAAGTACGTAGCTTTCTCAACTTAGCTGGTTATTATCGGAGATTCGTAGAAGGGTTTTCTCAAATCGCTACTCCCTTAACTCAACTGACTCAGAAAGATACAAAATTCGGTTGGAACGAAGAATGTGAGTAGAGTTTTTAAGAACTCAAAAGAAGACTCATTTCAGCACCTGTTCTGACAATACCATCTGGCTCGGAGGGATTTGTCATCTACAGTGATGCTTCGGGCAAAGGGTTGGGATGTGTTCTCATTCAACATGGGAAAGTCATAGCCTATGCCTCAAGACAACTCAAAGAATATGAGAGGAATTATCCTACTCATGATCTAGAGTTAGCAGATGTTGTCTTCGCACTTAAAATTTGGAGGCATTACTTGTATGGGGAGAAGGTGGAGATCCTTACGGATCATAAAAGCCTCAAATATTTCTTCACTCAAAAGGAACTCAACATGCGACAATGATGTTGGCTTGAACTGTTGAAAGATTATTATCATACCATCCAATACCATCCTGGAAAAGCGAACGTGGTAGCTGACGCATTGAGTAGAAGATCATATGCAAGTACGAGTGCGATATTATCAACATAAAGGCCCATTTTGTGTGACTTGCAAAGGATAGAGATAGAGTTAAAGACTCCAGGGACCCATGTGATGATGGCGAATATATGAGTAGAACCGAATTTAATTGATAAAGTTAAAGTTGCTCAAGCTACAGACCAGGAGCTGATGCGTATAAGGAAGAAAGTGCAAGAAGGTGCTATGTCGGAAGCAAAAATCGATAAAGAAAGAATACTTCGAGTCAACTCTAGACTTTGTGTTCCTAACGACCCTGATTTAAAGTATAAAATCATGATGGAGGCGCACAACACACCATTTGCAATCCATCCTGGGAGTACCAAAATGTATCATGATATTCGTCATACATTTTGGTGGAGCAATATGAAGAGAGAGATAGCGCTGTTTATCTCAAGGTGTCTAACTTGTCAACGAATTAAAGTGGAGCATCAAATACCAAAAGGTCCATTGAAACCACTTGAAATTCCAGAATGGAAGTGGGAGCACATTACCATGGATTTCATTACCGGTCTTCCTAAGGTTTCTCAAGGCATGGATACGATTTGGGTCATTATTGATAGATTGACCAAGTCTGCTCATTTTTTACCGATATGAGAAACTTATATACTTGATCGTCTTGCTCGTATGTACATAAACGAGATTTTAAGACTGCATGGTATGCCGGTATCCATAGTTTCTGATCGAGACCCAAGATTCACTTCACGATTTTGGGTTAGTTTGAAAAAAGCTATGGGCACGGATTTACGATTTAGCTCGGCATATCATCCTTAGACGGACGGACAGTCGGAGAGGACTATTCAAACTCTGGAAGATTTATTAAAACTTTGTGTCCTTGACTTCAAGGGAAGTTGGGATAAGTTTTTACCGTTGGTGGAGTTTTTCTACAACAACAGTTATCAAACAAGTATTGGCATGGCTCCATTCGAAGCGTTGTATGGAAGAAAGTGTCGTTCTCCAGTATATTGGAATGAGGTGGGTGAAGCAAAGTTGTTGGGACCGGAGTTGGTACGTATGACTACGAAAAAGATTCAAATGATCCGACAACGTATAAAAACCTCACAAGATCAACAAAAGAGTTATGATGATCTTCATCGAAAGGACGTGGAATTCGATATAGGAGATCATGTGTTATTACGTGTTGCTCCATGGAAAGGATTTACGAGATTTGGAAAGAGATGAAAGCTCAATCCTCGATTCATCGGCCCATTTTTAATCCTTGATCGAGTAGGAACTGTGGCCTATAGACTCGTTTTACCGCCAAGTATGTCTCGTGTTCATAAAGTTTTTTACATATCCATGTTACGTAAATATGTGAAAGACCTGAACCACATTATTGAGTTAGAACCGGATGAAATAGCAAAAGATTTGACGTATGAAGAAGTTCATGTTCAAATCTTGGATAAGAAGGAACATATTCTACGCTCAAAGGTTATACCTCAAGTCAAAGTTTTGTGGAGAAACCACGATGTTGAGGAAATGACTTGGGAGTTAGAATCTGAAATAAAATCAAGGTATCCTTACCTCTTCGACATACCAGGTACGTACCCTAATTTCGATGGCAAAATTTCATAAGAAAGGGAGGTTGTAAGACCCCAACTTTTATAAATAAAGATGAATTTTCTATAAATATTATTTTTGAATATTATGGAATAAATTTGATATAATGTTATAGTTGTGGGTAATATTTATAAATTTTGCAAAGTACGCAAGTTGTTATATAATATTCGATTGGTAGGGCAATATTCGTTTTAACAGGGAATATTCGTACAATGGCACAATCATTGGTGGTCCCCACAACGGAATTATTGTCAGATGAGAAAACGATAAAAATACTTTATGAAAATAACGGCGGAAGTTTTACCGTTAACGGTTGAAACACCCGGTGTTAAAAGTACAGTAATACGCGTAGTTGCACAGTAGCACACAGTATTGATTATTGATGCTTACGTGAGAAGTCACTCAGTTTTGCTTATTTTATAGACACCCGTTTACCCGTTTTTCAAAATAATCGGTAGAAGATTATACAGTGTATATATATATATATATATATATATATATATATATTATACGTGTGTGAGTGTGATGTGTGTGCATGTGGATACGTGTGTGTAAAGAAGAAAAAATGAAGATGGTGGGTATGATATATATATATATATATATTTGGAAAAGTTGACAAAGTGGAATATATATATATGTGTGTGTGTGTGTGTGTGTGTGTATTAAATGTGTGAGTGGGTTTTTATGGAGGAGTTTGTCAGTAAAATCAAGTGGATGATTAGTAAGTATAAATATATATATTTTATATGTTTTGTTTTTTTTGAAAAATAGAATAAATTATATTTTATTAAAAAGATTTTACTTTAAATCTGGACCGTCCGTTTAAAAGTAAATCAATCTGGAACGTTCATGAATTAGTTACTATGTAGTCCATTTTTCTATAAATAGAAGCTCATTCCTTCATTATTTCTTACGAATTCACTAAAACTCTAGAGAGAAAAATTATAAAGAAACTATAGAAAAGTATTCTGCTACTTCCCTACTCTTATATTCAGTTTCTTTTACTGTAAGGGGTATTATTTCTTTTGTATTCATGAAGAGAAATTATGTTATTCCATTCTTTATTATTCTACTGGAATAACCAGTATACGCGGACTACCCAATACTTGGTGACATTCCTTTATTATTCCATCTTTATTATTATTCTATTGGAATATCTTGTCTGTGCGTTTACGCCGGACCTGGTTCCGTCTTTATTATTATTATGATGGAATATCATGTCTGTGCATTTACGCCGAACCTGGTTCCATTTTTATTATTCTGTTGGAACATCCTGTCGGTGCGAATTTCGCCTGACCTGGTTCCGTTACTTATTAATCTGTTGAAATAACCTGTCTATGCGAAGTACCGCATGCATGGTGATTTCTTTTGTTATTCCATTCGTTATTATACTCAGTTGGTTAAAGTTTTGACTTCTATACTCCATGAAATTAGTGGAATATCCTTGATATTTGCACTTCATCCAGTATCTTTTTATAAAAATATTCTTCTGAGCATTCTTGAATTTTACTCTATAAAGCAGTATCATGTTGACAATTTGGACGTTATCAGTTCCTGGATAAATTAATTCTTGAACTTGTTTTATTGAATTCTTATATTATTGTCATCATCCTTATGTTTATATTATGTTGAAAGTTATTTGTGGCCTGTAGTGCATAGATGGACTTGGTATAATTATGACCATGGATTATTCGATGTAATCATGACCATAATGTTACAAATGATGTGGTAAAAGTCATCATTGGCCCGTAGTACGTTGATGGACAGTTGTTGGCATGATCATGACCATTAATGAATACACGAATGTCCTTGGCTGTAGTGCAGGGATAATTTGTGGTCGTGATACTAAAGAATATCATTGGCCGTAGTGCAGGGGTGATTCGATGATGTGGATTATTTATTAAGCTGAGTCTCAGCGATAAAAGTCATGAAAAACCTTTTAAACCATAGAAGATAGTAGATTTTATTCTCTACTTGACTCTTCTAATGGATTGCTTGTTCCGCTGTAGTTAAACTTGATGTTTGTTATATTTTATCAGTTTAACACTGTTGAAGGCTAATGATAATTTATTTTGCATTATCTTAGTCATAATATTTCTTACTGGGCTAGTTGAGCTCACCCTTTATTTCACTGTTCTCTTCAGGAAATGAGAATATAGCTGGGACGAGTCGGAGAACGGAGTGATGGACCAGATGATAGTATTAGTAGTCCTCATTATTCTGTTAAATAGTGTGACAATAATTGTAATAAGGACTTCTTTTGAGTTTGTATACTCTCTAGTAGACAATATTTGTATTCAAACTCACAGTTTATGATTTGTCGTATTTTACACGACAGTTGTATTATTAAGTTGTATTTGAATTCTGTATCATGTATCTGGCGACTCAAGATGGGTGATATATACCTAATTTTGTCGTATTTTACACGATAGTTGTATTATTAAGTTGTTGTTGTACTTCTTCGACCCTCCATCGTAGCGGTCGTTATTCCCTTCATTTTTCTTCTGGCCCTGTCAGCTCTGTCCCGATTTGTCTCCTTAAGCCAGTCCGAAGAAGGACGCTTAAGGCTATTCATGGCCTCCTCTGCTATGATGTAGCCTTTTACCTTATCGAAGGCTTCAGCAAGACTCTTCGGGTGGTGAAACATCAACTTCTTCACTAATTTCTCTGACTTCACCAGGTCCAAACCATTCTGAAACAATCCAACAGCTTGAAAATCATTCAGGTCAGTTATTTGGCCTATTGCTTCCCAGAATTGTTTCACATATTAGCTCAAAGACTCGTTCGAATACTGTCGAACCTGAGCCAATGAGCCGGTTGGTTTTCCCCTTCTCTTGTTGCTCCCAAAACGAGCATGGAATTTACTGCACAAATCTATCCAGGATGAAACTGAATCTGAAGGCAACGTCCCCATCCACAGTCTGGTGTCTTTTCAGAGCGTTGTAACAAAGGTATAACACTTAGCGGCATCGCTAAAGTCATAATAATCCATCAGTCGGTCGAACGCCTGACTGTGGTCATAAGGATCCCCAGATCCATCATAGCTTTCCATGTGGGGGCAACTTCTTGGTGGGGTCAGCTTTCTCTTTAAGAATCTCTGCGGAAAAAGGAGATGCCTTCTTTCCCAAAGTATCCTTTACTTGTTGGACTTCGGCAAGCTGCTTCCGAAGTTCCTTCAGTTCTTTGACCAGATATTCCACTCCTTCTGGCTGAGATGAGGCCTCCTTTTCTGGTGACTCTCCCTTCTTCTGATTAGACCGGCCTTTAACAATAGAACCCCCAACCTTCAAGGGACTATTATGATGACGAGCGTCCGAAGGGTGGTGTGAATACTCAAGGCGGGGTGCCTTCTTTATATTCTCGGGCGTATACTCTCTGGATCTGCCCCTCTGTCTGCTTCGACCCTGCTCCTTAGAACTGACAGGGTGGTGTGCCCTCTTCGATCTTTGAGGAGTAAGGCTTCTGGATCTCCTTCGTTCCCGAGGTTGACCTTGAGATTCATGACCTAAATGGGCAGGCTCCTTTCCCTTTCTGTGCTCATGCACTTTGGACTGAACATAGCTAGACGTTGCGTCTTTCAACTCCGCCATCCGAAGCATCTGTTCGGCTATGTCATGTCTTTGTTTCAGAAGTACCCATTCTGAGTCGCCAGATACATGGTGCAAAATTCAAATACAATTTTATTTATACAACTGTTGAGCTGTCGTATAGAATACGACCACAGTTAACTATGAGTTTAATATAAATGTATGTAAATCTTATGGTACCTCGACCACAACCTTGCAATGATACTTTACATAAAAGTATAGTTAAAAACTGTTTAAAAAATTAAAATCTTTAGAAAGTGCTCAAGGAAACCTTTGTACATGGGAGGCCATGCGTCTAGGTTATAATAGATATCATATGTCCACAGAATTATTCTTGGTTGACCCAAAAGTCCCCAAAGAAAAACAAGAAGATTACTATCATCTTCTTTCCAATGGTGAGCCTTCTCTTGACATATAAATATCTCCGTTGTCTCCAAATGAAAATTATATTTCAAATATACCCCAAGATCATACAGGTAGTGCCCGTAGATATATTCAGCAAGTGAATGCGCACAATTACCCTGTCTTATGATAACACGAGGTTGTATGTCATTAGACATCTTGTATGATAGTGGCAAAACACCCTTCCAAAGTTGGGTTCGCCTCACCCTATTTGATTCACCAAATATAACTACTAAATGATGTATAGAATACAACACACTTTTCTATACTGTTTAGGGAGAGCCTCTATAGCTAGAGACCACCGTTCTATTCCCCTATTATCTCCGCTCGACCCGGCAACACTCTTACGGCAACACTCTTATTACCTGATAAGAATTGTGAAACAAAAGGGTGAGCACAACTAGCCCAGTAAAGAATATCATGACTAAAGATAATTAAATTATCAATAGCTTTCATCAATAATAAATCAGAGATTTAGAACATATGGTAGATGATAAAACTTTTCAACCATAGTTGCAGTGGAACGAGTAATCCATTAGAAGAGTCAAATAGACCATACGGTCTATTATCTTCTCTATGTTAAAAGTCCATCAATAATGTTTTATCCATGTAAAATAAATCAACAGTTCCTGTCCATAATCATATGAATAACTCTTAATCATAATTGTGGTTCTAAATTCCTCTTCGCAACCAGGACGAAGATAATTTTCATCACCTATCTTAACATGAAACATCAAAAATCATGGTTATACCAAATCAAAATTCATGCTCATAATCATACTAATAAATTCATCTTTGCACTACAACCAAAGATATTCATTAACAATTCAACTTTGCACTACATGCCAAAGACATACAACTGTATTTTAGTAGAGTCAAGTAGAGCATGATATCTACTATCTTCTACGAATTAAAAATGTATAATAAATATGTTATCACTGAGACTCAACTTAATAAATAATCCACATCATCGAATCACCCTTGCACTACGGCTGAGGATATTCGTTAATATCACATCCATGAATTTATATTTCATCGCTGAGACTCAGCTCGATAATCAATCCATATCACTGAATTATTCATGCACTACGGCTAAGGATATTCGTTAATATCACGACCAATAATTATCCATGCACTACGGGCTAAATATAATCGTTTTTTCATTAACGGTCATGAACATGCCATAAAACAATTCATCTTTGCACCCTTGGCTGAAGAGAATCCGTAGCCATAATCATACCAAAAATTGTCTATCAATGCACTACGGGCCAATGAGGACTTTTTTCACATCATTTGTAACATTACGGTCATGATTATACCGAATAATCCCTGGCCATAATCATACCAAGTCCATCTATGCACTACGGCCAAAGATGACTTTCAACACAATATAAGCATGAGGATGATGATAATGATATAAGAATCAATCAAATGAGATAAAGAGAAACTATCGTATTATACACGATAGTTGTATTAGTAAGTTGTATTTAAATTATGTACCATGTATCTGACGACCCAAGATGGGTGATGTATACCTAATTTTGGGGGCGTCACAGTTGGTATCAAAGCTTAGGGATATGATCCCTGGCTAAGATGTGAGACTAGAACTAGGAGGGGAGAGACGGGAAATTCCATCGCTAATATGACCTACTTAAATTTATTTTGTATTTAATTGGTCGGTCAAAGTATAGGGATAATATGTGATATGTTAATTAACCCTTGTTTTGTGGCAGTGTTTGAAAATGGCATCCGAGAATGTTGAGATTATCAATGGAGCACAGGAGACCATTGAGTCTCCACAGATCAATAATCAGGATAATGTGCAACTAGAGGACAATACTCCTCATGAAAATAATAACACCGATGAAATGGTGAATGATGGGATGGTCAGAGGCTTTATGCAATTCATGCAACAACAGGCTAAGGCAGCTCCTGTCCAAAATGTAGGTAGAAATACTGATAACTCTCGGACGGTCACTGCTAAGCAGTTTAAGGAGCAATTCATGCAACAATGGGAGAAGGCGGCTCCTGTTCATAATGCAGGAGGAAACAATGGCAACCCATGGTTGGTCACCGCTAAACAATTCAAGGAGCTGGGACCACCAGAGTTTTTGGGAAAGCCAGAACCACTTAAGGCGGAGACATGGTTAAAGCAGATCACCAAGATATTTGATGTCTTGGGATGCTCCGAGGAGCAAAAGGTTCCCTTTGCCACCTTTATGTTGCGTGAAGAAGCAGATTACTGGTGGGAATCGGTAAAACGTACTCAACCTGCCGTACTGAAGATGTCTTGGGAGAAGTTCCAAGAGCTGTTCAACGACAAATACTTTCCCGAAAGTATTCATCACATGAAGGAGGTAGAGTTTATCAAATTGGAGCAAAACAATATGACAGTGTCGCAATACGAGGCAAAATTTGCGGAGTTATCCCGGTTTGCGTCCCACTTGGTGGATAATGAAAAGAGAATGGCACGATTGTTTTTAAGAGGTTTGAAGCCGGAGATACGTCAACATCTTATTTCTCATAAACTGTGTTTGTATTCAGATGTTGTAAATAGGGCTCAGTTGGTAGAACGCGATAACGAGTCAACGCAATCAAAAGAGAGTAGCCGGCAAAATGATAATACCAGTGAGAGCAGTCATCGAAGCGGTGATAACAAGCGTGGAGGAAATCAACAGGCCAGAAATGGTAACCACTTCGGTGGTAATCAGGGCCAAAATAATAAGAATGGACATTTCAAGAAGAGGAGATTCAACAATGATGGAAAGACGTCGGTACCAGCACCCGTTTTAAAGGAAGAAGAATGACCATCGGTCGTATGTTTCAAATGCGGACAGGAGGGACACATCCGTCCAAACTGTACGCAGCAGTCCAAAGCATGTTTTAATTGCGGAAGAGAAGGTCACCTAGCTCGATTTTGTCTTATAATGAAGTCAATTCCAGCTGGGATATTGATGCCAAAGGATGTCCCAGACAAGTCAAAGCCGATAGTTTAGGAGAGAGCGTTTTTTTTCTCTCGTGACGAGGAACCTGAATAAAATTATCACGGGTAAGTTAAGCATAAGCTCTTACGAAGTCTATACCGTGTTAGATACCGGTTCTACTCACTCTTTTATTTCACCTAGTTGTGTTCAATGTTTGTACTTAAATCCGGAGAAGTTAAACTTTGATTTATCTATTGAAACTCCATTGGGAGAAACCTTCGTTACCTCCACTGTTTATAAATCTTATTTGATTCAAATCGACACTTTCACGTTACGTGTTGATTTTGTCTCTTTGAAAATACTTGTCTTTGATGCGATTTTAAGAAACGATTGGTTAACTACTCATCATGTTTTTCGTAAGGTTGTTAGATTTCATATTCCTAACCAACCTATTATGCTAATTCAAGCAACCAAACCACTAAATTCAATCATTGTCATATCAAGCCATAAGTAAAGAGCCCCGATCCTTTTGTTGACGACTTCCTTGTGTAGAATGCACCGAAGCCAGACTTTCTGTAGGCGACGTCGTGAATGACGATAACAAGTTGATAGGTATCATTGTGAGGTGCTATCTAGGTTAAGGGATAGAAGTCACAGTTGGTATCAATGTGACGTACTATCCAAGTCTTGGATGTGAGTAACAGTTTTGAATGATATTTTTATCATTAATAAATCTCTTGACATATTCCTGAAGACTTCTTAGCCTACCCCAGAGCGTGAAATCGAATTTTGTATTGACACCAGTACAAAACCCATTTCTTAAACCCTCAAAATAATTTTTTCAACTAAAACAAAAGTAACATGCACCAAAGACGTTGACTCGAGCTGTTGAAGATTATGATCGTACTATTCGATATCATCGTGGAAGAGCGAACATGGTAGCTGACGTGTTGAGTAGAAGATCGTATGCGTTTACAAGTGCGATGTTGTTAACACAAAGACTTATTTCGTATAACTTGCAAATGATGAAGATAGAGTTAAAGACTTCAGGGACCCACGTGAAGATAACGAATATACGAGTAAAATTGACTTTAATCGATAAAGTTAAAGACGCTCAAGCTACATACCCGAATCTGATGAATGTGAAGAAGAAGGTTCAAGAGGGTGTTATTTTAGAAGCAAGAGTTGCTGAAGAGAGGAAATCTCAACCCTCGATTTAATTGGCACATTTGAAATCCTCGATTGAGTAGGAACTGTGGCTTATAGACTCGTTTTACCGCCAAATATATTGCATGTTCATAACATTTTTTTTCGTATCGATGTTACGTAAATATGTGGATGACCCGAACCACATTATTAATTTAGAACCGAACGAGACAGTGGATGATTTAACGTTTGAAGAGATACGTGCTACAATCTTGGATAAGAAGAATCGTATTCAACACTCAAAGGTTATATCTCAAGAGTTAGAATTTGAAGTGAAGTCAAAGTATCCTCACATGTTCGGCATACCAGGTACGTACGTAAATTTCGAGGGTGAAATTCCATGAGGGGAGATTGTGAAATCCCAGATTTTATGAATAAAGAATTAATTTTCTTGAAATAATTTTTTAATATTATGGTATGAATTTGAGATAATATTATAGTTGTGGGTAGTATTTATAAAATTTGCAAAGTATGCAAGTTGTTATATTATATTCGATTGGTCAGGGAATATTCTTTGTTTCAGAAAATATTCGTACGACGGTACAATTATTGGTGGACCCCACAATGGAATTATTGTCGGATTGAGAAAACGACAAAAATATTTTATTGAAAATAACGGCGGAAGTTTTACCGTTGATACTATTGAACTACTGGGTAGTAAAAGTACAGTAATACGCGTTGTTGCATAGTAGCACACGGTATTGATTATTGATATTTATGTGAGAAGTCGCTCAGTTTGATTCAATTATTGTCGTTTAATAATATGAATTATTATAGCGATGATGACGTTTTGTTTTATTCGTATTATTAACGTAATAAAACAGAAACATATTTTTATATAAAACAGAATACTTTATTAAAGTTATTCTATAAATAGAATATATTATATTTTATTATGCATAGTGTTGCATAGTATTTTACATAGTATTGCATAGTGTTTGCATAGTAAAAATCTTTTTATATAAATAGAATATATTATATTTTATTTAAAAGATTTTTCTTTAAATATGGACCGTCAGATTAAAGTAAATCAATCTGGACCGTTCATGGATTAGTTACTATGCATTCCATTTTCCTATAAATAGAAGCTCATTCCTTCATTATTTTCTTACGAATTCACTGAACTCTAGAGAGAGAAACTATAGAGAGATAGAAGAAAAGCTTTTTGCTACTTAACTTTTCTTTTCCTATATCCAGTTTCTGTTACGGTAAGGGGTGTTATTCTTTCTTATTCATGAAGAGAACTGTTGTTATTCCATTTCTTATTATTCTGTTGGAATAACCTGTATACGCGGTCTACCCTATACTTGGTGACATTCTTCTATTATTCTGTTGGAACATCCTGTCTGTGTGTTTTACACCGGACCTGGTTCCGTCTTTATTATTATTCCGTTGGAACATCTTATCTGTGTGTTTTACACCGGACCTGGTTCCGTCTTTATTATTATTCCGTTGGAACATCATGTCTGTGTGTTTTACATCGGACCTGGTTCCGTCTTTATTATTCTGTTGGAACATCCTTTCGGTGCAAATTTTGCCTGACCTGGTTCCGTTATTATTATTCTGTTGGAATAACCTGTCGATGCGAAGTATCGCATACATGGTGATTTCTTTTGTTATTCCATTCTTTATTATACTCAGTTGGTTAAAGTTTTGACTTCTATACTCCATGAAATTAATAGAATATCCTTGATATTTGTGCTTCATCCAGTATCTTTTCATGGAAATATTCTTCTGATCATTCTTGAATTTTACTCTACAAAGCAGTATCATGTTGACAATTTGGACGTTAGTAGTTCTTGGACAAATTAATTCTTGAACTTGTTTTATTGAATTCTTATATCATTGTCATCATCCTCATGTTTATGTTATGTTGAAAGTCATCTGTGGCCTGTAGTGCATAGATGAACTTAGTATGATTATGACCAGGGATTATTCGGTATAATCATGACCGTAATGTTACAAATAATGTGAAAATTAAAAGTCATCATTGGCCTGTAGTGCATTGATGGACAGTTTTTGGTATGATTATGGCTATGGATTCTCTTCGGCCAAGGGAGCAAAGATGAATTATTTTATGGCATGATCATAACCATTGATGAAAACACAAATGTCATTGGCCCGTAGTGCATGGAATTTGTGGTCGTGACCCTAATAAATATCCTTGGCCGTAGTGCAGGGATGATGTGGTTTATTTATTAAGTTGAGTCTCAGCGATAAAAGTGATGAAAAACTTTTTAAATCATAAAAGATATTAGATTCTATTCTCTACTTGACTCTTTTAATAGATTGCTTGATCCGCTGCTGTTAAACCTGATGTTGTTATATTTTATCAGTTTAATACTGTTGAAGGCTAATGATAATTTATTATACATTATCTTAGTCATAATATTTCTTACTGGGCTAGTTGAGCTCACCCTTTCTTTCACTGTTCTCTTCAGGGACTAGTCGGAGAACGGAGTGACGGTCCAGAGGATAGCATTAGTAGTTCTCACTATTCTGTGAAATAGTGTATTAATAATTGTAATGAGTACTCTTTTTGAGTTTGTATAATCTCTTGTAGACAATAATTGTATTCAAACTCACAGTTATGTTTTGTCGTATTGTACACGACAGTTGTATTAGTAAGTTGTATTTGAATTATGTACCATGTATCTGACGACCCAAGATGGGTGATGTATACCTAATTTTGGGGGCGTCACAGCTTGACCATTGGGGGATAGCTCCGGCGTGAGAGTCAATATAGGCGATCACATGGTTAACAATGGAGGAAAAATATCTAGTGTCTAGAGAGAGATAATAATTTGGTTAAGTGTTGTTACCTTTTCCTTTGTGTGATCCTTGCCCCATATACTCCAAGTCTGGTTTACCGTGCCACCCACTACCATCTGGCACAGTTCCCCACTCATGATCTCAGCCGACTGTATGCAGCCCACCCACTACCTTTGGCCACTGTTTTCTACCGCCGGCCGACTATCATCTCATCCACATTAATGATTTGCAGATGAGACAGTCAACTGTCATATTCTTTCATCATTACCGGTTAAAACCCAAAAAGTAGATATTATTTGTCCAATAGGTCAGCCCAAATATTCGGCCCAACCACTCAAGACACAATAAATACAACTCAAGGGAGGAGCCCAACTGGTCCGGCCCAATACGAAAAGTATCATGGCCAACACTCGGTATTGGGACGAGGGGAGAGAGAAAAAAGGCGGGGAATTCAAGTCCAAATTCCGCCACACCCGCAGATGGCACAAACTCCATCGCTACTGATGTAGTCCATTCCTCAGACAAATCGTCTTCCCTTTCCTTACTTCCAAGAATTAATACCACCACCATCGATCGATCCCCTACTGTCATTCTTACCGGGCCTCTCTCTCCCTCAGTCAAGGCCTCTGACTTAGATTTTTATCCATCTTATTAGCACTTTTCTGTACGTGTCAATCTGGTTAACTCTTAATATGCAGCCTATTTAGTGCATTATACGTCTGACCACCACCACCAGCAATTGATGACACACCTAGCTAGCCAGCGATGGCCATTTCCCCATATACTATCTGCCAGCAATACCATCTGCAGATCTTCAGCACCTCTTTTATATATCCTCTTGATCACGAGTTTTCTTCTTACTATGTTCCCAATGATCATCATCTCTGATGACCAACAACAACAGCAACAACAACACAGTGGCTGTGAGCACAAATGCGGGAGCATTGACGTGCCATTTCCCTTCTATGTGAACAACCCCTCTTCTCCTCCTGCTTGTGGCCTCGTGTCACTTCCTGATGCCTTCCGTCTCTCTTGCTTCCAGTTGAAGAATTCAACCCCTTTCCTTTTCCTCAGCATTCACAATAACATCTCCAAAACCTATCAAGTTCTCCAGTTCTTCCATGACGGCGTATTAGTAGATTTCCCCAGCAGCACTGTTAATATTCTTGACACTACTACTACCGCTACTAGTATTAGTACCTCCTCATCCTGTCGTCAGTACAATGATTTGAACTCATTTGGTTTTGAGGGGAACGACTACTTTGGCATCTCCACTGACTACGTGCTTGGTTTGTATGATTGCGAGGACTCTTCCTTGTGCAGAACAGATTGCGAGAAGATCACTACTGTCCTCTTCATGCCTCCTGGTTGCAACCACAGTAGTAGTAGTGCTACCCCTGCTGCTGCTGCTTGCTGTTATCCACTCTCCGATTATACCTCTTGGCGCCCAGGAGATGGATTCCATGTTTTCTCCCATTTTTGGATGCGGGGGATTCTCGTCTTGGGTGGTTGTGCCTTCGGGCTCTAATATTAATGCTAGGATTAAGCGTGTCGTCGTGTTGGAAAATATAGCAATTAACAAGAAGAATAATACAGTAAATTGGAACAACTTAGCTGGAAAAACCGAGGCGTAGCAGAGCTACTGTCCTAAAAAGTGATTTCGCCCCCACTGTTAATAATCACAGGTACAAATGGGCTACCGGCGTTCACTCTCCAGGATTAAACGGCGAAGTCTCCGATCTTGTGTACTCACGGAAGGAGGCTTTGGACTTGTTTATGTGGATTGCCCAATTAACAGAGTATAAGAGATGACTATATGAATAAGAATAGGATACATAGAGCGGAAAATAAAATTGTTATTGTGGGTATCTTTTTTACTTCATGAACGTAAACTGTTATTGTTTTTTTGAAGAAGATGAAGAAACTGATTATGCTGTATATATTGTCTCTGAAGAACAACTAGCCCAACCCTTATAAGGAACGTTGGAGATTTTAATGGTTTTAATGAAACGCTTGGGAGTTACAACAAGATATAAATAAGGTTTATGTTGGAATTGGAATGGGGGTTACAGAAAACATATCGACTAGGGTATTAACTCTAAACATGGGTTACAGAAATTTTGGAGAATAACCAACAATCCCCCACATGATCCAAAATTATCAAAGAGAGAAAAATTAAAAGGAAGTGAGAAAGGCAATGAATTTTAGATACATAATGTCGATACCTTGTGGGTTTAAATCGACATTTAGTGGAACAAGCTCATGATTGTAGATTATATGTGAATTATATTCTTGAACCCATTATCTATGATACAATCAATTGAATCTTGCACACATATCAAAAAATCCTGAATCCACACAAGTCCGCGGTTGGGCGCGTTCTAGGCCATGCGTCATGTCCCAGGTTTTCATAAAGGCTCTAGAGAGTTTGCCAAAGACTCTCATAGGAAGCGGCCTACACTTCCACCTTTATATAGGTGAACCCATCAAGTGTATACTGACATACACCACCCTTTAGAGCTATGAGTTTCATTAAGAATCTAAATGATTCATCCTATCACAATTTGTCAGTAAGCACCACATGCACACAAGAAGAGATATAAATAATTGTAGTGCTATAATTAAGTAATTACGTGACTTGTTGTTATCCATTGAACCCAATTCATGGGATCTCCAATCACATGGGTTGGGTTTCCATCGCGTATTACTTACTCAAGATGTTGGCAATAGTCTCATCCCTCTGGATGCTTCATGGACACTCTGTTTAATCAATCCCTTTCTGCTAGGTTCTTTTCAGACCTTGTAAATTCCATACCGTTTACTGATCAGTCCTCATTCAATATTATGTCTCAAGCTAATATGTCTCTGTTTCCCATTATACACATGGTTCATTCCTCGTCCAATAGCAGCTTGAGAATCACAATGCAGATATATAGAAGGAATTGGTTTAGACCACAACAGTGTGTTTGCCAATAAATTCCTCAGTCACTCTGCTTTTGTACCTGTCAATTCTAATGCAATAAATTCAAATTTCATAGTAGATTTAACAGTACAAGTTTATTTAGCAGATCTCCACGGGACAACAACTCATCCACTTAAAGTAAACACATATCCACTAGTGGAGCTTGTTTTCATCATTAGCAGATGCCTAATTAGCATCACAATATCCTTCAAAAACATTAGGATAATCAGAAAAATGTACACTTACATTAATTATTCCTTTTAAATACCTCATTAGACGTGACAATGCATTCCAATGATTTTGTGACATATTATGTTTATATTTGCTAAGTTTCAATATCAGGTCGAGTACAATTCATTAAGTACATTACACTATCAATGATTCTAGCATCTTCAATTTGTGCAATATCAATCCCCTTTATTTTTCTTTAAATGCACACACTAGAGTCACAAGGTGTTCCTAATGGCTCTTTATTAAAGAAATTAAATTTCTTAAGAATTTCACATAATAAAAACAAACCATGTTCAATTTTATTAATTCTCATGCCAAGAATCAAGTTCGTTTTCATGTCAAATTAGAGAATAAAAAAATATTTTAATAATTTTTACAACTTTCTCATCAGTACCAAATATCAGCAAATTATCCACATATAATCACATCACAATTTTCATGCTTTATATCTCATGCATATATCACATTTCTCATGCTTCACATTTTATGTATAATTCACATTTTGTACATGATTCATCTTTCTCATATTGTACATTTATACATGCTTGACATCTGATACATGCTCCATAATGCTCATACTTCGCATTTCTCAAATTATATAGTTCACATAGAACAATTAACTTAAATTATCAATAGACTATTATAACAGTTATTATCACATTGTTGCACGAAATGCACATTAAAACAATTCACAAGAATGTCACGTAACGCTGAACATTAGCGCATAACCACAAGTACAGAAAAACTTGCTTTAAAATTATCAATAGATCGGTTAGCTTTTAACTTCTTTTTTAAATTCTAGTATAGCTACTTTAGCTAGACACCCCCACATTTTAAGATACCCCAAGTTAGGTGCATGTTACAACGTGGTAATTTAATTCCAAGCACCAACAATTGAAATAACATATAATATTACTCAATTAATATTTCAAGTATGTTATAAACACATTAAATACTTTCATAAAATTTATAACAGTATCTTATCATCACCAAATGTTTCTGGAATTTTCTAGAATTTTTTCTGAAGATCATGCAAATTATCACAATTAATTAACTATTGCATAATTAAATAAATTAACTAAAATTATCCAAATATATTAATTTTCCAAAACTTCAGTGGAAATATTAATTTTATTCCAATAATTAATATCTGTTAAATTTTCAGAATTTAATAATCACAAGAACTATTTATTAATTGATTCAGAAAAGCAATCTTCTTCCCACATATTAGAAGGTAAGTTAAAGTTAATTAACTTGACATTTTAAATATCATTAATGTACATTAACAATTCTAGCGTCAGCTCTCAACAGCAGACAACTATCCATCTTTTAAAAAGTAATAGACTCTTTGCTCTCATAAGGATAACACTGGTTAATTGACTCATAAGGAGGAAGCAACACAGTACTTGGTTTCTGACAAATTTCAAGGAAAGAAGTAATCAAAAATGTTCCAATCATCCGAGCTTCTTTACACCATTTGTCAAAATTCAAAACAAAGCCATTATATCTTTGGCACTACCACAAATGATGTAATAACTGCAAATTTTGTGCAACACATTTATCAAAATTTGATACTTGGCTTCATGGGAAATAATCTTTTAAAAAAAATTACTACCCAACTAGGAAAAATAAATAAATTAAGCACTTATACGTACACACATATATACGTCATCAATCATTAAGCTTGTACGATGAGTGCTTCCTAGCACCTCTAGCATTCATAAATTAAACATTACACTTCAAGGGACAATGTTCATTTATTTTATTATCAGTTTCTTCTTTTACTTTTTCTTATGATTTTCACATCTTGCACTCCTCATGCCAAAAATAAGTCATGTTTTTGACTTGTTGATTTTTCTGGCATACTAAGGTTTGCCAAAGACATACTCTTCTAACATAACTTTTTCAATTTTATTTCCGATAATCAATTTTAGTCTTAAAACTTTTGTATCTAAAATAAAATATCATGAAAAAACAAAGTTTAAGTTTGTCATGACCCATTGGCAAACCTTAATCTGCATTAAAATAAAAAAGGAAAAAGAACTAATAAATGTATCAAGTCAAATAAAACTCCCACGGAGGTATGCTAGCAGAGTAGTTGTAGCAGTAGCATAGTAACAAATAGTGCAAACTACAAACCTTGGCAAACAAGACAGAAATCTAAAAAAATATGTATTAAACGTTTACTGTCAAATTAAGTAGGGAGGCAGAAAAATCAGATCCAGTTCCATGACAGACAATTACAATGAGTTTGGACATCAGAAAGTATGCAAACTCTAGGAAAATCATCATAAAGTACAGTCACCATTCTAAAGTACTCTCTCTAGAACTTAAATTGATTTTGAGTGTTGCTACAACAAATTTATGTAAAGAAAGACCCACTTATTACTATTCTATTTTATGGCTTCAGTACAACGTTAGTAGCAATCCACATTGGACATATAATTTGTTGACATATAAAGCACTTTCCATTAATTTTTCTCAAATAATCAGTTCGTAAAATATCAATATTCAAGTCACTATAAAGTATAAACACCAACATCTATAAACAACTCTTGTTATAAGTAGTCGAACAGTGAATCGGATCCAGTTATTATCAGTGCATATATGCGAAGCAAATGAAACTAAAACAACATGTATTCTTGTTAATAGTGGAATCACTTTTTAGATTGTTGGAAAATATAGCAATTAACAAGAAGAATAATACAGTAAATTGGAACAACTTAGCTGGAAAAACCGAGGCGTAGCAGAGCTACTGTCCTAAAAAGTGATTTCGCCCCCACTGTTAATAATCACAGGCACAAATTGGCTACCGGCGGTCACTCTCCAGGATTCAACGGCGAAGTCTCTGATCGTGTGTACTCACGGAAGGAGGCTTTGGACTTGTCTATGTGGATTGCCCAATTAACAGAGTATAAGAGATGACTATATGAATAAGAATAGGATACATAGAACGGAAAATAAAACTGTTATTGTGTGTATCTTTTTTACTTCATGAACGTAAACTGTTATTGTTTTTTTGAAGAAGATGAAGAAACTGATTATGCTGTATATATTGTCTCTGAAGAACAACTAGCCCAGCCCTTATAAGGAACGTTGGAGATTTTAATGGTTTTAATGAAACGCTTGGGAGTTACAACAAGATATAAATAAGTTTTATGTTGGAATTGGAATGGGGTTAACAGAAAACATAACGACTAGGGTATTAACTCTAAACGGGGGTTACAAAAATTTTGGAGAATAACCAACATCAAGTTGGAATGGGCATTCCCCGATAACAACAATTCAAGTACAGGAGGTAAGGCCACCTTCTGTGCTCCTAATGCATACATTGTCAATGCCACTACAGTAACATCCGGGATTAGATGCAAATGTGAGGATGGATTTGTCGGTGATGGGTTTGCTCAGGGATTTGGATGCTTGAAATGTGAGTTTCTTAGTACTGCCCCTTATTCATCTCTGTCATTATCTACTAATACCTACCTATCAATTTACTGGTGCTTACAACTAATACGCATCAAGGTAAGCTGAAATAAAAACCTGGTTGTAACTCATCGCATGACTCATCTTTGACAGCTTGCCTGAAAGATGGAGAGGAAACATATGGTAGGGACTGTTACATGAAGAGACATGGTAGAAGGAAACTGGAAGTTCTAGCTGGAATGTGGTCACGACATAAATCTTTTTCTCGACTACATTTCCATGTGCAGGTTACTTTTCATTTAGGACAATTGTGCAAAATCCAATTGCAAAATTCTGGAAACATAAAACGTATAATATTATTCTTTCATTCATGCATTCTCTTTACCGAAAGATCGTTTTCCTTTGGTGCAATTTATATTATTTTCTTTTCCTATTCTTAATTCTTCTATTTCTGCATGAAAACGTAAAAATATAACATAGAGAAGTAAAGGAATATGGTGATGTTATGAGTTGAACCTTTATCCTTCATAATTTGCTGAGATGCCTGAAAATTTTCAATTGCATCCCCATAAATTTCTCTACATGTAAGAATCATTCTCACTGTCAGCTTCAACATGCAGGGCTTCTCACATCAGCTTTCTTCATTGCCTTCTTGACCGCACTTTTCTGTTTGTTAAAACGGCCTACTAAGTCAGGTACAGCTGAACCTAATCAGGCAAAAAGTAGAAGTGCCATATAATTCCGAGAAGCTTGTAGGACTCGATTACTTACTTACCATGAGCTAGAAGAAGCCACCAAGGGGTTTGAAGACTCTCAAAAACTTGAAGGCACCAAGGGCAAACTTTATGCTGGAGTTCTTGGGGATGGATCAAATGTAGTCGTTCACAAGGTACATTGCGAGAGTGAAAGAGACTTCATCCAAGTCCAGAGGCGAAACTAGCATAGGGCTGGAGGGGGCCATGGCCCCCCCCCCCCCCCAAGGTTTGAAAAATTTATAAGGTCCACCCCAAGGTTGGAAAAATTAAATTTATTATAATTCTAAGTTTGTATAATTGGAGCATAATATTGTATATGTGTTATTCCAATTAAATGATACATTTGTATCCAGATAACCAACTTATACTCTTATTTAATTTTTTTTAATTCTTTGTTTATTTTATGAAACTTGATATTTTACTTTTTAAAAGTTTAACGAGTGATCATATTCAATTTGTTTTCCGGTAACCAACTAAAACCTTACTTATTTGATTGTAAGTTTATGAAAATTTTATTATTAAAAAGTTCAATAAATGGTCCAATAATATTGGTTAAGTCATTCTTGTAGTGTAGTTAATTGAATTTTTTATTTTTTGTTTAATTAGAATCATGGGAAAATCACATATTATTGATTCATTTTTCAAGAGAAAGCAATCAAATCATGTTGACATATCTATGCTTACCCCTGAGCCTAATGTTAAAACATCTCTGACTACTTCTGAACAAGAACAACGTGAATTGAAGATAAAGAATGAGATATTAATTATTTGAAATGTGATCCTAGAAAACGTATCAAAATATGGAAATGTTGTGGTGTGATTGAAGTTCTTTTTCTGAATATATATTATGTTGTTAAAAAAAATTTTGCCCCCCCCCCCCCCCAAAAAAACAAATCTTGGTTTCGCCCCTGTCCAAGTCCTATCCCAAGTCGAGGTATTATCTGCAGTTTCGCATAGGAATATGGCGCGCCTCCTTGGATGCTCCATTGACTATGGAGACACCCCATTGGTGGTCTATGAGTACCCACCAAACGGTACCCTCTTACAACAATTGCGCCAAAGCAGAGAACAGAAGATTGGCCTTGACTGGTTCAAGAGATTGAACATTGCCACAGAAACAGCAAGCGTTCTTGCATTCCTGCAATATGAAATTTCTCCTCCAATTTTACACCATGATCTCCAATCTGGCTGCATCCTCCTAGATGAAGATTTTTCGGTCAAAATTGCAGGGTATGAACTGCTCAATACCAGCCTCGAGGGAGATGGATCTCATTTATACACAAAAACTGAAGGACTGCAGTACTTTTACTGGAGTGATGTTTACAACCTTGGGGTGGTGCTTCTGGAAATTATTGCAGGTGCCACACCCTTGGATCTCCCAACAATTGATTTACAAAAAATAAGGAGAGGAAAGCTAGAAGAGACTGTGGACCCACTTCTTTACTTTCACGAGCAGCCAGCCTTCCGCAGAGAGCAGATAGAGAAAGTTGCAGACCTTGCCACAAGGTGCTTAATGTTTGGTGGAGATGGAAAACTTAGTATGATAGATGCTGCAAGGGAGCTGGTGCACTTTAGGAAAGACACTGTTGTTGGCGGTAGTCGGAGGGGGCCTGCATTGGAGGAAACGTTCTCCAATTCGAGCCTCCTCCAGATGATATCAATGTCGCCCGACTCAATTTATGTGCCTTGAGAAATTGCTCTTCGCATGCATGCCGGTAAAAAATATTACTTGGCGTTGGCAACCGCTACTATAAGTAGCGAACATTAATCATAAAAACCATAATAACTAATTCTGATTAATAAATCTTAAACTTTGGTTAATAAATTATAAACCCTTGTTAATGAGTCAAACTATTATTCTATTTAAATCGTTTGCTAAGCCAAACTCTTCTGATTAAGCACCCTTATTCTAATTAAACGTTGTCTACTAATAGTAACGGACGCTAAGTGTTTTTAGTAGCGGACATCGATTTTCAGTTTCTAATGCAGGTCGTTCTTTCTTATTTACAATAATAGTATAAATAAAGATCCATAGTAAATATATGTCCTATAGAAAAATTTAAAGGTGGTCACCACCCTTGCCTGGATCCTTCCCTGACACTATTTTGTTAGGTACATCTCTCACCGTGCATAGTATATCTCGGCGGTCAAAACTTTAAAAAGAATTATTCCATAACATCGATCAATGGCCAAAAATTTATAAACAATTATAGCCTTTGGGAGGTTAGAGGTTCGGAAGGCAATGAATTGTTTTTCTTTTTCCTCTCTACTTTTGTGTTCTCTCTCTTCTTTTAGCATAATCAAAAATGATTTGCACCATTTATTGTTATTCTTAGAATTTGTGGCTCATACTCTCGAAAAAATCCAAGTGCGTAGTGACTGAAGCCGAACGGATTTGATCCCCAACCTCATGCTGCATGGTTGGGTTCGGCTACATTTGTAGAAAATGAACATTATTAGAAAATATTGAATATATATTGAACCGTCAGTCGAGCTTGGATTATAGAGCCTGTCGAGCATAGATATTTTTAGTATCGGACATTATTTGTTTGACCATCTTAGCCCTATTTAATATTCCCTCCGTTCATTAATATAAGTCATTTTAGAGTTATGCACAAGTATATTCACAAAAGAACATTTTAAATCATCCATCACTTAATGTTTGATGATATGTAGGGTTACAAAATTAAGAGTGATGCATTGAGTCAAGTTTTATAGTGTCAGAATGAAATGTTGTTCCTACAACTAATTAAATATGTTACTTATAATTGACCATGTTATCCCCGTTTTAAAATATATGATTATTATTAAATAATTTTATATTTTAAAATAAAGAGTACTAAATGTATAATAACACATCATAAGAGACGCGCTAAGAACCGACATTCATTAAACTAGATCGATTCATCCTGTTATATAGAAATAGGAATGAAAAGATGCTCAAATAAAGTGCTGACTAATGAAAGCAGGAAGGTTGGAAGCATCCAAGCCTTTATTTGTTAACATGAAAGCCCATTTAATGCCGGGTTTTCATGTCTATTTTCATTCCGAGAGAGCTTTCAATGGCCTAAAAAGAGATTTTATTTTTTTCTATTTTATTTTGATATAGTTAACATTTTGTTGCAGAACTAGACTCCGAAAGTGAAACCTTTAGAAACCCAAGAGCAATACTGGCAAAATTAAATGGATTAATACATAAAAATATTTTATTAAGGTTCTAGCGTAGTAATTATATTACTACTACAATACTCGACTGTAAAGAGGGAAAACTAAAGTTACACTGCTCCATATATAAAGTCATAAATTATAAGTAACAACAGTGGGTAGTTTTGCACTTAAATTAATAAATATGAATGCCTCTCTTGCAACAATAATTTCCTGAACAGAATACCAGGTATATATTCCTACCTTTTCCAGGAAATAAAATTATCACTGTATAGTAAAAACTTTATACGATATTGATGAAAGGCAATCCTTGTTACCATTGCGGCATTATGCGCAGCTCAGATGAACTAGTTGTTCCCGAAACTCATTCCGTGAAACCAATAACTTGACCAAGGGATGATTTCACAGCCCCAATAACCAGTATAGCAATACAAGTTTATGAAAATATGTCATGCATACCAGTTATTTAAAAGCTCCAGGAGAAGAACCGCAGCCGAATCTTTTGCTTTCTTGACACTTGGCATAGGCTCTCCTACACATTCATCGGTCCATCCCCTATCTGAAGTATTTACACGAACAGCAAATGTAAATCTTTTTGCATGAGCAGGACCACCCTCGTTAACACACCTAAATGCAAATATTGAGTTATTTCTCAAAAGTGAAAAAGAAAAGCTAGACTGTTAAACAACAAAATTCTGGTCATTCAATTATAGCATCATCTATGTTAATGATTGCAAGTCAAAACCAAGCCACGTCTTACCGATACAATGGCATGGGCCAATTTCTACGCAGGCATATATCATTCAAGGTCTGCCTGGTAAATGTCTGGGTTCCACTATTCTTTTTCTCATCTTCGTCTCTTTTCTCCTTATTAGCTTCAGCAGTTTCTTTTTCTTTCAAGGCAACAAGAGCATTCCTGGCAGCTAATTTTTGTGCCATTTTCTTTTGCTGATTTTGAGCAGTCCCAACCTGGATGCCATCAATGTATACTTCAACAGTTGCTAAATTTCCACTTCGAGTAGCTTTGTACTCCAAGCCTTCAGCCTGTTGTTGACACCTTTCTTGCAGTTCCCGCACTGGATGCATAGGGAGTGTTTCTGGAGTGACCATAGGATCAAATAAAGGTTGGAAGACCTGTTATTGTAACAAAATTTCGATAAATGAATCTTAAGTCGGGAAATCACAACTCGTTCCCAAAAGTATAAGAAGATAAGTGGATTCTATAGAAACCAACCTGCCAAACAACACCAGTATCACGTCCACTATCTAAGAAAATGGAACCAGCAATTGATTCAACAATGTCACCTAGAACTTTTGGTGCTTTGCAATCACCCAAGCCAAAGGAATTGAATCCTGGCTTTAAAAATTCGTTTTGAACCTCCTTCACGAAGTCCCGAATCTGACAAAGAAAGCAAAGATGAAAATACAAGCACAACTTGCTTGACATAGCAGTAAAGCAAAACATGGTCAGGCTAATAATTACAGTCCCCCTCCACTTAAAAGAGTTTCAAGTCAATAAGAGGCAAAAGAGAGTACAAACCTGTTTTTCAAGTGCACTCGAACCATGGCGAAGGTGCAAATGAAGATTATGTTTAACGGCAACACGTGCAAAATTTTCATTGTTTACGGCAGCAGCTCTCAAGTCAGTCAAACGTCCAGGAGGAAGATCTGTGTATGTAAAGAACAAGTGCTTTGTAATGAGATGATCCAAGACAGCATCACCGACAAATTCCAGCCGCTGGTAACAAGATACTCCAGAAGATGGACGTGAAGCATGAGTGATAGCTTCTATCAACAAGCCCCTATCCTGGAACTTAATATTCAAAGCACCTTCTAAAGCATCAAAGTTGACACTCCTAAGTACACTCTCTGGAACATTGGTTGGCATGGTTGAGAGCTCTAACTCCTTGGGGTCAAAATCAACCTGAATACCGATCCATTTCATGAGGTGGTTTCCAGCACTTTTCCGACCTTCAACATAGTAAACTCCAATAAGCGCTTCAACGACATCTGCAAGAGTCTTGCTAGAGAGAACTCGATAAGAACTCAAATCACTCTCAAGTTCACCATCTTCCATTTCATCGTCTTCATAAACATCCCCACGGTGATTTTTCCTTGGTAAAGAGTCGTCCACCGCTCTTTCTTGATCAAATAAGGATGAGTCTACTTCTTTAGTTTCCTCATCAAAGACAGGCGGCACCCCCGGAGTAGACCATCTAGATGGAGCAAATCGATCTGCTTGGATATATGATTGAAGTCCCTTGCTTAATGCATACTGATATAGTACCATGTTACTCACCATTTGTTGTCTCATCCTAGTTAGCTGACCTTCATGCTTCTGGGGGTATCTAAGAAATAGGTATCGACTCACAACCCATTTTAGATAAGCATCTCCTAAGAGCTCTGCTCTTTCATAGCAGAAAGTCTCCTGACAAGAAGCAGCAGTCAGGGCTTCCAAGATCTGCAAATAACAGACACGCATATCAGTTAATGCATGAATGGATAAGCATTAAGAACTAAATTTATACGCAATCTTTATACCTTTGAAGCAGGAACAGGATAACTTATTATATCCCTGAGCTGAACTGCAAGTAGCATGCTTTCTACCCTTCTCATTATTGATGGTAATCTCTGGGCACCTCGAACTAGTGAGCCAGGAAGAGGATGTACAAAACACAACTCAGGAGGGAGGTAAACATAGTATGTTTTGTCCAGTGTCTCTTCAGATTCACCTTC
The DNA here is from genome assembly GCA_020205505.1 of Panax japonicus. NCBI lineage: Eukaryota > Viridiplantae > Streptophyta > Magnoliopsida > Apiales > Araliaceae > Panax > Panax japonicus. The sequence goes on along the minus strand of JAINUV010000697.1, from coordinate 101,535 downwards.
ATGAGCTGTACAAGAAAAACAAATTAGTTGCAAAATGTGAAATGAAGTGACTTTTAAAGCAAATAAACTAAATTAAAATAAAAAAATAAAAAGAAGATAAAAAGAGATCATACCTTCTGAATGTTCAAATCGTGGGGACAGAAGATTCTTGCAGTAAGAAACACCTCGACCTCTTATCAGAGGTTGTTGCTTATAGTTCAAATCAACTCCATACCTGTTTCAAATATGGACAGAATAGCCAAATGCACTTTTGATGTGCCTAAAGAAATTGAAACATCCACAATCTCAAAGGGTTAAGAAACGAATTAAAGATTTCCCTTCAAAAATTGCAATAAGTTTCACTTTCTCAAGCACACCAAAAGGTGCACTGAAGCTATCCAGTCTTTGCATTATAATCAAGCAATTGTGAGAAGATGGTTAAAGAAGCAATACAATTTTTTCCTTTTCCAGAATAGAAATTAGATCTTTATGAGTGTCGTACTTTTGCTTGTAATAATCAGCATATGAGCTATACTCCAAAGGACCAAGATAGCCTTCTTTCCTTGGGAATGAGTTCTCTGCAGTCATATCAGACCGTACAGAATCGACGTAGAACCTCTTCCCCGAATGAGCAGCTGTAACAATTCTTCCCACCAGATCTTCTGGACTGGTATATGAATCAGCCATCCTCATTTTCCCACTGGATAAATCCACACGATTTGGCATTTCTATAATATCTCGATTAGGAACCAATCCAGATGCTTTCACAACATCAAACTGCGCTATAGCTCCCCTAATGCCATAGGTAGGATGTGATTTATGCCCAAAGACCATTCCATGACGTAGTTTCCCAAATCCATACTCCCTTCGATCTCCTCCAAGTGTTCGCTCATTTGTACCAAGGTAAACATCTGGCCGAGCTCTCTGAAGGGGGTTGCTCCAAGCATCTGTCTTAGTTACTTCTTCAACAAGATTCCAGTCAATCTCTTTTACTAGATCTACAGATTTATTGTTCAACAAAGGGACAAACAAATATGCCTTAGCAGAATCCCATGGAGTGGTGGTAGGTTCAACATCCACATCCAGCACAATGCTCATCAGTCTTACATGAAAGCTCTTAAGGGATAGCAACTACAAGTAAACACAACCACAAGACTTCAGTCAATGCAGTAATTCAGAGCTAAAGTGGGGGAAGAAAAAGAAAAAAGTGAAAGTAGAAACTAAAACTACTTGGTAAGATAAACAAACAACAACCTGACTTTCTGTGATTTCTATAGGCCCCCCGAAAATAAGAGATGCCTTAGTTATCATGGTTCGAGCAACAAACAGATCCATTGACATCGATAACACCTATTAAACATGGGTAAGGTTAAGAGAAAGCATTAAATTCTCACTTTGATGCTACAAACACTAAAAATAACACCATACCTCTGCATCCAGCTCATTGCCAAAGACTACTGCAAACTCTGAAACTTGGGTTAAGAATGGATCTTTTGAGGAGCCAACATTTGAGCATTGAATAGCATACATATACAAATGAACCGATTTGAAATTGTTGCAAGCATCTGTGCCAGATAAGACCCATTCTCCCTGTGAAGCAAGAGTTTAAAAAATGCATTAAAGGTCCAAATATAACTAAGAGATTCTCAACATCACCAAAACCTCTTACGTATCTAGTTTAAACAAATCAGAAGCTGGTGAAATCTTGAATTAAAAACATTTTCATCATTATGAGTGGAATTGTGCAATCTTAACTTATAAAAGGATGAGCTAGACCTAATAAAAATAAACTTCATACAACCATTAAGTTCAATGGAATACACTTATTTTACTGTTAAAATATCTATATATTAAGGTTTGGGACATTATCAAGTTAGTGAACTTCAGTTAAATTACGATGTGCGCCATTTAGTAAGAAAATAAGTAAGCCAAATATAATGTGCATGGTTATAATTTGCTGGTTATCTTACCAACCTAACAGATCTAGTCTTAACCATCTAACAAATGGAGAACTAACCTGGAGAATATTAGCTACGCCTTCAGGGTAGAACTCTCTATGCCTAGCGGTTCCAGGAAGTGCATCTCCTTCATCATTTTGATCAGATTTTTCATCATCTCCCCCACTCCCCTTGTCTGGCAAAAGCATGTCAGTGAACGCCCCCATCTCATGGAGCTTCTTGCAAGCAAGCAGACAAACAGCCTACATATTAATAAATTATAAATTAACATTTTTGATGAGTGAAAAAACAAATCTAACATGGACTGATATCGTTGTGCTAGCATGCCTGTTGTGCCACACGCATTGAGCTGCATACAGGACCCTCGAGTTTTTCAAATGGAGCATTACAAGGGAGTTGCAGCCTGCATGAATATTCAGTGGGGCCTCCTGGCTTATCATGACGCTCCATGATAAATTCCGGGCGAAGTATTGAATACCTGAAAATAGATTAAAAGAGAGAAACAAAAATAGTTACAACAATTATCCATCAAGTGTTGAATTCAAAAACTATATAGAGATTACATTGTAATTAGCTGAACCTGTCACTAGGAAGTTGGGAGCAGTAGAAATGGATGAGTCCAACAGCAGAATTCAAGCTAACAACAGCACCAGTTGACTGCACCTGGTAGACTGTGCCTGGGACTGCCTCTACAGAAATTAACCTGGAGTTATCCTTGAGATGACTGAGGTCGGTTCTCTCAATTGCTTCTTTCCGCAAGGTCTCCTCACTGTTTCTGGCATTCCTTAAAAATGCTTCATGTGACAAGTTTCCCCTGGAGAAAGATAAGAAAAACAAATCATTTGATTTTTATTAATTATCAGAAAACAAATTAAATATAATAATGCCAAAATGTGTAAAACAAAACAAGACGGATACCTCTCAACCATCAATATATAATCTGACCCAGGCTTTCTAGCACGACCTCGGGATTGAATGTATGCCAAAACAGTTTTGGCAAGATCAAAGCGAATGACAACATTGCATTGCCGAATATCAAGTCCTTCCTCAGCAACACTGGTGGCAACTAACAATGTCACCTACAGATCAGATGCAAACAATTATAATGTATCAATAATATCAACAACAGCAAATTCACAAATTTTGCACCAAGACATACACGACCATCTCGGAATTTTGAAATTGTGTCCTGCATCTGGGAAGTTCTCATTTCTTGACTATTATTATGCCCAATCAAGCTGGCTGACCTAATAAAACTTAGGGATGGAAGCTCTGCAAAGACCTGCATATTTGGCAGAACAAAACATAGTAGATTGAATTAATTGGAAATGGGTTGCTGAATAGCATCTAAAACAATATGCAATAAAAGTATAAGACAATGAACCTTTGGAAGAACTAAGGCTGTGACAACACGCTCAACAAAGATGATTGCACGAAAATCCTCCGTGTTCTGATACTTGAGAAGTATTTTAAGCAGTGACTGGACTTTTGGGGTTACTTTTCCATCAGCCACAGCACCTCCTATAATCACGTCTACATGCTCTCCACCAGAGACAACTGAACCATAAAAGATATCAAGAAAAGGAATGTCAAAGTATAGACCAGTAAGCTCATAATCACCAATTATTTGGGAATTGACAGGTCAAGGCAACAATTATTTGATAAATGCGTAAACTGGCCAATGCAAGATTCTAGGACCGTGCTGGGTTACCTGACCTACTACTAGTTTAAGCAGGATAAACATCCCTTTTCAAAGCACTATATATCATTAATTTTGAGTTTGAATCATTGACCAAGCAAAAAATATTTACAAAACAATATATATATATATATGTCTATATATATATACTCCCTCCGTCTCCAAAAGGATGATTCAAGGACAATTTTCACACAAATTAAGGTAGTCGAACAATTAGGAGAGTATAAATTTTTCCCGATCACGAAGCTTATCCGGGGGATGCTTTTTTGTGTTCATGCCTTTTGGAAAGAGTTGTTGGGTTTGGGGAGGGATAATTAATGTGAATCACTTCTTTGTGATTTGAGTGATTCACAATTTAGCCAAGATATGATGTGTGGCCAAGGGTAAATTAGTTCATGCAAAAATTTATGTATATTTTTTTTTAATATGCTAAATTATGTAGTTGACTTGTTTACTTTGCTCATGCTTTTGAGGACAAATTATTTTATCACTCAAGTCATTCTTTTGGGGACGGAGGGAGTATAATTTATACATATTTATGGATATGTTGATAAGAAAACAAAATGGAGCTACATTTTTTTCAAATTTTATCACACTTGACTTGTCTGATATTTTCTTTAAAAAAATGTGAAGTTTAAAGAATATTAGTGGTCATGGATAGTTATTTTTTTATGGAAGTGAGCGGAAGACTTGCAGGCTTGTACAAGGAGTTGAAAATAGCTATTTATAGAAATATAAAAATAGCAGGGTACTTTTGTCCAATAATTAGATGTGACACGGCTTAAAATAAGGTTACACCAAAATCTTTGATATGGCCTTATTAACAGTAAAAGATAAAAAGACTAGTCAGAAAAAACAAATCATAACAGATAATAGACCTTTTACATTACCTTATGGGTAGGGGGGGAAAAAGATAGCAACTAATATGATGGCCCGACAAGAACACATTCCTCCACTCCATTCCTCCATCCACCACTAAAATGTAACCCGTGATGTGTACAAAAATATATGTATTACATATATTTAGAAACCTACTAAAGATAATCCAGATTCTTGACATTACATATGCACTATGAATCCATAGAAACAAGAAGTTGTGACTTGCATGCCCAAAATGGAAGAATCCGATTTATGTAAATTGAAATTTGGCATACTAGTCAAGCCACGATAATTGAAGTCTTTTAAGATACTTCAGCCAGCCAACAACAAATCATAAGTCTCTAGACTAACCAGGATAAAAAAGAAGTATTGACCAAACAAAACTCTCTGTGTAGGTTTGTTGTTTTTCATAGGCAAAATGTAATTGAACAACGAAAGGAAAAATCTAGCAACTTTAGCGACATTGATAAACTTTGTATCGGCACATCTCAGCTAGTTTTTCTTTTGGATAAAAGAAGAAATTTTGTTATATGGAAAGAGAGAATACAAGTTAGGGAGAACACATAGTCCACCCACAAAATAAGAAGTGGAAAAAAGAAATAATCAAAAGTTAGCAGCTCTCTGATTACTACAAAGAAGTAAAACAAACATCCCTCTAAAGGCAGCCATGGCTGAATCCAAAAAGAAGCAAGGAAAAAAATCTTATCTCGCACCAAAGCGAAAGATAAATAAGTATCTCCAAAAGGCCGAGTATTGTGTTCGGTCCGGATCCCCCAAAGAGCAGTAAAGACCACACTCTTCCAAAGTAACTTAGCATCTTTCGTTCCTCCAAAACCTATAAACAGGATAAGTAACAAATCCTCAACTGAGACAGAACATGCTCACTCCTCCCCCAACTCTCCGAAAATAGAATTCCATAAACCCCAAGCAACGGGAAAATTGAAAAAAAAATGAAACTGACTCGTTACTCTGTCTACACAGTACACATCTCAACTAGTAAAAAACCAGACTCACATTACTCTACCATTTACTAAAAATGGAAAAGCAAGTACTCACCATGACTGTCAGGAAGCTCTCCCTCCTCTACCTCATCAAGCTCACCTGCATAGACCCCGCCGTTATTATCTGAATCTTCCAAGTTATTGTCTGAAACAGCACCCTCTGATAACTTGCACTGCAAAAGAGAGACGACTTTGTCCAAGTAAGATTCCTGGAATTTGACATCAAGTTGGTAGTTCGCCCTTTCATCATTTTGTAAAGCTGTCAAGAAAGATTGTGCAACCTGCAAACATATGGCCTGAGGGAACCTTCTTCACATAGTTTATTAAAATGACAAAGCATTTTAAAAAAAAAACACGAATAGGACCTTATAAGCACACCACTGTCCTAGTTCACCTAGTGCATAGTTTATAGCCCTAAGCTTTTGAATTAAATTAGCAGCCCCATCACTCTCTGTTCTTTCAGACACACCATACACTTGACGAAGTTCTTCCCTAGCCCCAGCATCTCTTGCTCCCATAAATTGCCATTTACTTCTTCTGGAACTTGATTGGGCAGCTTCTTCAACTGCCAGTTCCATTTGTTTTATTTGATCATGGAGATAGCATAAACTAGCTGCTTTGTCATATTCCACTACAATTTCTGAAGGCATTGGTACATGTTTTTCCAGCTCCTTACGGTCTTTTATTGTACAGACAACAGAATCTAATTTGGTTTCAAGATTACGAATCTTTATCGCGCAGTCTACTTGGCTGGAAACACCTGCACAATTGATGCAATATACTATTTAGAATGAGGAAACAGCAACATCATCTTACTTTTAGAATGTTTGTGGGGCTGAAAATAAACAGAAAATGTGGCAAACTGCCTGCAATGAAAACAAACTAACAATTACCCTTCAAGTTAACAGGAGAAGCAGTCATTCCAAATACTGATGGCCTCTTCTCCTTGGGTGTTGTGTGATAGAACTCGGACATCACCAAAGAGTAAGGATGTTTCTTCACAGCATGATGGCATTCATCCAAAATAAGAAGATTAACTGATTCCATCTTAATTATGCTGTGCCTCAGAATGTTTAAAAGAATTTGAGCCGTCATCACTAAAACCTGCAGGTGCAAGGAAGTTATTGCAAGTTGAAAGTAAAGACAACAACAATAACAAAAGAAATAACTTTATCTATATCAAAAATTATTCTCCAAATAGCAGAAGCAGCCACAACCATTTTTGGTTTTCTTTGAAAATATAATAAAGGTGATGCTCTATTTCCCTTGAATTAAAAATCCAGTAATACATAAATTGACTCAACATTGGAAAGAAATAACAACACAAACAGGAATTTTTAGCAGAAGCCAATTGTCTCGAGATAGTCCTTATCCAATATTGCTTCTAATTGGGTACAATTATAAACAAAGTGAAGGTCTAGACCTTCACTTTGTCTCGAGATAGTTCTTTTTATTTCCCTTTTCCTTTATTTTTTCTTCTGTTATAGGTATGAATAACAAGAAAGCTGTTTAAATACTTTAATGTTAGAATAATACAGTTCTCTTTGTATGTTAAAATATGATAGCAAGTCAAATGTCAATTGAATACTCCATCCATCCCATTTTCTAAGACAGTTTTTAGTGGCACAAAGTTTAACGATCCGTTTGATAACTGTGTTTGCTTCCAAATTTTTGTTTCTGCTTTCGTTTTTTGAAATTGGTAGTAAAAACGTTGTTTGGTAATATCTAGATGATGTTGAGGATGAGGAACTTCAAACTATTATAATTGTTGCTACAGTTGAAAAGTATAACAGAAAATATTTGGATATGAGACCATGTAGGAAGTTTGCACTAACAGCTCATAGTTACATAATAGAGTTGCTCAATGGTCATGAAGTTAGATCTTTTGACATGTTTAGAATTGCTCCTCCACTTTTTATTCAATTTTTGTGAGGAGTTGAAGATTATTGGATTGAAACAATCAAGATGTGTTACAGTGCAAGAACAAGTTGCAATATTTTTGTACATTGTCTCGCACAATGAACGAATCAGTTTAGTGGCCGAGAGGCTTCAACATTCTACTCAAACAATCCACAAATACTTTTGTTGCATTCTGAAAGCATCATGTAAACTTGGAGTGCTTCTCATTCCTCACGCTTTTGCCGAATTCCCACCTCAGATACGGTATAATGAAAAATATTATCCATTTTTTGAGGTAAGCTATTAATTATATTATATATGTATTATTGTTATATAATCATTTGAAAATCATCAATAAATAATAATATAAACACATGTAGATGCACAGGTCCCAACAAGTGAATAAATTCCTTTTCGAGAAAAATAATTAAACCAAACCAAAATGTGATGTGTGCATGCTCATTTGATATGAGATTCACTTTTGTAATTTCAGGTTGGGAAGGAACTGCTAATGATTCAAGAATATTCAATGAGTGTATAACTAATCCTGAAAATAATTTTCCTACACTCCCTCAAGGTAGTTATTAAATAACTATTTTTTTTACATAATAGTTATATAGATTGTCATATATTGTTATTCTCATTCTTCATATGTTTCAGGTAAATAATATGTTGTCGACTCGGGTTATACAAATATGCCGGGTTATTCATCTTTGTGTAATGTTATCGAGTGTTGCTTTGGTGTTCTAAAGGACCGATTCCCAATATTGAAGAAAATGCCATCGTATCCCGTGAAAATACAAAAGTATATACCTACTGCATATTGTACAATTCACAATTTTATTAGATCAAGTACAGTTAAGGATACTTAATTTTGAGAGTACGAGGATGAAGATGTGATATCTGACATGTTCAAATGTTGGGAACAATTCTAATAATACAATTGAAATTAATGTTAGCCAATCTCAAGTTCACCAAATGGCTAGCGAGTGGGATCAAATGGCTAACAAGCTTTGGGTAGCCATGAATAATAACGGACTTATTTTATTTAATGGACTGAATTGTGGAGTATATTTCTTTTGGTAAAATCCTTTTATTGATTATGTAGGATTTTTATTTTGTTATATTCAACGAATTTATAGTATACTCTCTCTCTTTTTCTCTTGCTTTCTCTCTATATATATATAATACTACCTCCGTCCCATAATAAGTGCTTTTTTAGGCTTAATATTTTTTTCCCAAAATAAGTGATGTGTTAAAACTCCAATACAATTTTTACAATATTTTCTCATATATGCTCTTATGCATTCAATGGTATTTATTGCATCTTTCAATCACTACAATTAAATGACACTCATTAAAGGGTATTTTTGTCATTTTAACTTGTGTATTGATATGTGTGATTTAAGCTAAAAAAGCACTTATTATGGGACGGAGGTAGTATTAATATTATAGTATTTAATATTCTTAGATACGTGAAACAGTTGTTAGCATTAGTATAAGTTAATATATTAGATATAAATTTTGAATATTATGATAATCAAAAAAAATTTAAAAAGATTGAATATTATAAAATCTGGTCGCAACAAATTTATTTTGTCAAACACTATTTTCTATTTCTGATTTCACTTATTTATGGAAACGCATGTTTATCAATCAATATTGTCTGATTTATGTTTCCATCGGTGAAAACAAGTGAAAGTAGAAACATATGAAAATATAAACAAAAAATAGAAACATAAAAGTAGAAGCAGTTACCAAACAAACACTGATTTAAGTATTTAAAAGATTAACTTTCCAATTTTAACCTTATTACATTTAGGGTATAATATTCACAATCAACTTTGGAGTGAAGTGGTGAACAAATACGTGCAAGTCAAATAAAATATTAATATCTTAATCATAGGGAATTGTTATTTCCACAAGTGGAAATTAATATTTCCACAATGTTTCGCTTACATGTATGTGAGTCCCATGTTTTATTGTTCATGTGAGGGAACCTTGCAGAGATATCAATTTTCCTTATGAAAATATTAATTCCTTAATCACAATGTTCTAAAAGACGTTAGGCGGGAGGCCTAGCCCCTAGAGGGGCTTAGTCGTGGTCTGGGCGGGGCCTAGGCGAGATTGTTTATTTTAAGTCGATTTTAATATTTTATCTTACATTTATCCAAACAAAACAATAATATAAAGCAAAAAAATCTATAATAAAGATAATAAAAGCATTTGCTTAACGTTCAAACACATTCATATTGTCAATGTCAAAGTTCAAACACAAACATGCAATTGTTCAAAGTTCAAACCTTTAACGTATTAGTTTTATTCATAAACAAGATTACTATTAAATAATAAATTTTAAAATTTTAAGAATTCAATATTAAAACTTAAGAAACTAAACATAAATTTAAAAATTATTTTGAATTAAACTAAATATTACAAATGTATTATCGTTTATATAATTTGAAATTTGTACAAGTTCAAAAAAATTACAACTATAATAAAATTATCCATTTTGACTTGATATTGTTCACTTCTTGTTGTGATTTGATATGCTACAACTTGCATTATGAATATGGTAAATCATTAGAAAAATAAATATATGAATATCTGGTGTGGGCGCCAGGGGGGCCTAGTGCCTAGGCGAGGTGCCAGGGGGCCTAGCGCCTAGGCAGACATAGGCAAGAATTTTTAAAACACTGCTTAATCAAATCTCTTGGAAATTAAGAGCAGACCCCCATCATCAACATATGTTAAGTATATTTAAAGGAGGTCAAATTGGTACTTTACACTTGAAGGAATAATAAATACCGTCATAGATTTGGGGCATCTCAAAAAGGAAATTATGTCTCATAAAAAGGGACAGATGGAGATTATGTGTTCTTGTATTTTTAAGATCAAAGGCAGTTTATTAACTTTTAAATAAGATGTATCTTCATTTTCTGGTTTACTCTAGTGTCTAGGCTTTAGTTGTTTGTTTTGGAGTTTTTTAGTCCTTTATCTGAGTTAGTCAAGTCTTTAATATTTCAGAGGTCCTTCAAAAGAATTAGAAATTCTTCTCAGTAGAGAAGGGATCTTCACTTCTACATAAGCACACACTGAAAGTGACTCCATGAAAATTCTCCTATATGAAACTCCTATAAGGCCAAGACTCAAAGGTTTTCTATTTCTTTATTCTTTTTTCCTGTCAGTAGTTCAGAAAATATTTGTTTGGATAAAAGAACATTTCATTGATTTAGAGAGGAGAGATTGCAGCACATGAGGACTAGAAGTCCTCCCAAAAGAAAAGTAAAAGAAATCAAAGAAAATAAAAGGAGAAAACCAAAACAAAATGTAGCACCGTACGTGACAAATAAATTCCTCCAAAAGCTCCAGTTTCAAGAACTCAATTAGAAAAGCAAAAAGAATACGCTCTATCCCAAAACAGATTGATATTCATTGTCCGACCACAAAAGGCTCTAATATTCCTCTTGATACGGACTCTCCACAAAATGGCAAAACAAGCACATTTCCAAAGAATCTTCCTATCACTTGTATGGCCAACTTTCACCGAAGAGGGACATATATCTAACTCAAAGTTACCATATACTCTTATTGACCTAGCGAACTGGATATTGGTACTTGCGTTCTCAAACATGATACTTAAAATTTAGCGTACCAAATTATTTCTTTGTTGTTTCACCTACAGTTGCACAAATATCCATATTCTAACTTAGTATTGGATGCTAAAACCTCACATTTGGACTAAATTATTTATAAAGCAATCAACTTGTTGATTCAACTAAATATCTTCTACAAAACTTAGTTTTCATGCATTAGATTCTAAGAGAATTCCTAACTATAAGCATTCATATAAAGATACCCTCGCGTACCGTGATTTAGCCTATGCAATGACCCGTATCGATTCCAGGAAACGAAATGAACCACAACAAAAGATTCATGAAAGTAAAACACCAAAATTGCTCAGCCGCTGTATCATTTAAATTGCGGTACAAAAATGAAAAATCGAGCCAAAATTATATATTCATATCATTACCAATTCAAAGTCGAACAACAAAATGAAAGAAAGTGTACCCTTGGGAGATTAAATTTCCAAGGACTGGAATGAGTAACACAAGGACATGGATTTGCATCCCACTAATTCTGTTGAATTCCATACTTGCTTCTTATCACCTAATGTCAAAGAAACTCAAGTTCCAAACGGAAATGTCATAACCATTTTACCAACAGAGACAAGTTCTTATATATCTTGTTTCAAGACCTAAACCACTTCCTCTATAGGACCACACAAATAATCACAATCAACCAAATGGTCCTTCCTATTCATGGGCATACCCAACCCACAAAAATTATATAATTTACGCTCAAAGTGATTTGAGATACCCCCATCGGGACCTTATACAACGAGAGATATGAAGGGGTATACTCATTAAACAAGCCTGAATAAGAGTAATTCTCCCACCCAAATTGAAGTAAACCCATTCCCAACAGTCAAGCCATTGGTCCTACTACAAGATCGCCATTGGTACAAGATCTTGGATTTTCCTCAAATAGACAACTATATATGTCACAAGGGAAGACTCAACTTCACACCAAACAAGCATATGGAGCAAGAACATCCTCTGCAATATTAACACCAATGAGACTACACTTTGAAAGATATAACTTTCATAGATGAAATTGCCTTAAAAATTTGGAGTGAAAATACATTCTTAAAACCTACAACACCTAAAGAAAATGAATTATAGCATGTCCAAACTGAAGACGAGATACTCTTAATTTTATCTCTCCCACTTGCACAACCATTAACACCACCATTAACCAGACCCCACAACTCATTTTTCTTGAGCATGATACTCAAGTCTCAAGGTATAGGCCAAACACGATTATCCTCCCTATACAAAGCCCTAAAAAAATCAGCGATATTATGTCTATCATTTATTGCTTGGGGTTCTGGAGTGCTCTCTTTGGAGTGTTAGGAGAGGAGTGGGTGTGTCATACTTCAGTGAAAGATATGTTGCTAATTCATTTTCAAGGATTTGGAAAGAAGAGGGATACCAAAAAATTATGGAAGTGTGCCTTTTTTTCTATTTTATGGGGAATGTGGAACGGGTGTAATGCTAGAATATTTAGAGGAAATTGCTCATCTTTTAAGATATTGAGTGATAGGATTATTTTTCTTGCATATCTTTGGGCTTCCTCCTCCTTTAGAGGTATATATGTGATTGATTGGTGTAGAGATTGGAGGGTTGCACTTTTTAAATGCTTTTTTTTTTAATTTTGTTTTTTTAGTCCATTGAGGGGGGGAGGGTGGACTTCTTGGTCCCCATTTTATTAGGTTTATTATATTATTAAATAGATAAAATAATTAGGATTTTGAGAAGATAATTGTAGTTATTAAATATTTATTTAAATAATAAATATTGAATTATATACTAATTAGTTTCTTCGATTAATTATTAAGCTAAAAATTTGAATGGAATGCATATTTATTTAGTAGGATTATGAGAAACTAATTGTTTTAATTTTATTTAAGTTTGTAATGGAATTCTATATTAGTGTTTATATTGCCATAATTTACTTGAAATTATAATCCAAATAGAAGTATGAAACTTAAGCTCTAATAAGTTTCAATTTATTTATGACAATTAATAATGAATTCACTATAATTTTTCAACTGGGTTTACAGTTATTATGCTTTTAAAAAACTTCATATATATCATTAGTACAATTAATCGTGTGATTTGGTATAATTTCAAGTTTTATTAAATTTAGGTAATATATAGTATAATGTGTTATATTGTCTTAATTACATAAAATTGTGATAAAATACTGTAATAAAATTGGTAAAATCAAAAATAAAAATTCTTTTAGAAGTTTCTTTTTCTATTAGATATTGGTTGGGTAAGTATATCTTTAATTATTATAGATTTGTATAGTACTTATACTAATTTGAATAGCAAAGAGATCTTCCTTTTTATATTCTTATTAGAGATAGAAATATTTTTAAATTTGGATAGTATTTAATTGATATAAGTTTGGATATTACTTTTGCTAATATGAATAGGAAAGCTGAACCAAAAGTTTGTGAAAGTATCTTATAGTGATAGTAGTGCAAGTGATCCTTGACTTTTGATCATTATAGTATCTTACTATCTTATGTATTTTGAGTTATAATTTGTCATATTCCTTAAGAATCTTAGGGTATACTAAAAGGTATTTTCGAGTATAACAAAGTGTACATGAAGGTATGTGAATAATCAACAAATGATCTATCACTTCCAGAAAAATGAGAGAATGTCATATACGATTTGATAAGTGACAACTCAGAAATTAGAAAGGAGTTTCTAATTTATATTAACTAGAGTTGTGCATTTTAGAATCGAAATGTATATGATCAAATCAATGTTCGAAAAAGCTAAAAGCGGTACGAAGCGTTTTTCTCCGAGACGAGACGAGGCGTAAGCCTCGAGGCGGAGCGAGACGTAAGCCTCAATTTGAAAAATATGTTAATGATAAATATTGAATATATATACATTTTGTGGTGATGAATAATTTAGAGAAAAAGATTCAGTTATCAACACTCAACTCAGTCGAGTTATCAACACAAGAAATGTTTTTTTTCTCTAGGGACTAGTGCAAGAAATATAAAGAAACAAGGACTGAACCATAACTTCTGAAACTTCAGGGACTGAAATGAAAGAAAATGAAATTATAGGGGCTGTTATGTAAAATTTTAGGGGCTATTTTGAAATTTAAGAAAAATTTTGGGATTAAACTAAAAATTTATAAAGATTATAGGGTACCTAACTGTAATTATTCATAAGATATAGAGAGACGGAAGAAGGAAGAAGAAAGAAGAAGAGAAGAGAGAAAGATCTGGGCTCGAACGATCTGTGAAGAAGAAGAGAAGAGAGAGAAAGAGAAGTCGCATCTTACGAACCTATTTTTTGTTTCAAATCAAGGCATAGGCCTTGTTACGCCCTGAGGCACAAGGCGACGAGGCGCACACCACAGTCGAATAAAGCCCAAGCCTCTAAATTTCTCAGTAAGGCGTAGGCCTCGCCACGAGGCGCGCCTGAGGCGCACGCCTCGATCGCAATTTCGAACATTGGATCAAATAAATAAAACTTGACAGTAATTTCATATTTTATATTTAATCGGGACATTGTACGGTAGAAGTATTGAATTGTACGGTAACTATTTACTGAATAGGTTCTTTGTGATTAAACGTTGATTTCATATTATCCGAATAATCATGATATGTTGAGAGGCCTCATCAGATAAATATTATTTATTTATATTTAAATTAAAGGAGTTTAATTTATTATAAATAATATTAGAATGGTTTTAATTTATTTATTCTACTACTACCGGTATAATATTGAACCTAAAGAGTCGCATCATAAAAGAGAAATATTATTTTAGAAATAATTTGCTTAATAATAATAAATTAAGTATATTTAATTTATTGGTGGAATAAATAAAATAAATAGCTTAATATTAATAATTAAGTATTTGGAGAAATATTAATTATAAATTAATGAGTATTATTATTATTATTATTATAAATAATTTAGTTCCTAAATAATTTGGGAATTAAATTAAAACCCTAAATCCTAAAGAGTTTAGGAGGAAAAATATATATAAGGAGAGGCCTTATGATAAATTGGTGACTAATGCAACTCCTTGCAAGTATTCCCTAAAACCTAAGGAGTCAGGAGAGAGAATTAGGATTAGCCACTCAAGGTTTGGATAAACCTAAATTACAGTATTCTCTTGGTGGATCACCTTTAGAGCACTGCACACACCGAGTAGCTAACGTTTGATCCGAGGATATGAAAAAACACGAAAGAGCAAAATATTGGAACCTCAAGATCAAATCAAAGAGTTAATTCATCTTCATAAAGGTATATCTTTTATCCTTCCTCAATTAATAATATCGCTTAAGGTGATTCCTGGGATTGCAATAAAAAATTTAAATATGATTTATGTCATGCTTACGCTTTTACTAGATTGTATGTACGATATTAATTTTGCAAACCAACACCCCTACTCATTTTCCCTTCTTTTCCTCTATATTCTTCGGCTATGATCTTACGTTCATCTACATCTTTTTCTTTTTTCTTTACTATATCTACTATCTCTATCCTCTTTTTTTCCTTTTCTCCATCTTCTCTGATGTTTGCACTTTAGAATATTGGATCATACTCTTAGATTCTCGTCCTACATTTCACTCATGGTAGTTTCCACAAAGCTTCATAAAACAAATACCCAATACCAAAAAATTGTGGTTAATTTAATTCTTGAAACCCTTAATCTTTGATCCTAAAACTAAGCCCTTACCCATGTTATCAAGGTACTATTTTAAGATTCTCGTGGAGTCTAACAATTACAGCAAGCTCCCAAGAAACAAAGAGAAACGCCTAGAAGAATAATGCAGAAATTTAGGAAGAAGAAGATGAGAAATTAAAGAGAATGGAGAATGGGGACTGAGATGAAGAAGAATATGAGGAATGTAAAGAAGCCACAACCATGAGCTCTCTCTCAATTTTTCACTCACACAACATGAGAATTCCATGACTTACTACTAGATACTTAAAAAGATTCTAATACACAAGTATATATGCTAACATGCATCATAGGAAAATTATACTAGCTATAACAACCATCAAATGTGATATTTGCAAAATCTAGCTATTACTAACCAACTTGAATTTTCATTCTAGTCCTTAGCTCAACACTGCCCTCTCCTACTATACCCATGTGCTGATGGGTCTAGAGCAAAAGTGGTAATTCAAGTAATTCTTCATCTTCCAAAGTTTTGCTTCTTCAGTGCTCCAATTTCCCCATTGTATCCAGTACTGATAAACTTTACTACCTTTTTATACACCTTTTTGTGCTCCAATACTCCAAGTGGTCTCATGCCAAAGCTTCCTTCTTGTTAGAATTCTAGAGGATTCTAGGATCGATTTGATTGTCATGATTAGTGGGATTGATTTGATTGTCATAATTAGTAGGATTCATTTGATTGTCATAATTAGTGGGATTGAATTTGTAGAAATTGAGAAGTTTATTTCATTAAAGTTATTTCTATCTTATACATAAAACAACCTAATTACATTTATGGTAATTCCTAAATTACAGTAATGTGTACACACTGATTAAGGAAGCTACAATTATGGTATATGATGAGTGGGATTTATACCTGCGAATCGAATACTTTATGACTTAAATAGTTTCATGTTCTCGTAGAGTTTATATGTTTTTATTTGATTATAGTGTTGTTTCGCTTAATTGACATATTGCAGGGCTTATCAGGTGTTTTCTAGCATTCAAGGGTAAAACGGGAATTTTAGTGTATAGCCGCGCCGCGACGCCAATGTCAAGCATATTGTCCGCGTCGCAGCGCCACTGACCCTACATGGACTCGCGCTGCAGCGCGAGCTCCGGTTCCTTCTTGCATACATGGCGCCGCAGCGCCAACCTTAGTTATATGGGTCGCGCCGCAGCGCGACCTCCAGTGCCCAGGCAGAGACAAAGGACTTTTGACCTAGCTTGAAGAAAAAAACAGGTATATAACATTACAGAGCCTCTGCATTCAAGGGATATCTCATATACCCATACATCTTATAACATATAATCAAGTAGTTTTAGCTTAGATTAGATTTTCTTTTGTATTTTCTCTCTCTAGTTCTTAGTTGATGTCTGTAAATATAGTTTAGGTAGATTTAGGGAGAAGTCTGTATTTCTTTGGAGCACAAGAGCAACGAGCGACACGGATTAGAAAGCTTGATTTGAGCGGAATGCATGGGGATTGAAGGGGCTTTGACAGAGTTTCTTCAATCCATTTATTTCCTCTAATTTTGTATTCTACAAATGTTGTCTTATTTGCTACTTGTATTTGGTTTATTAAATATGAACTGATTATTGGCTCTAAGGTTATAATGGATCCCTTTGTTATTTGAATTGACTGTCTTTATCTCTTTGTTTGGCACCATATGATTTGATTTAATATATTTGTGCTTTATGATTCTTGCTAAGGCATTAGTGATGATTTTGGTAATCTGCATGATATCGACAGAAGAATTGTAGATTTAAACCTAAATATATTGGCATGTGATTGTGGGTTTCGACTGCATAAGTTGTGCGTAGAATAGACATATCTCTGTGCACCACGTGCGACCTTTGAGAACCTATGCTTAAATCCTTGTTATGATAAATTCGCATAGACATGTGTAGGATTGCATCTAGCTTGGACGTTCTTTTCTGTTCTATTCCCTTTTGGGTGGAACTGGAGAGCATATGTTTGTGCATACCTCAACAGAGGTGCATAGGCACCTGTGTGTTCTCGGTCGACAAATTGTCGTGACCATTAAGACCAAAGAGAGAAGGGTAGCTAGTTTGATGAAGCATAACACGCCAGGTGTTCGACAAAATGCCTGTATGGGGGTGAAGTTGTGACCTTAGCTTGTATTTCCTTAGATTACCTTTTGTTATCCATTTACTTGCTTTGTTAATTAGTTTTAACTAGATTAATCACATTTCCATTTACTGTTGTTCGAATAAGACTTTAGCGATATATAGTCAGTAATTGGTAAATATTAGTCATAGTTCTTCGTGGGTACGACACTCTACTTATCATTGTATTACTTGTTAGACCGCGTATACTTGCGCGTGTTTAGTGATCGGTTTTCCGACCAACAGTATATCCTGTCATATCTTCTAACAATGTCATATATTCTAACACTCCCCCTCATGTTGGTGTATAGATGTCTCGCATACCCAACTTGAAATATAGTGGATGAAACATCTTACTACTAAGACCCTTCATCAAAATATCAGCAAGCTGATTTTCTGTTTTGACAAAATGTAAACAAATAAGACCACTAGTTGTCTGTTAATCTCAATGTGATTCGTTATATCGTATTGTACTGGGTCATTCGCAATACTAATGGTCGTCTTATTATCACAAAATAACTGCATAGGCCTATTAGTTATAACACCCAAATCTTCTAACAAGGTTCGAAGCCACATTAGTTCACATATACCCAAGGCAATAGCTCGATATTCCGCTTCAGCACTAGATCTTGCTACCACGGATTGTTTCTTACTACGCCAAGTAACAAGATTGTCTCCAACAAATGAACAGTAACATGATGTAGAATGACGATCCTCTTTAGAGCTTGCGCAATCTGAGTCGGAAAAAGCTTCAACTGTCATATGACCATGTGATGCGAACAATAACCCTTTTCCGGGAGCAAACTTGAGATACCTCAGATTTCTGTAAACAGTTTCCATGTGACAATGTCGAGGATCATGCATATACTGACTCACTATTCCCACAACATAAGATATATCATGTCTAGTATGAGAAAGATATATCAATCGTCCCACCAAACGTTGATATCTTTATCAACTGTAGGTCATGTGCCACCTACTATATGATGATTAACTTCAATAGGAGAATCAGCAGGCTTACATCTCATCATGTCAGTTTCTGTTAAAAGATCAAGGACATACTTTCTTTGAGATAAAAAATCCCACTGGAAGATCTTGCAACTTCAATACCAAGAAAATATTTCAAATGACCAAGATCTTTGATCTCAAATTCTTTGGCCAAACTTGCTTTGAGATTCACTATCTCTTCTATATTATCCCATGTCACCACAATGTCATCAACATAAACAATAAGAATGGTAGTCTTACCGTTTATCTGTTTGACAAATAGGGTATGATCCGCTCTACTCTGCTTGTACCCAAATCTTATCATTGCTTTGTGGAATCTACCAAACCAAGCTCTAAGAGATTGCTTCAACCCATATAAAGCTTTTCGCAGTTTACATATATACTTCCTCCTCTAAGTCACCATGAAGTAAAACCAGAGGGTATTTCCATATATACTTCCTCCTCTAAGTCACCATGAAGGAATGCATTTTTCACATCCAACTGTTGAATATCCCAGCCAAAGTTTGATGCACATGAGATTATGGTACGAACAGAGTTCATCTTTGCCACAGGAGCAAATGTCTCCTGGTAATCAATTCCATGAGTTTGAGTGTACCCTTTTGCAACTAATCTGGCTTTGAATTGCTCAATTGTCTCATCTGGCTTCTGTTTGACTGTATATACCCATTTGCAACCAATTGGTCTTTTTCCGTAAGGAAGTGAGAATAGTTCCCATGTATCATACTTTTTCAGGGCATTATCTCCTCTATCATAGCCTGTTTCCAATTTTCATCACTCATTGCTTCTTTCCATCCCTGAGGTACAGATATTGAACACAATGAAGAAACAAAAGAGAGATAGGATGCAGATAATTTATCATAGGCTACAAAATTAGAGATCGGATGTTTAGTACAAGCTCTAACCCCTTTTCTAAGAACAATAGGAATATCAGTATCATCAGAAGAACAAGTAGGATTAGGATTCTCACCATTAGCATTATCAAGACTAGGTTCTGAGCAGGGTTAGAGTAGTGGTGCAGAAATGGTGACCTTATGCTTGCCTCTTCGAACATAGGTTCTCAACTCAGGTTCATTCTGTAACTCCTATATGATGATTAACTTCAATAGGAGAATCAGCAGGCTTACATCCCATCATGCCAGTTTCTGTTAAAAGATCAAGGACATACTTTCTTTGAGATAAAAAAATCCCACTGGTAGATCTTGCAACTTCAATACCAAGAAAATATTTCAAATGACCAAGATCTTTGATCTCAAATTCTTTGGCCAAACTTGCTTTGAGATTCACTATCTCTTCTATATTATCCCATGTCACCACAATGTCATCAACATAAACAATAAGAATGGTAGTCTTACCGTTTATCTGTTTGACAAATAGGGTATGATCCGCTCTACTCTGCTTGTACCCAAATCTTATCATTGCTTTGTGGAATCTACCAAACCAAGCTCTAAGAGATTGCTTCAACCCATATAAAGCTTTTCGCAGTTTACATATATACTTCCTCCTCTAAGTCACCATGAAGTAAAACCAGAGGGTATTTCCATATATACTTCCTCCTCTAAGTCACCATGAAGGAATGCATTTTTCACATCCAACTATTGAATATCCCAGCCGAAGTTTGCTGCACATGAGATTATGGTACGAACAGAGTTCATCTTTGCCACAGGAGCAAATGTCTCCTGGTAATCAATTCCATGAGTTTGAGTGTACCCTTTTGCAACTAATCTGGCTTTGAATTGCTCAACTGTCCCATCTGGCTTCTGTTTGACTGTATATACCCATTGCAACCAATTGGTCTTTTTCCGTAAGGAAGTGAGACTAGTTCCCATGTATCATTCTTTTTCAAGGCATTCATCTCCTCTATCATAGCCTGTTTCCAATTTTCATCACTCATTGCTTCTTTCCATCCCTGAGGTACAGATATTGAACACAAGGAAGAAACAAAAAAGAGATAGGATGCAGACAATTTATCATAGGCTACGAAATTAGAGATCGGATGTTTAGTACAAGCTCTAACCCCTTTTCTAATAGCAATAGGAATATCAGTATCATCAGATGAACAATTAGGATTAGGATTCTCACCATTAGCATTATCAAGACTAGGTTCTGAGCAGGGTTAGAGTAGTGGTGCAGAAATGGTGACCTTATGCTTGCCTCTTCGAACATAGGTTCTCAACTCAGGTTCATTCTGTAACTCCCCCTGTGTAGAATTATCAGGAACATCAATAGGAACAAGGGAAGATGGAACAGGAAAAGAGGGTAGAATAGAACTTGTAATGCCAGCCTCAGGAGGAAACTTCTCATCAATGACATCCTCCCCCCTGAGGAGAAGGTGAAGAAGAATAAAAAGGTTCTCATTCCCAAAAAGTTACATCCCGAGTGACGAATACTTTGTGTGAAGGAGGATGATAACATTTATACCCCTTTTGGGTGGGAGAGTAACCAATGAAAACACACCGAAGAGAGTTGGGATCTAATATTCCCCAAGTGGGAGATTTATCATGAACATAGCACACAACCAAAGACTCGAGGCGAAGGAGAAGGACTGGTTGTGTGGTGAAGCAAAGATATTGGACTTTTGTTCCCAAGAATTCTAGAAGGAAGTCGATTTATCAAAAAAAACAGCAGTCAAAACAGCATCGCCCCATAGAAATTTAGGGGTGTTCATAGTGAACATAAGGGTGCGGGCTACCTCTAGTAAGTGGCGATTCTTTCTTTCCGCCACACCATTTTGTTCTGGAGTTTTTGACACAAGAGGTTTGAAGAATAATGTCATGTTGAGAGAGATAAGATGCAAAAGCAGTATTATTACTATATTCACGACCATTATCACTATGGAGAATCTTTACTTTAGCATCAAATTGGGTTTGAATCATTTTATGAAATTCCTAGAAACAATCAAACACCTCATCTTTGGAACGAAAAAAATAAATCCAAGTTACAACGTGAAAGACAATCAATAAAACTAACAAACCATCTATGACCAGAACGGGAAACAACCCGAGAGGGCCCCCACACATCAGAATGTATAACAAAAGATTTTGAATGTCGACTGTTAATACCAGAATAAACAGAACGTTCGTGTTTCCCCAATTCACATGGTTCACACAAAAACTGAGTTTTATTACATTGTTGAACTAAAGGAAACAAAGACTCTAAAACAGAAAAAGAGGGATGTCCCAAACGTCGATGCCACTGATGGAGAGAAGACAAACTTGAGTCAGAAGTAGAGTAGTGAACATATTCAACGAGGGAATATCTAAGTAATAGATACCACCAACTGCACTACCACTGTCAATCTTCTGCCCCGTCACCAAGTCCTGAAAAACACAATGAGATGAGAAAAAGGTTATTAAACAGTTTAAGGATTCAGATAGACGTTGAACAGATAACAAATTTGCAGTGAATGAAGAAATATGAAGAACAGATGACAATGTTAATGAAGGGGTACAAACTACAGAGCCTCTTCTAGAGATAGAAGAGAGAGAACCATCAGCTACGCGAACCTTGTCTTTTCCGGAACAAGGCGTGTATGAAGTAAAGAGGGTGAAGGACCCGGTCATATGCTCGGAGGCACCGGTGTCAATGATCCAACTAGAGCAAGTTGATGAAACATTAAGAGCACAAGACTATATACCTGACTGGGTGTAATGAGAAGAAGTGGATTTGGAATAGAGTTTCCGAAAAGCTGAGATTTTCTCAGGAGGGAGTGCAGAAGTAGTGTCTGAAGCACTGGAGGTATCAACCTGAGGTGTGGTAGTAGTCACATAGGCCTGAGATCCACAACCACTACCAAACCTACCCCCTCGCCCTTTAGAACATCCATGAAGCTTAAAACAACGATCTCTGGTATGATTCTTACCCCCACAGTAGTCATATTCACGAGATTCCTTCTCAACAGGAGACTGAGTAGTGAAGCCAACCTTAGGAGATGAAGCAACCATGGCGGATCGATCAACAGAATTTAAAACCATCACCCGACGCCTACTTTCCGCTTGTTGGACTCTAGCATAAGCCTCTCGTAACGATGGAAAAGGTGTCTGACCAATCAATTGTGCTCGAACTTTATCAAATTCTATATTCAAACCTGCCAGGAAATCCACAACCCTATCTGCACTAACAAACTTCTGATAAGCTGCTGCATCTTCTAGACATTTAGCTGAAAAGACCCGGTAATGATCAAGTTCCTGCCAAAGAGCATTAATTTCTGTAAAATACTGAGCCATAGTCTTCTCCCCTTGACTTAGCTCGCGAATCCTTTTATGGATATCATATGCCTTAGACATATCACCAGAAACAGAGAAAGTTTGAGAGATAGCCTCCCAAAGCTCATAGGCAGTGCCTAAGAACATGTAACTACTCCGTATACTAGGTTCCATGGAATTAAAAATCCATGTTTTTACCATGGAATTACATATTTCCATTCCTCTTGGATCTGACCCGGTTTCTCAGGCATAGTGGTTGTTCCATTGATGAAGTGTTGCATATCATTGGCCTCAATTGACATGCGGCATGCTTGAGAGCATGCCAAATAGTTGGTTCCATCCAGTTTGAAGGGACTTAGAACCAGTGCTGAATTAGGTGTATGGCTCCTGAACAAGCCTTGTTGTTCCATTCCACTGTTCTGAACCTTACTGCTTGTACCACTTTGTTCCGCCATAAAAGAGTACTAATAAGGAGATACAATCTATACAAAGGAGAATACACTTTCCAAATGATATAAAGAGATTGTATAACACTCCAGGAACAAGGATAGGCAGACAAAGCCGCAAGAATCACATTGTCTCAAGACTTCAGTTTGTTTAACAGTGAAAAACTAACACTGTTAATAAGGGTTGTGAAAAAACTCAATCAATCACCTTAAATCCACTGTAGATAGGAAGAGAAGAGAGAGGCAACCAAGACGGAACAAACTTCGTCGAAAAAAACTTGCCAGAAAAGGTCACGCGCCGGTCAACGTCAGCGCTTGGGCGGCGCGTGCGGCGATGGGTCGAAAAATTGAAAACTTCGATTAGGTCGCCTGGCACTGTAAAACCCTATTATGATCTCAATTTCTCCAAAAAAACTGACCATGCAAGGTTTTTATGGCAATCTCACGTTCGGCAGTTGAAGCAAAGGAAAAGAAAAGAAATAGGTCTGTTAATGGACCATGCTCTGATACCATGTAGAAATTGAGAAGTTTATTTCATTAAAGTTATTTCCATCTATTACATAGATTGATATATATACATAAACCACCTAATTACATTTATGGTAATTCCTAAATTACAATAATGTGTACACACTGATCAAGGAAGCTACAATTATGGTATATCATGTCATATCTTCTAACAGAATTGATTGTCAAAATTAGAGGGATTGAATTGATTGTTATAATTAGTGATGAGTGCTTCATGGTAATCATTGAACACGAGTTCAGTACCTTTCCATGTGGAGCTTAGAGGATTAGCTATAAAGGCACTCGCAATTGTACAATGTGGTATGGAATAATAAACTTCTCTCTATTTAACATGGTATTAGAGCCAAGATGTTTTGAAGGTTTTGTTTTTTTTTTAAAAAAAATTACTTCGACTCGCCTAGTGTAAATCTTCGGTGGTATTTTTTTTCTAGCCTCATGCTTTTTCGGAGTACCTAAATCTAGCTAAAAACGTTATTGGAAAGGTCACCTGTTCTAGTCTTCTCAAAAACACCCATCTTCAGACTCTTTTTTGACTCTCCAGTCTCCACTGTTACCATCAGTCACGCCCCAGCATCGATTTGCTTCTCCCAGAAGTTGAGCCACCGGCCACCTGTCCAAATGCTTTCAAGCACCACCAAGTTACTGCACATGAGGCACACACTCCTGCAACAGTGAGTTTTCATTTGAATTTCTTAACATATTCTCTGCTTGTTTGGATATTGGCTATTTTAAGGTGTCATCTTTGTTGGTCACAAGAAAAAATATGCTAGCCAGATGTGACAAATTTGAGTTTTCGGTTCGTTTGGGATCTACGAGGAGTTAAATTTGTCAAGTCCTTCTCTTGAGTACACATGCTTAACAACATAAGGGTGAGATCTTCTGGAAAAACCAGGTATATATGGCTTCTGGGAAAACTTAATTATCTTAAAGTCACTCATCCCGACTTTGCATTTCTTGTCACTGTGGTCACTCAGTCCTAATGTTATCCTAGGCCATCACATTCGGATTTAGTTTTGAGGATACTAACATATCCAAAGTATCTTAAGGGTGCTCCAGCCTCCAGGACAATCAAATCAACCAAACATATTATGACAGTCAAATCAACCCCACCAATTATGACAATCAAAACAATCCTAGAATCCTCGAGAATTCTAACACTTTCCCTCAAGCGGAAGCATTTATATCAATCATGCCTAGCTTATTACAAATATAAAGAATTCTAGTATCCCCTGAAGCTTTAGTAAACACACCACCAATCATCACCATCTTCACATGACTTGTAGATATAATCCCTTCTTGTATTTTCTCTTGAACAAAATGACAGTAAAACTCTGTGTTTAGTTCTCTCGTAGAACACTGGATTAGCGGCAATGTAGAGATCAGCTTCATTATCAAACCAATGGTGCATAGGTACTAGCTTAATGAAGCCCTACTAAGTCAAAAAATGCTTCAACCTTATTAACTAACAAGAGACATGAATCATTGCTCTATATCTATTTTTCACTAGACCAAGACACAAATTCGGCTTCTTACAGGATTAACTCCAAACAAACACATAATATCTTGTAGTAGACCTTTTAGCAGCCTAATCGGCATCACAAAAGCCCTCCACTCTCATGTGATTATGATCACAAAAACCAATATACATTGGTTTTAGCAAGTTAGCAACAATAAAAATAAACATAGTCATTTACATATACTTTTTTTCATTGAGTGACTATATGTTACCTCTAACTAGTCAAGATTTATGAAACCATACAAAGTACAGTTGACTGTAATGTTGATTTGGGTTTAAATGAAGCTTGAAGAATTGTATTAAGTTATCAATTTCAAATCTGCAAAAGTAATTATCCATTTTGTCAAATGGTCTATAGAAATGATGGACAAAGCAATGTTACATCAAAAACAATAGTGTCAATAGGGTCCTAAAGGCTGCATACTAATAATCATTATCATGAGCGCAAGTGCTCTATCTCCAAAAATCTAAGTAATGTACCAAATAAAGAGCGAAAGAGACGAACAGGCATCGCTGCCAATGTTCTGCATTGTAAATTATTTCAACTGACCTATGCATGCTAAAGTTTGGGTCTGGAACATAACTATTAGTGCAAAAAAAACATAAAAAGAACGATGAAGATTTGTTGTGGGGTGGGGGGGAGGGATTAGAAAGCATAATAAAATGAGCAAACTCAAAGAGAATTTAACTCAATTGCCTACATTGGAAAACAGAAACTACAGAAAATGCAGTAGTCCTTTATAATAATTTCAAGAATAGGAAGGCAGCTACTACCAATAACTAATATTCCCAAATTGACTCTAAATGCTCAATTGAAATATTATCATCACTCAACACAGTGGCATTGATGAGGCCAGACTACCAAAAACACAAATTAGCTAACAACAAAAACAAAAGATCCAACAGCTAGAACAAGAAACTATTAAAACATGAGATACGTAACCCAAAAAAACAAAAATCATAATAGTCACCTGTTTTGTTTCAAACTCACGCTGCCATCTCCGTGCATCCCAGAAATCTTGACCCATTTCACCACAGTAATGACCAACTAGGTAACCGGTTCGATCACGAATGACCTCTGCTTGCTGCATATTGATTTGGAAAAAAAAAGATAATTATAGCAATGGATTCGGTTTGAGGTTGGTGAAGAGTATCAAATCCCTGAAAAATATTCAAGACCTGTAAGGCAAGATTGCTTCTTTTATTTTATCTGTAGTATTTATTACCTGATAAACCAGGGGAACCTTGGGAACCAAAAAGACAGCAAGAAATTTCTTGTTTAACTTTTGGAATTGGCAGCAAAGACTTTTGATGAGGAGGACAGCGATGAGGGTTTTACCAGCACCAGTTTCAAGAAAAGCTATGGTATTTTTATTTTGAGCCTGCTGAAGAACATCCAACTGATACTGGCGGGCGTGCTCCTCTTGAATTTTCTCTTTGGGCTCTTCAGCTTTCTTCTCCCCTCCAGTGCTATTAGAATCAGGGTTTTTGTCAGAGGGGATCTTGGGCTCTCTTGTTCGATCAGCTTCCCAGGAACCAGTATGAAAAACCATCTCACTAGAACCCTTGGAACGATCCCTCTCCCAATAACCCTTGACTTCCCTCCATTCCCTGTCCCTACAGTCCTTTCTACCATTACCAAATCCATTGCCTCGTTCTCTTCTCCAAACTTGATCCCTATCCCTGTCCCTCCTATCAGAAGCTTCCCAATCACGAGGCCTCTTCCTCTCCCTAGGATTGGGGTAATGGATGTTCCCTCTGCCTAAGAAGTGGGGATTCTCAATCTTGTAATCGTGATGATGAAGACGAGGCCTTTTGCTATATCTGTCTTCGGGGTAGCTGTTATCAAAAGAATAATAATCACGGTGATGGTGGCTCTCACTGTGCCCAAGGAAGCCATCCCCATTGCGGAAATGAACTGGAGAAGAAACTTTATTACCCCCATCTAATGAAGAAGATTTGTTTACATTGTCTAATTCAGCTGGCTGTCTCTCATTTGTCATATTTCCATTATCAGCATCATGTAAACTGCTTCCATTTAATTTGGGAGTAGTAGTTTCAATATTTTCACAGACAGTACCGAAATCCTCAATATTGGAAGAGAGGATCTCCTCTTTTTGTTCTTGTCGTGATTGATCGAGTCCATCAGCAGCAACAGGAGGAGGATGCAAGCCAGCACCTTTCTTAATGCTTTCAAGGATCCCATCAATTCCACCGAAGAAACAAGGATCAAGAAGACCTTCTGCTGCAGCGGCGGTAAGGTGTGGTTGAGCAGGTAACACACCAGAAGAAGAGGCGGAAGCATCAAAGTCATTGGAGAAATTGGGAATGATTATGAGATCATCGCAAGAAATGGAGATATCCTCGCAGGCATCAAGCCAGTAGGAGGGATTAACATTGGCTGCCACCTTCCTATTACTGGCATCATCATCATCCATAATTCTAGTTGCCTATTAATTTTTTTCAGCTGCACCTTTCCTTTATTGATAAAAATATTCAATTACTAATATGTATCAGACCACCCGGTAAAAAATCAAATAGTAATACAACTACGACTTCAGTCTTCAGTGGTGAAATGACTCAAAAAGTTCTAATAAGATCCTACCCATATCAGTACATCATATAAAATATCAAAACCGACCAAAGATTTTATTTTTAATGATACTCTTATCAAAATTTAAAAAACCCAACACCAAAACTATTTAATTTGATAGGGATGGGAGAGAACAGGAAAAAAAACCAAGCTGATTCGATTTAAGCCGGTGGTGGGAAGGGGAGGGGGTGGGAAGGATGCCGAGTTGCTGGCCGTGATTGGAATCGGGAAAATGGAAGTAAAGCAAATTAGCGTGGGATAGACCGTACGAAACACGCAGAACAGGAGTGAGAAGGTAGTGGTTATTAACGAAACAGAGAGATAAGAAAGAATTGAGAGAGTTGGGGAGAGAACCTACAAACAAATTGTGTGATTCTTCAATTCAAAGATTCCCTCCGTCACGGTCTATCTTACGCTACTCTGCCCTTCCCTTTTCTCCCTCTTTCCAAATCTTTCACTGCAACTCTCCTTTGCCTGTTTTACCCTTTCATATCCTATAGGTAAGAATTGTGGGTAGAAAGAAGAAACAGAAGCAGCTGGGAGGTGATAAATAGAGGGAAAGGGATAAGATCTTACACTAAACACTAGGTTACAATTCTGAGCGCCTGAGCGGAGTTTAGGAGCAGAAGAGACGGCGGCTGCCTTCTCCATTATTCAATCCCTTCTCACTATTGCATAATTATCCCCCCATTTTACTAGAATTACTATTCTAAACTATAGATATATTTGACTTCAGTTATCCGTCTTTTAATTTTATCAATTACATTATTAAACAATTAATTTTTTCCATTTATATTCAATTGGGTCTGCCACATCATAAATTGTTGACGTGACAGAGCAATATGATTTTGTGTTTATTTAGCTTGATTCAAGCTTCCCTCACACATTTTGCAGTAAAACTTTTGTAGTAAGCATGATTGTTTACTTCACATAACAAAAATATATAATTTCCCTTTTATTAATTGATTATAGAATGCTGCTACTTACTAGCACTAGGATTTGAAATATGTGAATCATTATATCAGATTTTTTTCCTTCTTCTCTCAGCATCAATGATATATTTTGTTTGATCTCTTTTGGTAATCTTTTAAGTTTATGTCGGTCATTGAGTTATTTATATATTTATACCTTTTTCTTCTCTTTTTGTTATGGATTGTAAAAAGTTAAGTTGAGGCAACCCTTTTTTTGCAGTAAACAAAATACAAAAGTAATAAAAGACATGGAAAATAAATAAGTTGGCTACACTTTGGTCAAAAAAAATTGAAAAAAATAGAAAAAAGGAACAGTAGAAAAAATGATTTGTCCACAAGTTGAGGTCACTTAATTTGTCACTAGCTTAAAAGTAATAGTCATATACTTCACAAACCAGTAAACTCTCACCACTACCCCTATAATGTATATTCATTTGTTTTTCTGTATAAAATTTGATCATTGCACAATAATATACTATTTTCTTATTATATTTTAATTTATTAATTGTATGCACACATTTATTATTAAAAATTTGAATAATCCCGCCGCAACGCGGGGGTTTGTATCTAGTTACTATCCTAAACTATAGTTATATTCCACTTCGGTTATCCACCTTTTAATTTTATCAATTAGATGATTAAACAATTAATTTTTCCATTTGTATTCAATTGGGTGTGTCACATCATAAATTACTGACGTGACATGGCAACGTGGCAATACAGTGCTTATGTGTTAAAAGAATGTAAATCTTTAAATTACTTTATTGACTTTAAAGGACAAAAGAGTAATATAACATTTTATATTAACTTAAATTAAATTTAAACAAAAATAAAACCCAAATTGGTCAGATCTAACAAACCATTTCATCTTCCTCCATCACCCTCGTCCATCATCACCGCATCACCCATGCTCGGTACCGTCATCATCAACATCACACCAACAAAAAAGCTTTTAGTCCAAATAAAACAAACAAATTCTTATACAAATCAATTGATCGGTAAATCAATCCCCTGCTACGCAAAATAAAATGTGAACCTTCGAACTTCGGCGGCTAAAATGTGAACCTTCGAACTTCTCTTTTTTGATCTATGTTATGGCCAAATCAGATCTATGTTTGGGGGTTTGGATCTTGATGGCTTTCTGATGGTGATCTACTTTTCGATGTTGGTCTCCTTATTTCTTTCGGATCTGATTTATTTAAGCTTAGCCAACCACTCATGTGACACCCCTAAAATAGGTATACATCACTCATCTTGAATCACCAAATACATGGTACAAAATTTAAATACAACTTAATAATACAACTGTCGTGTAATATACGACATAACATAAACTGAGAGTTTTAAAATGAATATTGTCATCTAGACAATATCAACACTCAATGGAGTCCTCATTACATTTATTATCATACTATTTAACAGAATAGTAAGGACTACTAATGTTATTATATGTACCGTCACTCCATTCCCCGACTAGTCTCAGCTATATTCTCATTTCATAAAGAGAACAATTAAAGCAAAGGGTGAGCTCAACTAGCCCAGTAATAAATATTATGACTAAGATAATGCAGAATAAATTATCGTTAGCCTTCAACAGTGTTAAACTGATAAAATATAACAATCATCAAGTTTAACTGCAGCGGAACAAGCAATCCATTAGAAGAGTCAAGTAGAGCATGATATCTACTATCTTCTATGATTTAAAAGGTTTTTCATCACTTTTATCGCTGAGACTCAGCTTAATAAATAATCCACATCATCGAATCACCCATGCACTACGGCCAAGGATATTCATTAGTATCACAACCACGAATTATTCATGCACTATGGGTCAAGGATATTCGTGTATTCATCAATGGTCATGATCATGCCAACAACTGTCCATCAATGCACTACGGGCCAACTTTTATCACATCATTTGTAACATTACGGTCATGATTATACCGAATAATATCTGGTCATAATCATACCAAGTTCATCTATGCACTACATACCACAGATGACTTTCAACATAATATAAACATGAAGATGATAATAATTCAATAAAACAAGTTCAAGGATAAATTTTTAAAAGATTTATAATTTAATTTATCCAGAAATCAATAACGTCCAAATTGACGGCATGATACTGTTTTTTGGAGTAAAATTCAAGAATAATATTGTACAAAAAATAAATCAATTTTTGTCATGAATAGTACCCCGGGTGAAAAGTAACCGAGTGAATAGTACCCGTGAATAGTAACTTCGGGAATAATAACCCCGTGAATAGTACTCATGAATAATACTTTGTGAATAGTACCCGTGAATAGTACTCATGGACAGTACTCCGTCATGAAAAACTTAAAATTTAACAAGAATGTGCAGAAAATATCTTTGTGAAGCGATACTAGATGAAGCGCAAATTTTAAGGAAATTCTACTAATTTCACGAAATATAGAAGCAATACTTTAACCGAATGATGGTATAATCAGGAATACGAGACGAAATAATATTACTCACATACTACAAAGTATGGAAGAAAATATTATTCCTATAAATACTGAACAAAATAATATCCCTTACCTCAGAAGAAGACTGGATACTGGAATAGCGAGGTAGCAGACTTCTCTTCTACTTTCTCTCTAAATCTTCTCTCTCAATAAATGCTCTTGCGAGTCTTAGTGAATTGGTGAGAATGAAAGAATAATGAGCTTCTATTTATAGAAAAAATATAGTTTTGATAATTGCACGTTTTGGGGCTCGAAATATTACAGTATAATACCTTTATCTTTTTTTCATTTTTAATTTAGTCCTGCAAGTATTATCAAACTTGCATCACCTCCCCTAATAGTACATCTTGTGAATCAATATTACAATCATGTGAATCAATAGTACAATCATGTGAAAAAAATAATTATAGTATAGTAACTTCATCTATACCTCCATTTTTAATTTAGTCATGCAAGTATTATTATCAATCTTGCATTATCTCCCCTAATAGTACATGCATGTGAATCAATAGTACACACATGTGAACAAATAGTTATAAGCATGTGAATTAATAGCAATTAATTGTTCATTTATCCGATTAATTACCCGATTGGTCAATATAACTTCCAGACATCCATTATTATCGAACTAGATGTCGATTTCTACTAACATTAATAATCCCAACACAATGGAGTTATCAATTTCATCTTTAATCAACACGAAATTAATCATTATTAATATTATAACTCATAATATTTAACAACTAGGTCGTTCCCAGGAAAGAGGGGCTTTCAGATAAGTATTTCTCCTTATTGGTGCGCAATTAGGTGACCAAACCTCTCATTGACAGAACTTCTAGACATTATCAATATTGTAAATAATAATGTGAATAACTTTGTCTTCTTAATTATTAATTTAATAATATAAAATATTATGCAGATGATTGTGAGACCCCGAATTTTATGAAATAAAGTATTCAATTTTTTTTTCTATTTTGGTAAATAGTTAAATTGATAAAACTTTAAAGTTAAGGGTAATAAGTTAAATTTTTTTTTTTTGCAAAGTAAGCAAATTGATATAAAATATTCATTTTTTAGGGGAATATTCGTACGACGG
Organism: Panax japonicus; assembly: GCA_020205505.1. Classification (NCBI taxonomy): domain Eukaryota; kingdom Viridiplantae; phylum Streptophyta; class Magnoliopsida; order Apiales; family Araliaceae; genus Panax; species Panax japonicus. Next base: position 68,813 of record JAINUV010000697.1, on the reverse strand, counting down.
TACAATTATTGGTGGACCCCACAATAGAATTATTGTCGGATTGAGAAAAAGAAAAAAAAACTTTATGAAAATAACGGCAGAAGTTTTACCGTTAACTGTTGAAACACCCAGTGTTAAAAGTACAGTAATACGCGTGGTTGCATAGTAGTACACGGTATTGATTATTGATGCTTATGTGAGAAATCACTCAGTATTATTCAATCGGGTATTCGAGACACTTTTTGTGTCAGAGTACTATTCACGAGTTACTATTCACGATTTACTATTCATAAGTTACTATTCATGAGTTACTATTCACCCAGTTACTATTCACTCTAGTATTGTGCATTCGGGTATTTGGGTACAATATTATTCCATGAGGAGATGTGCTAATTTTTCAGACCTTTGGTTGAAGTTATATTAGTGAATCAATATGGACCGCTAGTGGAGCTATAATAGTAAATCAATATGGATCGCTGGTTTAAAGTTTTAATAGTAAATCAGTATGGACTGTTATTTTAAGTTTTAATAGTAAACCAATATGGATCGTCCGTTTAATAGTAAATCAATCTGGACCGTTCATGAATTAGTTACTATTCATTCCATTTTCCTATAAATAGAAGCTCAATCCTTCATTATTTCTTACGAATTCACTGAAACTCTAGAGAGAGAAGGTGTAGAAAAACTATAGAAAAGTATTATGCTACTTCCCTACTCTTATATTCAGTTTTTTTTACGATAAGGGATGTTATTTGTCGTACTCATGAAGAGAACTTCTGTTATTATATTATTTATTATTCTGTTGGAATAACCTGTATACGCGGGCTACCCTATACATGGTGACATTCTTCTGTTATTTCATTCTTTATTATTCTGTTGGAATATCATGTCTGTGCGTTTACGCCGGACCTGGTTCCAGTCTTTATTATTCTGTTAGAATATCCTGTCTGTGTGTTTTACGCCGGACCTGGTTCCGTTATTTATTATTATGTTGGAATAACTTGCTTGCGCGGTCTGTCGAATGCCTTGTGATTTCTTTTTTTATTTTATTCTTTATTATACTCAATTGGTTAAAACTTTAACTTCTATACTCCATGAAATTAGTGGAATATCATTGATATTTGCACTTCATCCAGTATCTTTTCATGGAAATATTTTTCTGAGCATTCTTGAATTTTACTCCACAATGTAGTATCATGTTGACAATTTGGACGTTATTGAGTTCAGGATAAATTAACTTATAAATCTTTAAAACTTATTCTTGAACTTGTTTTATTGAATTATTATGTCATTGTCATGATGAGTTGTGTTATTTATTATGTGAAAACATGAAAGTTTTTTAGAAATCACAAAGGGTTGAAAATCAGATTTTGGTAAAAATGGAGTATGAAATTCAATTGATCATATCTCCTATTATATTTTGAATTTTTGAGTGTGGTCAAGTTCTAGAGTTAGATCTATGAGTTTTATAACTTATCCAAGTGGAATTACTGAAAAAAGTGTTGTAGATTTTCGTATGGATTGATTTTAGCAAAGTACGAAAAACTGTAAATTATGAAAAAGGTTGCTGACACGATTTTAAAAGGGATGTTTCGGCTACTTAATTTGTGAGAAAAATTCTGGCCTTTTTGGGACATGAAAGTATATGGTATAAAGCACCTCCTGTCCAAAAGTGAGCTCATTCTGACTTAAAATGAGAAGGTTATGACCATTTCAATATTTAGGTTTTTCCGACAAAAAATGCTATAACCAGAGTTCTATAACTCCGATGACTATGAAATTTAAACTAGAAGCTCACGTTAACATGTGTAAGATCCTGCCAAGATTTGGGAATTTCTGGAGTTAACCGTGAGGTAGCTAGTTTCTTAAGGAATTAATTAGAAATTGATTTTTGAAAAATAGTAAATGAATTTTAAAAATATCAAAAAAAATATATGTTTAATATGGGACTATATTATGCTAAATTCCATAAAAGAATAATTTTTGGGACTGATTTGATATTTTTCATAAAAATAGTTTAGCTACGAACATATGAGTTAAATATGTTTTGTGGAGTTGAAGAATTGGTAAATAGGATTTTATGGCTTAGAAATCCTATATAAGGTATATGCAGATTTTTGATGAGTAATTTGATTGTTGGTGATGAAATGTTTTGAGTATGGCATTTTGAATGATTAAATGCATTATTTGGAAAAGTGTAAACAATTGAATTAAATTGTTTATAAGTTTAAGAAGTGATTAAAATATTGTTATAATATTAACAATATTAAATTATGATTTTATTAAGTGATTGATAATGTTTAGATAAATTTAAAGTCTTTAATATTTATCCTTGATTTAGTTTGATTAATGCTTATAATATTGTCATCGTCCTTATATTTATATTATGTTGAAAGTCATCTGTGGCATGTAGTGCATAGATGGACTTGGTATGATTATGAACAGGGATTATTCGGTAGAATCATGATCGTAATGTTGCAAATGATGTGGAAAAAGTCCTCATTGGCCCGTAGTGCCTTGATGAACAGTTTTTGGTATGATTATGACTATGGATTCTCTTTGGCCGTAGTGCAAAGATGAATTATTTTATGGCATGATCAGGACCGTTAATGAATATACAAATATCTTTGGCCCGTAGTGCATGGATAATTTGTGGTCGTGACACTAAATAATATCCTTGGCCGTAGTGCAGGGGTGATTCGATGATGTGGATTAATTATTGAACTGAGTCTCAGCAATGAAATATTAATTCATGGATGTGATAATAATGAATATATTTGGCCGTAGTGCAAAGATGATTTAATGATTACAAGCAGGAATTGTGACTTGGTATAACCATCATTTTTAATGTTTCAGGTGATGAAAATTATCTTCGTCCTGGGTGCGAAGAGGAATTTAGAATCACAGTTGTGATTATTAGTTATTCACATGATCGTGGACGGGAATTGTTGATTGATGTTATACGGATAAAACATTATTGGTAGACTTTTAACATAGAGAAGCTAATAGACCTTATGGTCTATTTGACTCTTCTAATGGATTGATCGTTCCGTTGCAACTACGGTTAAAAAGTTTTATCATCTACTATATGTTCTAAATCTCTAATTTATTATTGATGAAAGCCATTGATAATTTAATTATCTTTAGTCATGATATTTTTTACTGGGCTAGTTGTGCTCACACTTTCTACTTCACAATTCTTTTCAGGTAATAAGAGTGTTGCCGTAAGAGTGTTGTCGGGTCGAGCGGGGATAACAGGGGAATAGAACGGTGGTCTCTAGCTGTAGAGGTTGTCCCTAAAAAGAATAGAAAAGTGTGTTGTATTCTATACATCATCTAGTAGTTATATTTGGTGAATCAAATAGGGTGAGGCGAACCCAACTTTGGAAGGGTGTTTTGTCACTATCATACAAGATGTCTAATGACATACAACCTCGTGTTCTCATAAGACATGGTTGTGCACATCCACTTGCTGAATATATCTACTAGCACTACCTGTATGATCTTGGAGTTTATTTGAAACATAATTTCACTTGGAGACAACGGAGATATTTATATGTCAGGAGAAGACTCACCATTGGGAAGAAAATGATAGTAATCTTCTTGTTTTTCTTTGGGGACTTTTGGGTCAACCAAGGATAATTCTGTGGACATATGATATATATCATAACCTAGACGCATGACCTCCCATGTACAAAGGTTTTCTTGAGCACTTCCCAAATCTTTTAATTTCTAAAACAGTTTTCAACTATACTTTTATGTAAAGTATCATTGTAAGGTGGTGGTCGAGGTACCATGAGAGTTACATACATTTGTATTAAAACTCATAGTTAACTGTGGTCGTATTCTATACGACAACTCAACAATTGTATAAATGAAGTTGTATTTGAATTTTGTACCATGTATCTGGCGACTCAGAATGGGTGATGTATACCTAATTTTGGGGGCGTCACCGTTGGTATCAGAGCCATAAGTGTGAAGAGCCCCGAGCCTCTCGCTAGTGACTTCCAAGTCCTAGAATGTACCGAAGACAGACTCTCCGTAGGGGACGCCGTCTTTCGGTGGCAAGCTGATAGGTATCATTGTGAGGTGCTATCCAAGTAAAGGGATTAGAGTCACAATTGGTATCAGAGCTTAAAGTCTAGAACTAGGAGGGGAAAGACGCTTTATATACTTCGCTAGTGTGTGACTTACCTAAGCTGAAATTGTTTACTTGATAAGTCGACAAATTATGATATGTCAATTAACCTTTGTTTTGAAACTATATTCTAGAATGATATTTGAAATACAGGAGATGAGGAATGAAAAACTGGTTGTCTATTGTATTCTATTAGATTTTTCCCTGTTGAGGACTAACGATAATTTGTTATATATTATCTTAGTCATAATGTTCTTTACTAGGCTAGTTGAGCTCACCCTTTTCTTTGTTGTTCCATTTTTCTTCTCAGGAGGCGAGAATGTAACGTGTACTAGTCAGGGTATGGAATGATGGTTCTAGAAGTTGTTCAAGTTGTCCTCACTATTCTGTAAAATAGTGTATTAATAATTGTAATGAGGGCTTATTTGAGTGTGGATATTGTCTAGATGACAATATTTGTATTTAAACTCACAGTTTTTATGTTGTATTAATAAAGTTGAAGTTGTTTCTGTACCATGTATTTTGACGACTCATAATGGGTGTTGTATACCTATTTTGGGGGCGTCACAAAGTTGATATAAAATATTCGTTTTGTCGGAGAATATTCGATTAGTCGGGGAATATTCATACGATGGTACAATCATTGGTGGACCGCACAATAGAATTATTGTCGGATTGAGAAAACGACAAAAATACTTTATGAAAATAACGGCGGAAGTTTTACCGTTAACTATTGAAACACCCGGTGTTAAAAGTACAGTAATACGCGTGGTTGCATAGTAGTAATACGCGTGGTTACATATAGTAAAATCTTTTTATATAAAACAGAATACTTTTATAAAGTTATTCATTTTATTAGATTATAAATATAATATATTATATTTTATTTAAAAGATTTTGTTTTATTAGAATATTTTATTAATACTGCATAGTAAATCAATATGAATCGTCCGTTTAAAAGTAAATCAATCTGGACCGTTCATGAATTAGTTACTATTTAGTCCATTCTCCTATAAATAGAAGCTCATTCCTTCATTATTTCTTACGAATTCACTGAAACTTTAGAGAAAGAAATTATAGAGAGAAAGAAGAAAAGTATTCTGTTACTTCACTACTCATATATCCAGTTTCTTCTAAGGTAAGAGGTATTATTTGTTGTACTCGTAAGGGGTATTATTCTTTCGTATTCATGAAGAGAGTTATTTTTTTTCAATACTCGTAAAGGTTGGTATTCCATTCTTTATTATTATGTTGGAATAAACTGTCTATGCGAAGTACCGCATACATGGTGAAATTCTTCTGTTATACCATTCTTTATTATTCTGTTGGAATAACGTTTTTGTGCGGTCTATCGCATGCCTGGTGAATTTTGTTGTTATTCCGTTCTTTATTATTCTGTTGGAACATCCTGTCTGTACGGATTATGCATGACCTGGATCCATTCTTTATTATTCTGTTGAAATAACATGTCTGTGCGGTCAATCGCATGCATGGTGATTTCTTCTGTTATTCCATGCTTTATTATTCTATTGGAATAACCTGTCTATGTGGATTATCACATGCATGGTAAATGATCCTTTGTATTCATTCCTCATTAAATTGTGAAAATGATATGTCTAAGTGGATTACCGCATGGCGGACGAAAATACATTTGCAGTTTCATATATTCTCTTATACTCAGTTGGTTAAAGCTTTTGACTTCTATACTCCATGAAATTAGTAGAGTATCCTTGATATTTGCGCTTCATCCAATATCTTTTCATGAAAATATTCTTCTGAGCATTCTTGAATTTTACTCCACAAAGAAGTATCATGTTGAAAATTTGGACGTTATTGGTTCCTGGATAAATTAATTCTTGAACTTATTTTATTGAATTCTTATTTCATTGTCATCATCCTCATGTTTATATTATGTTGAAAGTCATCTGTGGCCTGTAGTGCATAGATGGACTTGATATGATTATGACCCAGGATTAATCGGTATAACCATGACCGTAATGTATATCTGGGTCATTGTATATAATTTTTTAGACAAAATTTATTTAAATTATTTTTATTATCTAAACTGTGTCGTTTTGGAAAAGTTTATCTGCCTGAACGGAATCCTAAAACTACGTCGTTTTTGTCTGAACGGATGCGCTGCTAAAGACTAAAACTACGCCATTTTTATTCTGATAAAATTAAAACTACGTCGTTTTGTGGTATAAATGTACATGCTTTTTTTGTTAAGCCTTAAAACTATGCTGATTTGACTAAAAAAATACATTTTCAAGGGGTTATGTCCCTTCTGAAGGGTCACTAATCCCTTTTATAAATAGATAGGAGGGTCAACTATTTAATTCATTTAAATCATCAAAGCATTCTAAGTGTTCAAGTCTTTATTATTTCATAAACAGTTCATCAGAGTCTAGAGCATTTTTTTTGGTTCGTTGTGTATGCTATTTAAAGTGCTACTAGGAGACAAGTATTATCAATTTTAAGCACCATAATGAGAATATAATTATTTTAAGGATATAGTATAAAATATTAATCTTGACAAATTTACTTTTACAATTTTTAAGATAAGTTGACATATATATATATATATATGGGATTCCATCCACAACAACCGGTTGTTGGGGAGCAACCCCTTTTGGCCCAGCCGCTACAACCTGTAGTGGCTTGTTACTTAGTTTTTTTTATAAGCCGCTACAGGTTGTAACGACTGGGCCAAAAAGAGTTGCTCCCAACAACCGGTTGCTGTGGATGGAGACCCTATATATATATATTCAATTTTACTGACAGAAGTATCCACTTGTATCCGCATGCTTATGAAACACTTGAATAAAAAGCATCCATATACATAATTTTATCATTATTTCAAAAATTTCATATTTCAAATTTTAAGCTTACTATTTTGGTCAATCTTATGAGTCTCCTACCATAATTAATTAAATTACCCCTATTCATCCTTTAATTATAATTACCTACAACTAGAGTCTTTCTCAAAGTCAAGTATATTATAGATACATTTTTTAAACACAAATTCAGGAGGCTTATTTTTTTAACATTAGTAAAGAATGTAAGTAATTGTAGCATGATCTATATAATAAAACATAACCAATTTTGAATTTTTATTTGACAAAATATAATGACAGTTCAAATTTCATCTCAATTCTTTCAACTTAATCTAAAGGCTCACATTTCATCTCACACAAAAAATTTCCGCTCAAATCAAATAACAATAATGATAATAATAATAATAATAATAATAATAATAATTATTATTATTATTATTATAATAGTAATAATAAAAATAATAATAACAATAAAAATAAATATAATTATAATAGTAATAATAATAATTAGTACTATAATAATAATAATAATAGTAATAATAATAATAATACTAATACTAATAATGATAATAATATTAATAATTATAATAATTATGATAATAATAATAATAATAACAACAATAATAATTATAATAATAATAATAATTATTATTATTATTATAATAATAGTAGTAATAATAATAATTATAATAGTACTAATAATAATAATAATAATACTAATTTATAAGTTTTGTAGACATGTTTAGATTTTTCTGGATATCTACTTTTAAAAGAAAATTAATTATTGTGGTAGTGTGGTGAATTATGATAATTGTTATGTGTGATTGTAAGTTATTTTATGTTACAAAAAGTTTTTAGATAATGTAGTATTTATCGAATTTTAATCTAATTTTTCATTATGTCGTGACTTTACGGGTAATTATGGAGTAATATATATGTATGTTATATATATATATATATATATAGGGATTCCCTCCACAGCAACCGATTGTTGGGGAGCAACCCCTTTTGGCCCAGCCGCTACAACCTGTACCGGCCTTAGACAAAATTTTTTTTATAAGCTGCTACAGGTTGTAGAGGCTGGGCCAAAAGAGGTTGCTCCAAACAACCGGTTGCTGTGGATGGATACCATATATATATATATATATATAGAACACGGATCAGGTCCGGACTCCCGGACCTGATCCAAAATCCGGACCCTATTTTTTTTTTTTTGTAGAACAACTAAAAAAAAATAAAAAATTATGGAACTAAATTTTTTCCATAAAACAGTGTTTTAGTTGTTTAAAAAAAAAGGTCCAGATTTTGTTAAAATCCGGGAGTCCGGACCTGATCCGAACTCTATATATATATATATATATATATATATAGAATCTATCCATGACAACCGGTTGCCATGGACACTGTTATAGCAACCCACTTTTAGACCGTTGATCAAATTATTAGAAAGTTTAGATTGAATGTCATAATTGCCCAGCCGGCACAAGCTTTACCGGCTTTTATTTTAATATATTGCATTGTATACTCAAGTGTTGTCATTTTAATAATTTTAAAACAATTTTTTAATATTAAAATACTCCAGCTGACACAACTTATACCGGCCGAGTATTTTTTTTAAAGCATTTCTCTATTAAATGGGATGACTCAACACATTAAAGTTGCATTACAAAAATTAAAAATAATCTGACCTGTACAAAATGTACCGGCTTAGAGACTATTACTCTATTATATGTCTATTTATCTATTTCTCTATTATATGTTTATTTGTATTGCAACAATTATATATGTCAACTTAATATATTTTTAACTAATTAACAATAAAAAAATATATGTCAAAACAATATATTTTTAACTAATTAACAATAAAAAAATGTCAAAATAATATTTTTTTTTACTAATTAACAATAAAAAAAATGTCAAAATAATATATTTTTAACTAATTAACAATAAAAAAAATATATGTCAAAACAATATATTTTTAACTAATTAACAATAAAAAAATATGTGTCAAAACAATATATTTTTAACTAATTAACAATAAAAAAAACATGTCAAAACAATATATTTTTTTTACTAATTAACAATAAAAAAAATGTCAAAACAATATATTTTTAACTAATTAAAAATAAAAAAAATATATGTCAAAACAATATATTTTTAACTAATTAACAATAAAAAAAATATGTCAGAACAATATATTTTTTACTAATTAACAATAAAAAAATATATCAAAATAATATATTTTTAACTAATTAACAATAAAAAAATATGTCAAAACAATATATTTTTAACTAATTAACAATTAAAAAAATATATGTCAAAACAATATATTTTTAACTAATTTAACAATAAAAAAAATATATGTCAAAACAATATATTTTTAACTAATTAACAATAAAAAAAATATGTCAAAACAATATATTTTTAACTAATTAACAATTAAAAATATATCAACTTATTAGAAACTGTTATAACATATGAAATAGACAAATAGACATATAATAGAGTAATAGTCTCTCAGCCGGTACAATTTGTACCGGTCGGATTATTTTTAATTTTTTTAATGCAACATTAATGTGATGAGTCATCCCATTTAATAAAGAAATGCTTAAAAAAAATACTCGGCCGGTACAAGCAGGGGTGATCATTCGGTTATAACCGAACCGAATAAGCTATTCGGTTATAACCGAAAACTGAATTATTGCTATTTCTACTATCCGAACTACTACCCGAAATTTGAAAATAACCGAATTACCGAATACCGAATTACCGAATAATAATTTCGGGTATTCGGGTAAAAACCGAATCCTACTTAACTATAGATAAAATAGTAATTTCGGGTATTCATGGAGAATTAGATATAGATAAAATCGAAATTACAGGGAAAAGTAGGGATCAAATTTTATCAACAGTTACATATTTTCCTGCTCGTATTCTTTTCTTCTTCCCAACTTTCAAAGTCGTCCCTTCATTTATTATACTTTTCTTCACCTGCTGCAAGCCTGCAACCCAATTCATATTCTTTTCAACTGCAAGTTGCAAACATATATTTATATAGACAGAGGATAAGGATATAAATATATTTTTGACCCTCTCCAAAAATGTGGCAGTGGTGATGGAATGGCCACCGGCGGTGACGGGATCTGATGGGTGTCGAGTGGCGGCGGAGGGTGGCGCCATTGAGGAAACCGGAGCAGAGATTGAGTCGGAGACAGCCGAGATCGAGACTGGATCTGGGAGACTGGGAGCCGAGATCGAGTACGACGGTCGACGACGACGAGTAGGGTGAAGAATGAATATGCTTCGTAGTTAATCGACCACGAAAAGAGTGATCTGAAAATGGGATCTGAATATCTGATCTGAAAATTGAAATAGAGAAATGGACTCGAACTCGATAGACTTGGAGAGTTAGAGTTAGAAATGGAATGGACTGCCTGAGTTAGAAATGGACTGCCTGAGTTAGATCTGTATATAATTAATATTATAATTATAATAGTGAAATGGTTCGGTTATTCGGATATCCGAATAATCTGTTTTTTACAAACCAAAACCGTAACCGAATAATGAAAAATAATTCGGATATAACCGAAATTGTAAAAAAAAACCGAAAAACCGAAATAATTCGGTTAAATAATTTCGGTTCGGTTCGGTAATTCGATTTTATCCATTTTTTGCTCACTCCTAGGTACAAGTTGTGCCGGCTGGAGTATTTTAATATTAAAAAATTGTTTTAAATTATTAAAATGACAACAGTTGACCATACAGTGCAATATATTAAAATAAAAACCGGTAAAAGCTTATGCTGGCTGGGCAATTATGACATTCAATCTAAGCCTTCTAATAAGTTGATCAACGGTCCAAAAGTAGGTTGCTATAACAGTTTTCATGGCAACCGGTTGCCATGGATGGATTCCCATATATATATATATATATAGAGAGAGAGAGAGAGAGAGTCCTTCTACGCAGACAGCCGTAGAGGACCGGAAAATTGGACCGGTCAAATTTTTTTTAATGTGACTCTCAAAAAATGTATAGTATTTATTCCAACAGGAATTTTTACAAAATATGATATTTTAGGTGTAATTTGGATACATATACAAATACATGGTTATACAGTCTGTATGCCTGTATTTGTATATGTATCCAAATTACACCTAAAATACCATATTTTGTAAAAATTTATGTCGAAATAAATATTATATATTTTTTGAGAGTCACATTAAAAAAATAAAAAAAATTGGATCGGTCCAATTTTCCGGTCCATTTTCCCTGTCCGCGCAGACTTATTCATATATATATCTATCTAATTAAATACAAATAATTTTGAATTTCCCGCTCACTCAATAAATCATCTTGGTCGTCCAAAGTTTAGGATAAATCCCACCGTCCATACATATATCTAATAAATCTATCTAATAAAATATAAATGATTTTGAATTTCCCGCTCACTTAATAAATCATCTTGGTCGTCCAAAGTTTGAGATAAATCCCACCGTCCATACATCTATCTAATAAAATACATCTCTCTATTTATCTAATAAAATACAAATAATTTTGAACTTATCGCTCACTCAATAAATCATCTGGGCCGTTTAAAATTTAAGATAAATCTCACTGTCTATACAGTGCCGGAGGCACAGGACCCAACTAGTATATATATATATATAAATGGACATCTGGCTGGCTCCTACTGAAAGTATACTCTCCTCCTTCTCTCTTTTGTTTCTTTAAAAAATGTCGGTCGGTGGGACTCATCCATCCATTTGGCAATACTCTACTAGTCTAGGATAAGGGCATGCACGACCACTCTTCACTCTATTCTATTTTGTGGCGGGGCAAGGGTTCAGTCTTGTCCGTGTCCCTCTTTACTACTATATTTTTCCCTTCAAACACTTCAGTCTATATTTTTCCCTCCCCTTCAGTCTATATTTTTCCCTCCAAACTTCAAACACTTCAGTCTTGTCCATGTCCCTCTCTACTATATTTTTCCCTCCAGACTGCAAACACTTCTTTGTCTTTCTATTTTCAACCATCACCTTAACCTCCTCTGATTCCTCTCTCTAATTTTAAAAGCATAGACGGTCGGAACCGCCTTTTTTTTCCTATCAAATCTATCTAAGCCGGGATGCATGAGATTTTTGGTAGGGTAGGTGGAGGCTACACTATTTGGGTCTGATTTGGTTCCACTCTTCCATCTGCTTAACCAGCTTTGTTCGAAGGTACATATTTCATATTCCCTCAACCTCTCTGCACTTTCTCTCTCATACCCACTGATGTCTCCTTTTTACAGACCATGAAAGTACAATTTTTTTTCGGAACTTTTCTTGAATATGTACCCCTTTCTGTAATTTTATTTTCTTGAAGTCTATGTTCTTTTTTCTGCGGAGCATATCACAAGGCCAAAAAATATACCCACCCATTTGGAGTTATATTTAACAGAAATTTTATTTTGTTTGTTTTAAAAAAATTGAATTGTTTGGTGAAAATGGAGATCTCTATGAAGTGGATATTTTTGTTTTGTGTTGTTTTTTGTAATTTTGGTCAGCAAATTTTTATTTTGTTTGTTTAAAAAAAATTGGGTTGTTTGGTGAAAATGGAGATCTCTATGTAGTGGGTATTTTCGTTGTGTTGGTTTTGTGTTTTTGGTCAGCAAAATGCACGGGGGTTTGTATATAGTGGATTCGAGGTGTGGCGTAAAGTAGAACAGCTAAAGTTTTTGTTTTTTCGGCTTCAATCTTTTTAACTTTTTTAAACCTGGAATATCAGAGAAACAAGCTGACCCAATAATATGTTGTTTATAACAGACCCAATATTCCAAGTTTTAAGCTTAAATCTTTTTAACTTTCTTAAACTTGGAATATAGGGTCTGTAAACAAGAAAGCTTAATTTTTTTAATTTTCTTAAACTTGGAATATCGGTTCTTTTAGAAACACCATTTTATTAGGTTTTTAACTTTCTTGTTTACTCAAAAGTTTTTGTTTGGGATTGAAACTCAATTTCAGCGTCGACTTTGCCTGGAACTTAGATTATTCATGAATTATGTGGTTTTCTTGAATATCATATTCATGTAATTTATGTGCCCTTTCTTTATTTAGTTAGTTATGCAAGTGCATGTGTGTGAGAAAAAAGTAAGTTTTGGGGTTGAATGATTTGACGGTTATTGTTTTGTTTTCTTTTGTTTTGAAGATGTTTTTGATTGAAACTCAATGTTAGGGTGTTGGACTATACCTTTAACTTAGATTGTTTATGAATTATGTGTCTCTAGTTAATTATCCAGTAATTTATGTGCCATTTACTTATTTAGTTAGTTGCAGCAGAAATTTAGGATTGTGTTTAGTTTCTTTATTTATTTAGTGGAAGTAAAAACTTGGGCTTGTTTATGTGCCTTGCTTTCTAGTATTTTGCATTTTGGTTAACATTCATCCCATCCCAATACCAAAAATAATCTCCTCTCATTCTCACACACTAAAACACAGTAAGAATTTTCTTTGTCAGCCATACCGAAGCTTATTAGCAATCACTGACGGTGCCAGTGAAAAAAAAAGACATGTTTTTTGCCATGGTACTTCTGAAGCTAGCAGAATGGCTGGTGTACCAGCTTTTGGCCAACTCATGTTGCAGAGCTGCAATGAAGGTGAAAAATTATGGGTTTTTCTTAAGAAAACCGTCTCTTAGATCACAGCATCAACTGCCTCAGAATTTGTACCCCAGTGTAACCAAATGTGGGCTACAGAACAGGGGATCCCAAACTATAGTCTGTGGCATTGATTGTTCATTGCTAAGGTCACAGTCCTTCCACTACTTCATGCTGGTGGCTTTTGAAGGCGGTAGCATACTCAGAGCGTTCCTGCTGTTGTTGTCATCTCCATTCCTCTGTTTTTTGGAATACAAGTTAAAGTTAAGGGTCATGATTTTCATTACATGTGGGCTGAGATCAAAGGACATGGTGAGTGTTGGAAGGGCAGTGTTGCCCAAGCTTTATCTTGAAAATCTGAATCTTCAGGTGTATGAGATTTGGTCTGCCTAAGGGTGTAGGGTGGTCTGCACAAGTGTCCCTAGAGTCATGGTTCAAGGGTTCTTGAATGAGTATTTGAGTGTTGACAATGTTTTTGGGACACAGCTCCACACTTTCGGTCACTATTTTACTGGTTTGCTATTTGATTCTGGCTGTGCTTGTGAAGCACAGAGCTCTTAAGGAATTCTTTGGAGAGAGAGAGCCTGAAATTGAAATTTCAAATCGTCATGACCACCTCTTTATGGCCCTCTTCAAGGTATACATTTTTTATTTATGTTTTATCAGTGTCACTTTCTTTAAATCATAACTATATATATATATATATCAGAACTTAATTGTCATTAGTATTTCATTATGTTTTTTTTGGCTAAAAATTCATTGTGTAATGAACTGATGTTTTAGCCCAAAGAGATGCTCAGACACATAGCTGACAATTACTTTTTTGGTCATGCATACGTACGTTACCTTGAAATTGAAGTTGTGCTTGTTTATACGTTGTATATAAACTAGCTGAGTCCCGTGCCTCCGGCACTGTATGGACAATATGATTTATCTCAAACTTTGAACGACCAAAATAATTTATTGAGTGAGCGGGAAATTTAAAGTCATTTGTATTTTATAATTAAATTATTATTAGATTATTAGATAGATAGATGCATTTTATTAGATAGATGTATGAACGGTGGGATTTATTCCAAACTTTGGACGGCCCAGATGATTTATTGAGTGAGCGAGAAATTCAAAATCATTTATATTTTATTAGATAGATTTATTAGATAGATGTATGAACGGTGGGATTTATCCCAAACTTTGGACGGCCCAGATGATTTATTGAGTGAGCGGGAAATTCAAAATCATTTGTATTTTATTAGATAGATTGAAGCTGTGCTTCTTCTAGTTTTAGTCTTCAGTTTTTACTACTTTACTCGTGTCCCTCAACCTCTTGCTGCACTGTCTCATGCCCAGTGATGTCTCCTTTTTACATAGCATCAAAGTATGTTTTTTTTGTTGTTGCAACTTTTTTTAAATATCAACTTCTTTCTGTAATTTTATTTTCTTGAAGTCTTAATTTCTCTGCAGAGCTTATCTCAAGGCTAAAAAATATACCCCACCCATTTGGAGTTGTATTTAACAGATTTTTTTTTTGTTTTTTAAAAAAAAACTGGATTGTTTATTGAAAATGGAGATCTATGAAGTGGGTATTTTTGTTTAGTGTTGTTTTTTGTGGGTAAAATGCATGGGGTTGGTATAAGTGGATTCAGGCTAGGAGTAAAGTAGAACAACTAAGGGTTCGGGGTTCGGGGTTCGGGGTTCGGGGTCCGGGTTTCGGGGTCCGGGTTCCGGGTTCCGGGTTGATATATCTATATAATTGGATCATTTATTCTCAGTGATTGATATATCTATATAATATGGTAATAAAATAAAATAAATACATAAAAAATAAACAAAAGAAATATAATTAAAAATTTTAAAAATAGTAAAATATAATAAGTGTTTAACTATTGAGTAAGTGGAAGTGTAATTAACACAAAAAAAGAGCTGGCCTAAGTGCACAAAGTTTGAAGAATGTATTACGTAATGTTGTATAACATGTACAATAACTGCTAATTGCTAACCCCCTCTTCTCATGATTAGATAAGTTTGTACACGCAAAAAACATTTAAAGTCTTAAGTTTATTCAAGTTCAAACTTTGTGTCAGACCATCATAATTTTATTATATATATATATATATATATATGATTGATTTTTGAGGTTTCTAAAGATTTGTTCTTTCTTTATTTATCTTCAAATATCTCTTATTCTTAGTTTAATTATCTCTTATTCTTTTATATATGTATCTTTGCCACCTGGTGTAATTTTTAGTATATTTTATTTTATTTTTAGTATTTTATCTCTTTTACAAGCTTGAAATAAAAAGAAAAATTGTAGGTTTATCTTAGATTGTTTTTTTGCTCCTTTTTGTAGTAAATTGGTATATTTTTTTAAGATTTACTAGTAAAATGGTATATTTTTTTAAAGATATAATATTTTTATGATTTTGTAATTATTTTTATTGGTTTTAGGGTTTGGGGTTTGGGGTTTAAGGGGGTTTAGGGTTTAAGGGGGTTTATTAGGGTTTAAGGTTTAAGGGGGTTTATTAGGGTTTAGAGGGGTTTATTAGGGTTTAGGGTTTGGGGGTTAGGGGTTGGGGTTGGGGTTGGGGTTGGGGTTGGGGGTTTGGGGTTCAGGGGGTTCGGGGTTCGGGGTTTAGGTTTAGGGTTAGGGTTAGGGTTAGGTTTGGGGTTTGGGGTTGGGGTTGGGGGTTGGGGGTTTGTAAGAGCTCGTGGAATTGGAGTAGGTATATGTTGGGTTCACTGAGTTAGTGGTCAAATTAGAGATGGTCACCAGAATCGTGCTTCCAAGTGGTTCTGAGTGGAAATACCACCCTAGCATAGGAACGGTGTACGGTGGTGGTCTGTTTGTGTTAGGATGGTTTGGAGTTATAGCCTGGGTCCTAGAAGCTGGGTCCAATGTTGATACTATGGATGGAGGTTGTGTAGCTGGAGCTGTTGTAGCAGAGTGTATTTTGAATGTTGATACCCGATCTAGGCCCTGTGTTTAAGGCTGGTATAATTGTTTTGGTAGTAGGGGTAGAGTGGTGGTTGACCCAAATTGTAATGATGGTAGTGGGGGTATGGTTGAGGGTGATAGTGGCGGTGGTGAGGTCGTAATAGAGGGGTTAGTTGTCTGGAAGGAATTTGTGTGAACCTCGCTAGCTGCCATCTTCTCTTTTTCCGTCCGGTGTATTGCTTCAATTGCCTCTGCAATTTTCTGTGCTATATCTTCACTGCTGGTTTGTAGCCTCTGATTGATCTGGGTGATTTGCTCTCCAAATACGCCCATCTGTGATGTTGTTTGTTCGAGGTTCTTTGCCATCAGATCCTGTAACTGCTCTATCCTTCCTTCCAAGGTTTTGAGTTCCTTCTCATGCTTATGAAGGCTCACCTTCGCCGTCGCATCTGCCATGGTTGGCCCATGAGTTGCTCTGATACCACTTGTCACAAAACAGATGTATAATTGACAGATAAACTAAAGAAATATAGAGAAAAGCGAAAAGAAAATTTTATATAACTTTTTCATAATATCTAAAGGAGAATCCCACTAACATATATAATGCAAGTTGGACAATTCTACACTTTCGCCTCTAACAACCCTCACCAATAAACTGATAACACGTGTTTATTGCTAAATTTAAGGCATAACTAATAATTGAAATGAAACAAATGCAACGTTTGGCATGAACTCATGTAACTACTATTTCTCTTCCTCTGACTTCCATTCCTGACATAATTCTATGGCCAAACAGAAAGAACACATTGCTACAATTGATATTATTACTACTGGCTTTGAAGAAATTCGTGCAGAGTAATTTGTGGGAGATAGGAGAGAGAATAACGAACAATAGATGAAGAAGGGAGAGAAGATTGCCGGCGAAAGAAGACGAAGGAGCAGCAACGATTCAGCAAACGAGAAGAGCAACATCGATTCTGTGTGAAGGAGAAGAGGGGATCTAGGTTGGATTGGGGATAAAAGACTGGAAGAAGTTATTATTGTCCCCAAAAAAAAATTTCTCACTCAGACAGCCTCTGAATGATATAAATTTATTTTTGTGTCTAACCAATTAAAAGCCGTTAAGAGGCAAAAAAAATTTTGCCAAACAAAATTTACCTCTAACCGAATCAGAGGCAAATCCATTAAGAGCCAATAAGAGGTAATCAAACAGAACCTAACTCCTAGGATGGTGCAAGAAATTATTTGTGCGCAAGATTGGCTTCGCCAATGCAACGAACCAAATGATATCGAAGAAAAGTTGGAATTCCTTGAAGAATTTGAAAAAGGTATAGCACAGTAACACTGTAACACTTTGTATTGTTTATATATTTTTTTGTAATGTAGTTTAAATTCTTCTTAATAAATTTTGATTTGCTCACATTTGTCTTTTAAAAATTGCAGAATTTTCAGTAGGCGATTTAGATGCATCAATCTTGGTTATGTAATATGGTTGATTTGTTGGAGACTGGAGACTTGATAGTTGAGAGAATTGAGCCTTGTGCGTTGTTTGTTTTTTATTTCTGTAAATTTGGATTGAACTTTGTACCTACTGCTTGTTTCAGCTTTGATTATGTGATATTTAATTTGTAACAGTTGTTCTCCAAAGGGGTCGAAGTTATTTCTTCCCTCTCTAGTGCTTGCTAATATATGTGAATCTGTTAATTCATTCAAATGCTTTGGCATTTTTAGTTTATTTGATTTACATTACTGTTTGGATACCTCAGGACTCGGGATATTAACTATTAATTTATTCATGCTTTGGTATTTTTAGTTTATTTGATTTAGTTTTCTTCCCCAGGTGATATAAACTATGAATTTATTTTGTAAAGTTTGGGCTCTGTATAACTGTATTTGCTTGGTTCATTTCGACATTTGCATACCAGGAGGCAGGAACTTTAAACATTTGTATAACTGTAATATGGTTGATTTGTTGGTTTCATGTGTGAATGTGGAAACTGCAGAAGGTTGGGATCATGATTCTTGTCACAACTCACAAGTAGAACAACTAATGGATATAAATAAACAACTAATATGGCAACAAGCCAACAAGTCAACCACCAAAAAAAAAAAACTAGACAAGGCCGTAAGGGCTAAGGCACAAAAGGATAAAATTTACAAAGTAGCTTCAGCTTCAATTGACAATTATGATGCTCAGGCAGTCCAGCTACAATTAATCAATTATATAGATGATTTCTTAGTCTTAAAAAAAATTGTTAATATATTAAAAAAAATTATTTAATTATATATATTACCATGCAGTATAATCGAAAATTGAACCGAAAAAATCGGTACTAATTTTGTACCGAACAGGTACCGAAACCGGTAATTCGGTACCGGTTCCGGTTCTTGTTTTTTCGGTATTTTCGGATCGGTACCGATTCGGTTTTTTACCGATGAGCACCCCTAATTCCCATGTCCATTTGGCATCTATAGAAAAAAAATAATTTAAAGGGTAATTTTGAATTTTTATACCCAATTTAAACTATTAGAAAAACTAAATGAAAGGAAGGAGTAAAAAAAATAATATATAATTTTATACTACTAATTCATATTATGAAAATTATTTTCACTTTAACACAACTATTTAGAAATCTTATGTATACCATAAATAATAAAATTTTCAATTTAGAAATTGTAACTATACATGAATAATATGCAAGTAACTGCTATTACATATTTTAAACTAAAAAAAATAAAGTTGTAGACTTAATTACATTAATTAAAGATATTTTAATAACTCACCACAAATAAAATTCTAACCTCTCATTTTATGTTTGTTGTACTGGTAGTGATTATTATGGATTATCTTGTCTTTCATATTAATTTGCATAAAATTAAAGGAAACTAATGATTTTTTTGGAAGATATCCTAACTACAGTAAACACATGCAAGTGAATAAAACTCATAAAAAATAAACTAAATCGCATTGGTCATTTACAACTTTATTAGATACATCACAACTTGGTATTTAGTATATATAAAACATATATAGTTTACTAAAAAGTGCAGTGCAATTTTAGGGGTGTATTTGTAACTGCAATCACAATGTACGGTTAATAAAAAATAAAAATTATACCGCATAACTGCACTGCACAAATTATACGATTTTATACGATTACTGTTATAAATGCGATTTTCTTACAAACAAACATAGTTCCTAGATGGATTATAGTTGTTGCAAATTACTACATCAGTTCTAAAAAGATTTTCGTTTAAGGTTTTTGCACATTGATTAAGAAAGTCATTAAAATTTGTTTGAAATTTTATCACTACCCGTTTATGAGAAGTTGAAAATTATTAATACAATTGAGATAATTTATTGAGACAATGAGAGAAGGTAGTGAGTAGTGATATAGGAAAGTAAATAATTTATTCGCCTTGAAAGTTGTAAACGACAAATAGAATTAAATTAATTTTTTATTCTAAAATTGCAATCTTTTAGTCGGTTCAAGCCTACGCTAGACAACAAATATTTTAAAGTTAAAAAATTTTAAAGTTAAAAAATTTTAGAGAGAACATAAAAAAATTGAGAGGGAGAGAAATTATATAAAAATTTAATAGATAGTATAAAATTTTGAAAGACAGATAGAAAAAAGTGTATATAAAAAGAATTGATGGTGGAAGAATTTTTAAAGAAACTAAGTATACAAATTTTTGAAAAAAGTGTGTATAAATATAATTTTAAAGAGAGTAAGAATATATATAAAATATTAGAAATAGAAGGTAAAAAAATATACAAATTAAATATAGTTTAACTTTTGTCATAATAACTTGATATTTAAAATATGAGTTTTAACTGTACTTTATATTTGGCCCATACTCAGATTGACCCGTTTTAAAAATAATCCAATGCAATATAAGATAAAATCCATCCCTTCTTCTCTCACTATATCTGTGTCATTCCAAACTCTGAAAATTCTCTTTCCCTTCAAATCTCAAAAAGAACTCTCCGCCTGCTCTCTATAGTTATACATACTCTGTTTCCCAATTTCTGATCTGTTTGGTGGGTATATCTAGGCTGCGGTGGGTGAGATTTTTGGTAGCGGCGGAGTGGAGACCACCTCAAATTAAGATGTAGTGGCTTCTTCTCTCTCACATATAAAACCAGTAGATCTGGTGGTGTTGCGACATGTCGAAGGGAAGGAGTGATGAAGGAGAGACTTGAGCTGATCGATGTTTCCTCTTGGTGGACGATTTGATTTGAAGTAGCTGAATTTAAACTTCTCAGTCCTCTAGGTTCCGGTATTTTTGATTATATCTCACTCATTTGATTCATTTGATTTGAAATAATTTCTCGAACATTTTGGAGTTGAGTTAATTTTGTTCAGTTACACCATTTGTAACCTATTAGAAACTCTTCAAGTCCATTACCGACTTAATATAAAATATTTTTGAATACGTGCAAGCAAGTTGGCTGTGTAAACCTAACACAAAGATGGACGGAGGTACGACAGTCGATTTGGAGAAACGACGCGCCCGCACGCGTCGCTTTTGTTACCGTACGGTTAGGGCTTCTCTGCTGTTCCCCAATGGTTTACAGTTCGTACAGTTACAGTTTGGGAAATTTACAGTTCGTACAATTCGGGTCGGAGTCGGATTTGGGGCGGTTATTCAGGCTTCCTCAGGTTATTTAGTTCCCCTCCTGTTCGGTTCAGAATCGGATCTTGGGCCGGGTGTCCGGGTATTCAGGTTCCCTCAGGTTATTTGGTTCCCCTACGGTTTCAGCATTGCTTCTTAACGATTCGTTCTTTTTCCCTCTTTCTTCTTCTTCCTTTGGAAATAGGAGGGGTTTTATATGAGAGCGTTCTCTTCTTCGGGCACAATTATCAACAATGGAGCCCACTGTGATAAAATTTAAAGGTATTAAAGTACTAAGGGTTTAAGGGTTTAGTCATTAGTGTAGATGGAGTTAAGGCTTTGGAAGCTGAGCGGGATGGATCATCTCTCGTAGGCCTTCTTACTCGTTGGTGCTCACTGACATTCTATGTGGTATGCTGAACTAATATTAACTGTTCTAATTTTACTTTACTAGCGATGTTAACTAATGGATTGCTGCCCTTTGCTAAAAAGGTGAATCCTTTATACGAACAGTTATACTCCCTCCGTTACTTAATATAGGTCGTTTTAGAGAAATATTTTTGTTCCTTAATTTAAGTCGTTTTAGAATTTCAAGTAAGCATTATTTGCTTAGTTTCCAATATTACCCCTAATATTAAATGTAACTTTGGTTCTCCCAATATTTTTTGCCCAATAAATAACAATCTCTTATTTCAATACAAGGGTAATATAGACAATTGATATTATAGTTAATGCTATACAATCATTACCTTAATGGTTGTGCATAACCTTAAAACGACTTATATTAAGGAACGGAGGGAGTATTTTATAGTACTCTAAACATAGAAGTCAGAGAATTTTGGATTGCTTTAAACTCAGCAGTGTGTGTCTATGTGTTCGAGTGTTGGAAGGACATTTGGAGTATATGTTGTTATTTTGTTGTCAACTTTGTTTATTTTAAATCCAGTTTTAGACGTAGCTACAACCTCAAACATTCAATACACCATTCTTATGTTTTCCATTTATAATGTATTGTTATCTAAACTCAGTTGTGCTAGTATCAAGTATGTATGCCTAAACTGTTAAGTACATTGTAATACACCAATCTAAGGTTATGTGATCGATGACTTGGTGGCATAAGTCTTCTTGCTGGTATTTTTCACTGAGTTTAGAGATTTGAGTATCCTTATCGTTGTGTCCACTTGGGCATTGTCTGCTTGATTCAGTTGATTGTTCTCGCAAGGGGGTGTATTAGCTTGATGTTCTTGATTAGTTTTCGATTGCTTGTGGGTGTGAGTATATACACACACATACACTCGTGATGATTGATGAGGTCTGCATATCCTAACATAACTTTAGTTTAAGAAATTAAAGAATAAGTTGGTTGCATTAGATATAATAACAGTTTTCTTTCCTCGGGCAATTGTAGTATTTTATATAGATGTTCATATTATGTCCCCAAAAGGCTTATAATGTATTATTATATTTGCTTAACGTAATGCTTCGACATTTGTGTGTGCATGTCTTTGTTTGTATATGTATCGTTGCTAGCTGGTCTAGCTTTTATATTTTTGGGTCATTCAGTTCTTGATTTTGTGTTTCACACTCCTTTAAGCATTCGTCTTTCTGTTTTAGGCATTTTTCCCCTTTTGTGAGCTTGAAATAAAAGGAAAAATTGTAGCTTTATCTTGGATTCTGTTTCTTTCCCCCTTTTTTAGTCCTGTAACTCTCAGTTTTAAGATTCCACTCCAAGGTAATAAAGGAATATTCAACGTGTTGGTTCAAGAGGCTTCCAAGGCCCATGTGCACTGTTGTTTCCTGAAAGGTGTCCATCACTAGCATGCTTCTTCTGCTAGGTGTTTTGCGATTCGTGCCAAGGTTGTGGTTATCCGGCCGATACCTCACCGATACGCCAATAGCCAAAACTTTGAAGCACACTTGTGAAATATCAATTGCTTTTGTCATGTTTGGAAGTACTTGATTGGTGACTCTATGTTTTCAGAAGAATAAGGTTTGCGCTAATTGGACAGAAGAAACATATACATATTGTCAACATTCTTTGTGTAAGCACATGTTTTGGGATGCATGCACATGTATTTCTTACCTAGTCTGTAGAAGTGCGTGAAAACTGTGTTGACCACTTAAAACACTCCTATGGGCGACTTGAGAAATGAGTAAACTTCGTGTGAAAGATGCATGATGCTAAATCTGCTTTGATGAATTGTCATTACGCTTTCATCTTTTGATGGAAATATATATCGTTACTGTCAAAATGCACTTCAGAAGTTGTCTTTTAACTGGTGAAAGAAGCAGTCATTACTAGTAATATTACAAAATACCATTGTTACTATCCTGAGTAAGCTTGAAATATCTAAGCAATGTTTATTGTCATTGTTGGTAACACTACTAGAAATTTGACCTATTGCGACGAGAATTAGCGACGGTCGGCACGGAACCGTAGCAATAGGATTCTATAGCGACGGTCACGGACTGACCGTTGGTATATGTCTCAATAAAGAGCCTATTCCGAGGGTCATTTTCTGGCCGTCGATATAGAGGATTTTTTGGGCCTTTTTAGTGAGGGTCATGAGATCGCACAAAACCCTCCCATTCCCCCCACCCCAAATCATTTCATTTCTCTATCATGTTCTAGCTCAGTCCTCTGACTCCCCACCTCAAAACCTAAATCCTCTAATCTCTCTAACCAGCTACTCTAAATTGCCGAAATTGAAGGTTCCTCCAATCAAAGCACAAACAGAAAGATGGCGAAATCGAAGGTTGCTCTCAATCGAAGGTTCCTCCAATCAAAGCACAAACAGAAAGATGGCGATAGAGATCGAGAAGCGAAACGAATTAGCGAGGGAAGTGAGTTGTTCAATAAAATTGATGGCGAAACAAGGCGAAGGATTGAAGCAATACTATCTCCAACACTTCCACGATCTTCAGCTACATGTGAAAATTTTTGACTGCTTTCAGTTCAGCTTTATTTTTTGATCTGGTTGTGAATAATTTTTGACTGTGTTCTGGGTTTCATGAACTTTTAGGGGTTTATTTAGGGCTTTTTATTTGTGTTGATTGATAGATATATAGTGGAAGTGTCGATGGTATTTTTCCTGGGTTACACTTGAATTCTCTATCATTTGGGGGTACTCTCTGTTGATTATGTGTTGTTTGTGATGAAGGTTCGATTTTTCTTCAAGCTCTGATGATTTTTTTTATTTATTAATTTTGGATTTCTGCAGGTTTTTCGTATATGTCATACTAATTCCGTGTGTGTGCATTTATATTTGTGTTCTGATCATTGAAATTTTGAGGGTAAAAGCTATTGTCGGTTTAACATTGTTGACCTTGAGAAAGGCTATTTACTCGATTCACAATATGATTGTGTCCATCATGATTCATGAACAATATTATTTTATTTGATACTGGGGTCTGTCTTGCATCAAATCTCTGACCCATATAACTATCTCACAATTAAACTCGTCAAATTGTATTTGATTGTTTATGTATTTTGAACCAAAGCATTTACTTTTCTGTGCTTTGTAAAATTGCATTTTCCATGCTCCTTTCAATATTCATGAATCGATATGATAGTGCTCTATGTTTTTCTTTCCTATAATTACATATTTGAATGTTTCAGCCGACCACACTTCTCAACCAGAGCAAGTGCAGTCCTAATTCTTCAACCAATTTATCTGCTTGTTTTTTAAAGTTTACCTAATATTCAAAATTATTTTGTTTAGGGACGAAATCTCACCTGAGAAGAGGCATCTTTCAGTACAGCTCTGCTGCTGCCACTGAGGAGGCAGTCAAGTCACCTGTTGATGTAAATTATTCTCAACTACTAATCAACGGACAATTTGTTGATGCGGTATCAGGTAAGCTTCTTGCAGCCTCCAAAGCCAAACTGATGGTATTTTTTCATACGCTGGCATGCATCCAAGAAGAGGTGTTGCATTAAAAAGAAATTCTCTAGTTCTTCAACTTTAATAGTCTTTTATTATTTGATATATTGGAAGCCTGAAACTCACGCTTGAAGTTTCGCCTAGTTACAGACGGTGGTGGTGCTGAATTTCAAAGCAAGGGCATTGATGAAAGCCCCATGTTTTTATCGCCTGTGAGGTTTGGATTTGGTCCTGCTGTTGGACCGTTCGATATGATCAAACATATATATTTACAGAGAACCCCGAAGACACCTACTGCTGAAGACTATGACTTTGAGTCGAGGCTTGAGTCCCTTCCCATGGATTACTGGTATTTACATCTTCATCCTTGTATTGATTGCACTAAATGAAATGACAAAACTGAATATTAGCCGGCATTATTTGCTATTTCATCTATATTTTGTTCCCTAATTTACAATTCGTTATCTTCTGCTTTTGAACTTGTGCATAAAATGGGTACTTAATTTATCAATTCATTGTACTGTTTATATCAGTGATAGTTTATCACAACCAACATGGCAGGATGCAAATTGGTTTTATGCTTCCGACTATTGAGATAGTGAAATGTGAATTGCGCCTTGGTACGCAATGATTGTATTCTGACTCTGTTTAGATTTTATGGCTTGAGCATCTTTTTCATTTTAGCCATCATATTAGAGAATTCTTTCTGTTAAGATCTGTTTTTTTTCTTGACATTTAGCAGCAGCGCCCTTATAAGACCACGTGTATAATGTACATGAGTCTCCTAATGTGCTTCCTTTTGGCATTTTCATGTTTCATTCAATCCTCAAGGAGTTTTATCCATGCTACCTATCTAATAAGCACACCTGATAGCAACATTCCTGCCAAAAAATGTTGAGGTAGCTGTTATAAAGGCAGGTGATTTTTGGTCATTTGGGCTTAGAGCACTTTATTTTGCACTTAGTTTGTTGTTATAGTTTTTTGGTCCAATTCCTATGTTTGCTACCTCGGTGGCTATGGTTTTGCTCTTACATTACCTCGACACCAATACCACTCCGTTGCATCGCCATGATCGCCCGAGAGGCAGCCTGTCAAAAGGGTTGATCGGCGAATGACCGGAGGAGCTGCTGCTGGTGTTGGGTACCTGTTTTAGAATCGGTTGTATGTATATTATCATGTCAGCAAAATTAAAATAATGTTTTTACCTGATGGTATGGTTTTACCAAAATCAGGCATTGATTAATGTTAGCAAAATTAAAATATTGTTAAATACTCTTGTAAAGATACACTAGCATCATACATATATTATTAATTCCTACTTTCGCGCATAGGCACACAATTACATACAAATATAATTGCTTTGGTCAAATACTCAAATATAATTGCTTTGGTTTAGACTAGTGCTTTGCTTTGGTTTAGACTGTGTATTTACAATGTTTCATATATACTTGACTGACAGCATGGGCAGCCGGACTTCCACTTCTCAATCCCTATAAGAGTGCAGACAAATATTTCCAGTAACTAATAGTTCTCTCGATGTACAACTTGGCTGGCTGTCTACACATCTAGCTTCTATATGCAAGACAAATGCAGGTACAAGTTAGTTATTTTAGCTCTATATTCAACTATATATGAAGATATTTTTTTTATAATGTGATGTTAACAATGTCACTTTAATTTTACGCGAATGTGTGGAGCCCCCGACGTTCCAGTTTGTTTCAATCTTGATTTAAATATTAGCTGGGATGGAATTCACCTAAGGCCTATGAGATTAATTATGGCCAATTGGCTTATTAAGAGGAATATTTATTTTTCCTAATATTAAGTGTTAGGTTTATTAATATTCACCCTACTTTTTAATTTTTGGTCTTGTTAGTCTTTTATAGTTTCAGTGACATTGTTAACTACGTTTTATTTTGAACTTTGTATAAATGGTTTTTCATTTTATAAATTTTCTAGTAATTACATTAAAGTTTGAAGATGTGATTGAGGAATAATCTGATTTGATTGAGGATATGCGACGGATATGTGTTAATTCATTAATTTTGTCGATAAATAATTATACTCTGGTTAACGATAATTGTTTGACATGTTAGAAAATATTCCTTAAGCCAGTAAGAATATTTTATTTATGGAAGTTGATCAATGGTTTTGCCTGATGGTATGGTTTTACCCAAAATCAGGCATCTGCCTCTCTTTATAAAATTATTGAATGAATGCTTTCTTGCATGACGGTATAGTTTGGGAGTATTGGAACAGGGAGGAAAAGGACTAGGAAGAATAAGATCATCCTTTCCATTGCCATAACAGTTCAACTGTTAACAATGTCAGGGTCAGGGCCACTAGTACTAATACTTAATGATTTTCATATTTTTTTGGACGGTTGTACCTTTGTGGAGAACCTTGTCTCGCCTAATTGCAGCTATTGGAGAAACTAGACAAATATCGGATCAAATCAGGTAAAATTTAATGCTATATAACTGGATGTTCATTATAAATATATATGTTTCATCTAATGTCCTCTACTTTAGATTGGAGTTCGCATTCTCGTTTATTTTTTTCTATCAGATCTGTTTGGTAGCAGATCTAAGCCGAGGTGGATGAGATTTTGGGTAGGGTATTAGAGCCTCCACGATTTGGGTCTGATTTGGTTCCACGCTTCCAGCTGCTTTTAGCTGATTTGTTTGAAGGTACTTTCTCTCTCATACCCATTGATGTCTCCTTTTACCACCGCGAGCATGAAAGTATGATTTTTGTTTTCTTGAAGTCTGTTATTTTTTCTGCAGAGCTTATCACTTGGCCAAAAAATATACCCATCCGTTTGGAATTATATTTAACAAATTTTTTATTTTGTTTGTTTAAAAAATTTGGATTTTTGGGTGAAAATGGAGATTTATGAAGTGAGTATTTTTATTTAGTATTGTTTTTGTGTTTTTGGTCAACAAAATGCATGGGGGTTGGTATACAGTGGATTAAGCTGTAGAATAATGTAGAACAGCTAGGGGTTTTGTTTTTGGGCTTAAATCTTTTTTAACTTTGTTAAACTTGGAATATCAGAGAAACTTGACCCAATAAAATTGTTTTTGTAACAGATTTGGTGTGTTTCTAAAAAGTTACCTTGAGCAGATTTTGAAGCTAGACACACTTGCTCATTGTTGTTTATTGTTATATTTTCTGCATTAATAATGCAGATATGCAGTGCTTTTGTGTGATTAAAAGTACCATTTGGGGTTGAATGATTTGCAGGGTATTATTTTGTTTTCTTTTGTTTTGAAGATGTTTAGTATTCAAACTGGATTTTGGCTTTTGGACTATGTCTGCAACTTAGGTTCTTCATGAATTATGCGTCTTTCTTTAATTATCCTATGCATGTAATTTATGTGCCATATTGTTAAAACTTGGGCTTTTTTATGTGCATTGCTTCTAGTATTTTGCATTTTAGACAACTTTCATCTCAAGGGTAATAAACTTTGGTCTGTTGGAATTTTTATGGTTAGCTTTGTGCTCTTGCTTATTTTGGATTTAGGGTTTAGGGTTTGGGGTTTGGGGTTTGGGGTTTAGGGTACAATTATAAGAGGGAAAATGACTAGGAATTTGGTAGGTGGATGTTGTGACAGGAATTTGTGTACAATTAGTGGAGTATGATGGAATTGCAAATGAGTATGGTGTATTGAAGTAGTTGTGTCCATAGCTGGTGGTGTGGCCTGGAAGAGTTTGAGTTGTGGGACTGTAGGTGGCGTTGTAATTGTAAGAGCTCGTGGAATTGGAGTATGTATATGTTGGGTTCACTGAGTTAGTGGTCAAATTAGAGATGGTCACTGGAATCGTGCTTCCAAGTGGTTCTGAGTGGAAATACCACCCTAGCATAGGAACGGTGTACGGTGGTGGTCTGTTTGTGTTAGGATGGTTTGGAGTTATAGCCTGGGTCCTAGAAGCTGGGTCCAATGTTGATACTATGGATGGAGGTTGTGTAGCTGGAGCTGTTGCAGCAGAGTGTGTATTTTGAATGTTGATACCCGATCTAGGCCCTGTGTTTAAGGTTGGTATAATTGTTTTGGTGGTAGGGGCAGAGTGATGGTTGACCCAAATTGTAATGATGGTAGTGAGGGTATGGTTGAGGGTGATAGTGGCGGTGGTGAGGTCGTAATAGAGGGGTTAGTTGTCTGGAAGGAATTTGTGTGAACCTCGCTAGCTGCCATCTTCTCCTTCTCCGTCCGGTGTATTGCTTCAATTGCCTCTGCAATTTTCTGTGCTATATCTTCACTGCTGGTTTGTAGCCTCTGATTGATCTGGGTGATTTGCTCTCCAAATACGCCCATCTGTGATGTTGTTTGTTCGAGGTTCTTTGCCATCAGATCCTGTAACTGCTCTATCCTTCCTTCCAAGGTTTTGAGTTCCTTCTCATGCTTATGAAGGCTCACCTTCGCCGTCGCATCTGCCATGGTTGGCCCAGGAGTTGCTCTGATACCACTTGTCACAAAACAGATGTATAATTGACAGATAAACTAAAGAAATAAGGAGAAAAGTGAAAAGAAAATTTCATATAACTTTTTCATAATATCTAAAGGAGAATCCCACTGACATATATAATGCAGCTGGACAATTCTACACTCTCGCCTCTAACAACCCTCACCAATAAACTGATAACACGTGTTTATTGCTAAATTTAAGGCATAACTAATAATTGAAATGTAACAAACGCAACGTTTGGCCTGAACTCATGTAACTACTATTTCTCTTCCTCTGACTTCCATTCCTGACATAATTCTATGGCCAAACAGAAAGAACACATTATTTCTTATAAATAGATTAGTTACTATTCATTCTATTTTCCTATAAATAGAAGCTCATTCCTTCATTATTTCTTACGAATTCACTGAAACTCTAGAGAGAGAATTATAAGAGTACCTATAGAAAAGTATTCTGCTACTTCACTACTCTCTACTGCCGGAAATTCTATTTATCCTTTAGAGTTTCAAAACACAACTTTTTCCTTTCTATTTTCAACATCAGTTGCATATCCTGATCTGATTCCTCTCTCTGTTTAGTACAGGCGGGAAACTCTCTTTAAGTTTGGAAATTTACAATGATATTAGTACTTCGGTTTCAAAAAAAAGTCAATAACATGTAAATTAATAGTTTTACAATTAATATTTAAGAGAGGCATATCAACTCTTCAATTCTTGTATTTTAAGAAAAAATTATTAGTGATTTTTTTTATATTAATGATTGATTTTGAAAAAAGAAAGAATTTTAATATTAGTACCAAACTACTCCTTTCGTCCCAAAATAGTTATCAAATTTTATTTTTACTATATGCAAATACAATTGACGTTTGTCATCACTCAAATATTTATTTTAATTAAAATTTATCACATCACATCGTATTTACAACAAAAACAAAATTTCCTACTCTTCACAAAAGTATTTCTCCCGCCTTTTATGTAAAACATTTTATTTTAATTAATTTTTTTTTCGTTACTTGTTCCAAGACAAGATAAATGATTTACTATAAGCCAAGTGGCTGCCTCTTTGTGTCAGATAAGTGAATGCATTGCTCTTCAATCTAATCTGTAGTAGTACTTTTTTTGACGGCACTGTGACTTACTGTATTAAACTTTTTGGCGGGATAAGGACACTGACTCTTCATTAGACTCTTTGGCGGGATAAGGACTTTATGACTTTTCAGTCTTTGTAATCTATTTATCACTCCAGACTTGCAAGAACTTTTTGATCTTCTTTGTGGCGGGACAAGGCATGCACTTCTCTTCCGTCTAATAAGGGTGCACTGTGATTCTCACTCTATTTATCCGTTCAGACTTCAGACTTATTTTTGTATTCAGCCTTCTTTATCTTTTTTATTTTCAACTATCAGTTGCATATCCTCTTCTGATTCTCTCTCTACTTTAGTACCGGAGGTCACATTCCGGTTTATTTTTTCCTATCAGATCTGTTTGATAGCACATCAAACAGATCTAAGTCGAGGTGGACGAGATTTTTGGTAACATGGTGGAGGTTCCGATCCAGTATGATTTTTGGTAGCGTAGTTGGGGGGACGGGAGAGTTTTAATGATGGTTAACTGGTTGAAAATGGCTGTTTATGATGCAAAGGAGGATCAAGTGACAGACATTGAGATGCATGGCATTTATCTTTTTTTGGACGGTTGTACCTTTGTGGAGAGCCTTGTCTCGCCTAATTGCAGCTATTGGAGAAACTAGATAAATACCGGATCAAATCAGGTAAAATTGAATGCTAAATAATTGGAAGTTTATTATAAATATATATGTTTCATCTAATGTCTCTACTTTAGAAAATTGGAGTTCGCAATCTCATTTATTTTTTCCTATCAGATCTGTTTGGTAGCAGATCTAAGCCGAGGTGGATGAGATTTTGGGTAGGGTATTGGAGCCTACACGATTTGGGTCTGATTTGGTTCCACGCTTCCAGCTGCTTTTAGCTGATTTGCTTGAAGGTACTTTCTCTCTCATATCCATTGATTTCTCCTTTTACCGAGCATGAAAGTATGATTTTTGTTTTGCAACTTTTCTAGAATATCTACTCCTTCTGTAATTTTATTTTCTTGAAGTCTGTTATTTTTTCTGCAGAGCTTATCACTTGGCCAAAAAATATACCCATCCGTTTGGAATTATATTTGACAAATTTTTTATTTTGTTTGTTTAAAAAATTTGGATTTTTTTTTTGTGAAAATGAAGATCTATGAAGTGGGTATTTTTATTTAGTGTTGTTTCTGTGTTTTTGGTCAACAAAATGTATGGGGTTGGCATACAGTGGATTCGGGTGTGGAATAATGTAGAACAACTAGGGGTTTTGTTTTTGGGCTTTAATCTTTTTTAACTTTGTTAAACTTGGAATATCAGAGAAACATGCAGACCCAATAAAATTGTTTTTGTAACAGATTTGGTGTGTTTCTAAAAAGTTGTGATGAGCAGATTTTGAAGCTAGGTATACTTGCTCATTGTTGTTTATTGTTTTATTTTCAGCATTAATAATGCAGATATGCAGTGCTTTTGTGTGATTAAAAGTAACATTTGGGGTTGAATGATTTGCAGGGTATTGTTTTGTTTTCTTTGTTTTGAAGATGTTTAGGATTCAAAACATCCTAAATGTTACTTTTGTTTTGAATGATTGGGCCTTTTTATGTGCTTTGCTTCTAGTATTTTGCATTTTGGATAACTTTCATCTCAAGGGTAATAAACTTTGGTCTTTTGGAATTTTTATGGTTAGCTTTGTGCTCTTGCTTATTTTGCTGTCTTTGAATATTTTTTGAATCTTTCAATTGATCGTTAGTGTTACAATCCTCGGTGATAGCTTTACTTTGATCCATTCATGTCTTTTGCCTTGAGAGACAAATGTAGTGTAATTTGGTAATTGTTTTTTAAAGTTGTAGTCTACTACTATCAAATACTCTCTTTATTGAAATCTACATGCTAGGATTGTTGTTTGGTGTAATTTTAACCTTGTCATTGAATCCTCCATATGATTAAGACAATATGCGTCTTTTCCAATAGTCAAGCTTGTATGAAATAGTATCAAGTTCTTATTTTTTGGTGGTCGGCTAGTGTTATTTTGGCAAGTTTATTTGTTGTAGTGTAATTGTGTTTAATGGTTTCATTGATTAAAGATTGGTTAGTATATTGTCGACTACCAAGAAGAGCAGGACCACCTTATATGTAGATATCTTTGTCACTTGAGATTGTTGTGTGTAATATTGTCATTTTTTTCCCAAGTAATAATTTTATTTGTCGGCTGAACACCTATTACCTGCACACGTATGAGTTATATTAACTTAGTCATTTGTCGGGTAACAAGTATATTATGGTTTAATGTTGGCAGTTTGTGTTGATAATTCTTGCTGATATGTAATGTGTTTTTGGTTTACTGAAGTGGTTTTGATTTATCAAGTTTGGTCCATGTCTAAAATATCTATGTTCACCTATCATTTTTCTCCCCTATTAGGTATTGTTTTGATTAATATTTTTGTTAGTCCTCAATTATTTTTTCTTTAGTAATTGTTATTTGTAGGTGCTAATAATTTTCGTCATGCCAAAATGCAATTTGTTATTTGATATTTTTTGATGGTTGACATGTTCATATGGTTTGATATTGGGGACAAAAGTAGAATCACTTGAGTTGCATATATGATTATTTCAGCCTTTATTTGGTAATAAATATGGATTCGGGAATTAACCACTTGAGTCACATAATCATATATGTTGGTGTTTTCAGATAGATATGCATGTAGATATAGAATAACTCCATTGGAAGGGGCCATAATTTTTATTGTGTTAACTCCATTGGAAAGGGCCATAATTTTTATTGTTGTGTTGAATCATTTTAGTTTTGTATTGGCCACATAGCAATATGAATGTTTCTTATGTTCTGCTCTATTCTTTTTATTGATAAACACCAAAACCACCATATTATGTCATGTAATTTGAGTGGGTTTTGTCAGCTGGATTGCAACGGTGGTGACTCACCTCTGCTAAAGATATCATCTTTGTACCTGAATTTGCGGTGAATCCTCTCTCACAGGTTCTACACCTCTTTATTTATTGTATTTTGTATGTTTTTTTAGTAATTTGATTTGTCAAGCAATTTTACATGGGAAATACAAAATATATGAAAGTAAACTTAAATTAAAAAGTAGTAAGAGTAAAAAATAGTATTGCATTTCAGTATTTTAATAAAACAGAAAGTCTAGGGGGACCGTGGTTTTTCAACCGGGGTAGTGACCGACCGATTTTTTTTTTTTTTTTGCTTTTGACTGCAAAATAATTATTGTGATTTATTGGAACTGAAATTTTTACTACATGTAGTGATTTAGGTGTCATTTGGATACACGTAAAAAACAGGGTTGTACAGACTGTATAACTCTGTTTGTTACGTGTATCCAAAATGACATCTAAATTATTGTATTTTATAAAAATTTCAGTTCCAATAAATTACATTAATTATTTTATAGTCAAAAGCAAAAAAAAATAAAAATAAATTCCGGCCGGACACTACCCCGGTTGGAAAACCACGGCCCCCCTAGAAGTACTCTTAATAAAATCAATGTTGATAACATAAATCATTGGCCTTAGAACTGGAACCTATCAGAGGGGATGTCTGTCACAAAAAGAATGGCGAGGGACTTCTTCCAAGTGGAAGGGTATATATTGTGGATCCTTTAGGGAATTGATAAATGGTGTTGGGGGAATTCATAAATGTGCAAAAGAGTGTTCATTAGAATTTAGTGTTAAAGAGTAGTAATTTAGTTGTAAGAATATGTTCCGTGTAATGTGAAGAACAAATAGATGAAGAAGGGAGAGAAGATTGCCGGCCAAAGAATACGAAGGAGCAGCAACGATTCAGCAAAGGAGAAGAGCAACATCGATTCTGTGTAAAGGAGAAGAGAGGATCTAGGTTGGATTGGGGATAAAAGACGGATGAAGTTATTATTGTCCCCAAAAAAAAATTCTCACTCAGACAGCCTCTGAATGATTTAAATTTATTTTTGTGTCTAACCGATTAAAATCCGTTAAGAGGCAAAAAAAATTTTGCCAAACAAAATTTACCTCTAACCGAATCAGAGGCAAATCCATTAAGAGCCAATAAGAGGTAATCAAACAGAACCTAACTCCTAGGATGGTGCAAGAAATTATTTGTGCGCAAGATTGGCTTCGCCAATGCAACGAACCAAATGATATCGAAGAAAAGTTGGAATCCCTTGAAAAATTTGAAAAAGGTATAGCACAGTAACACTGTAACACTTTGTATTGTTTATATATTTTTTTGTAATGTAGTTTAAATTCTTCTTAATAAATTTTGATTTGCTCACATTTGTCTTTTAAAAATTGCAGAATTTTCAGTAGGCGATTTAGATGCATCAATCTTGGTTATGTAATATGGTTGATTTGTTGGAGACTGGAGACTTGATAGTTGAGAGAATTGAGCCTTGTGCGTTGTTTGTTTTTTATTTCTGTAAATATTTTGTTTATTTGATTTATTTTTCTTCCCCAGGTGATATAAACTATGAATTTATTTTGTAAAGTTTGGGCTATGTATAACTGTATTTGCTTGGTTCATTTCGACATTTGCATACCAGGAGGCAGGAACTTTAAACATTTGTATAACTGTAATATGGTTGATTTGTTGGTTTCATGTGTGAATGTGGAAACTGCAGAAGGTTGGGATCATGATTCATGTCACAACTCACAAGTAGAACAACTAATGGATATAAATAAACAACTAATATGGCAACAAGCCAACAAGTCAACCACCAAAAAAAAAAACTAGACAAGGCCGTAAGGGCTAAGACACAAAAGGATAAAATTTACAAAGTAGCTTCAGCTTCAATTAACAATTATGATGCTCAGGCAGTCCAGCTACAATTAATCAATTATATAGATGATTTCTTAGTCTTAAAAAAATTGTTAATATATTAAAAAAAATTATTTAATTATATATATTACCATGCAGTATAATCGAAAATTGAACCGAAAAAATCGGTACTAATTTTGTACCGAACAGGTACCGAAACCGGTAATTCAGTACCGGTTCTGGTTATTGTTTTTTCGGTATTTTCGGATCGGTACCGATTCGGTTTTTTACCGATGAGCACCCCTAATTCCCATGTCCATTTGGCATCTATAGAAAAATAATAATTTAAAGGGTAATTTTGAATTTTTATACCCAATTTAAACTATTAGAAAAACTAAATGAAAGGAAGGAGTAAAAAAAATAATATATAATTTTATACTACTAATTCATTTTATGAAAATTATTTTCACTTTAACACAACTATTTAGAAATCTTATGTATACCATAAATAATAAAATTTTCAATTTAGAAATTGTAACTATACATGAATAATATGCAAGTAACTGCTATTACATATTTTAAACTAAAAAAAATAAAGTTGTAAACTTAATTACATTAATTAAAGATATTTTAATAATCATCACAAATAAAATTCTAACCTCTCATTTTATGTTTGTTGTACTGGTAGTGATTATTATGGATTATCTTGTCTTTCATATTAATTTGCATAAAATTAAAGGAAACTAATGATTTTTTTGGAAGATATCCTAACTACAGTAAACACATGCAAGTGAATAAAACTCATAAAAAATAAACTAAATCGCATTGGTCATTTACAACTTTATTAGATACATCACAACTTGTATTTAGTATATATAAAACATATATAGTTTACTAAAAAGTGCAGTGCAATTTTAGGGGTGTATTTGTAATTGCAATCACAATGTGCGGTTAATAAAAAATAAAAATTATACCGCATAACCGCACTGCACAAATTATACGATTTTATACGATTACTGTTATAAATGCGATTTTCTTACAAACAAACATAGTTCCTAGATGGATTATAGTTGTTGCAAATTACTACATCCGTTCTAAAAAGATTTTCGTTTAAGGTTTTTGCACATTGATTAAGAAAATCATTAAAATTTGTTTGAAATTTTATCACTACCCGTTTATGAGAAGTTGAAAATTATTAATACAAGTGAGATAATTTATTGAGACAATGAGAGAAGGTAGTGAGTAGTGATATAGGAAAGTA
Organism: Panax japonicus; assembly: GCA_020205505.1. Classification (NCBI taxonomy): domain Eukaryota; kingdom Viridiplantae; phylum Streptophyta; class Magnoliopsida; order Apiales; family Araliaceae; genus Panax; species Panax japonicus. The sequence continues at coordinate 32,204 of JAINUV010000697.1, read as the reverse complement.
AATAATTTATTCGCCTTGAAAGTTGTAAACGACAAATAGAATTAAATAAATTTTTTATTCTAAAATGGCAATCTTTTAGTCGGTTCAAGCCTACGCTAGACCATGTCCAAGCCGGACCAAGGCCAGAACGAGAACTTTTTGTGCACCCCTAATAGACAACAAATATTTTAAAGTTAAAAAATTTTAGAGAGAACATAAAAAAATTGAGAGGGAGAGAAATTATATAAAAATTTAATAGATAGTATAAAATTTTGAAAGACAGATAGAAAAAAGTGTATATAAAAAGAATTGATGGTGGAAGAATTTTTAAAGAAACTAAGTATACAAATTTTTGAAAAAAAGTGTGTATAAATATAATTTTAAAGAGAGTAAGAATATATATAAAATATTAGAAATAGAAGGTAAAAAAATATACAAATTAAATATAGTTTAACTTTTGTCATAATAACTTGATATTTAAAATATGAGTTTTTACTGTACTTTATATTTGGCCCATACTCAGATTGACCCGTTTTTAAAATAATCCAATGCAATATAAGATAAAATCCATCCCTTCTTCTCTCACTATATCTGTGTCATTCCAAACTCTGAAAATTCTCTTTCCCTTCAAATCTCAAAAAGAACTCTCCGCCTGCTCTCTATAGTTATACATACTCTGTTTCCCAATTTCTGATCTGGTGGGTATATCTAGGCTGCGGTGGGTGAGATTTTTGGTAGCGGCGGAGTGGAGACCACCTCAAATTAAGATGTGGTGGCTTCTTCTCTCTCACATATAAAACCAGTAGATCTGGTGGTGTTGCGACATGTCGAAGGGAAGGAGTGATGAAGGAGAGACTTGAGCTGATCGATGTTTCTTCTTGGTGGACGATTTGATTTGAAGTAGCTGAATTTAAACTTCTCAGTCCTCTAGGTTCCGGTATTTTTGATTATATCTCACTCATTTGATTTGAAATAATTTCTCGAACATTTTGGAGTTGAGTTAATTTTGTTCAGTTACACCATTTGTAACCTATTAGAAACTCTTCAAGTCCATTACCGACTTAATATAAAATATTTTTGAATACGTGCAAGCAAGTTGGCTGTGTAAACCTAACACAAAGATGGACGGAGGTACGACAGTCGATTTGGAGAAACGACGCGCCCGCACGCGTCGCTTTTGTTACCGTACGGTTAGGGCTTCTCTGCTGTTCCCCAATGGTTTACAGTTCGTACAGTTACAGTTTGGGAAATTTACAGTTCGTACAATTCGGGTCGGAGTCGGATTTGGGGCGGTTATTCAGGCTTCCTCAGGTTATTTAGTTCCCCTCCTGTTCGGTTCAGAATCGGATCTTGGGCCGGGTGTCCGGGTATTCAGGTTCCCTCAGGTTATTTGGTTCCCCTACGGTTTCAGCATTGCTTCTTAACGATTCGTTCTTTTTCCCTCTTTCTTCTTCTTCCTTTGGAAATAGGAGGGGTTTTATATGAGAGCGTTCTCTTCTTCGGGCACAATTATCAACAATGGAGCCCACTGTGATAAAATTTAAAGGTATTAAAGTATTAAGGGTTTAAAGGTTTAGTCATTAGTGTAGATGGAGTTAAGGCTTTGGAAGCTGAGCGGGATGGATCATCTCTCGTAGGCCTTCTTACTCGTTGGTGCTCACTGACATTCTATGTGGTATGCTGAACTAATATTAACTGTTCTAATTTTACTTTACTAGCGATGTTAACTAATGGATTGCTGCCCTTTGCTAAAAAGGTGAATCCTTTATACGAACAGTTATACTCCCTCCGTTACTTAATATAGGTCGTTTTAGAGAAATATTTTTGTTCCTTAATATAAGTCGTTTTAGAATTTCAAGTAAGCATTATTTGCTTAGTTTCCAATATTACCCCTAATATTAAATGTAACTTTGGTTCTCCCAATATTTTTTGCCCAATAAATAACAATCTCTTATTTCAATACAAGGGTAATATAGACAATTGATATTATAGTTAATGCTATACAATCATTACCTTAATGGTTGTGCATAACCTTAAAACGACTTATATTAAGGAACGGAGGGAGTATTTTATAGTACTCTAAACATAGAAGTCAGAGAATTTTGGATTGCTTTAAACTCAGCAGTGTGTGTCTATGTGTTCGAGTGTTGGAAGGACATTTGGAGTATATGTTGTTATTTTGTTGTCAACTTTGTTTATTTTAAATCCAGTTTTAGACGTAGCTACAACCTCAAACATTCAATACACCATTCTTATGTTTTCCATTTATAATGTATTGTTATCTAAACTCAGTTGTGCTAGTATCAAGTATGTATGCCTAAACTGTTAAGTACATTGTAATACACCAATCTAAGGTTATGTGATCGATGACTTGGTGGCATAAGTCTTCTTGCTGGTATTTTTCACTGAGTTTAGAGATTTGAGTATCCTTATCGTTGTGTCCACTTGGGCATTGTCTGCTTGATTCAGTTGATTGTTCTCGCAAGGGGGTGTATTAGCTTGATGTTCTTGATTAGTTTTCGATTGCTTGTGGGTGTGAGTATATACACACACATACACTCGTGATGATTGATGAGGTATGCATATCCTAACATAACTTTAGTTTAAGAAATTAAAGAATAAGTTGGTTGCATTAGATATAATAACAGTTTTCTTTCCTCGGGCAATTGTAGTATTTTATATAGATGTTCATATTATGTCCCCAAAAGGCTTATAATGTATTATTATATTTGCTTAACGTAATGCTTCGACATTTGTGTGTGCATGTCTTTGTTTGTATATGTATCGTTGCTAGCTGGTCTAGCTTTTATATTTTTGGGTCATTCAGTTCTTGATTTTGTGTTTCACACTCCTTTAAGCATTCGTCTTTCTGTTTTAAGCATTTTTCCCCTTTTGTGAGCTTGAAATAAAAGGAAAAATTGTAGCTTTATCTTGGATTCTGTTTCTTTCCCCCTTTTTTAGTCCTGTAACTCTCAGTTTTAAGATTCCACTCCAAGGTAATAAAGGAATATTCAACGTGTTGGTTCAAGAGGCTTCCAAGGTCCATGTGCACTGTTGTTTCCTGAAAGGTGTCCATCACTAGCATGCTTCTTCTGCTAGGTGTTTTGCGATTCGTGCCAAGGTTGTGGTTATCCGGCCGATACCTCACTGATACGCCAATAGCCAAAACTTTGAAGCACACTTGTGAAATATCAATTGCTTTTGTCATGTTTGGAAGTACTTGATTGGTGACTCTATGTTTTCAGAAGAATAAGGTTTGCGCTAATTGGACAGAAGAAACATATACATATTGTCAACATTCTTTGTGTAAGCACATGTTTTGGGATGCATGCACATGTATTTCTTACCTAGTCTGTAGAAGTGCGTGAAAACTGTGTTGACCACTTAAAACACTCCTATGGGCGACTTGAGAAATGAGTAAACTTCGTGTGAAAGATGCATGATGCTAAATCTGCTTTGATGAATTGTCATTACGCTTTCATCTTTTGATGGAAATATATATCGTTACTGTCAAAATGCACTTCAGAAGTTGTCTTTTAACTGGTGAAAGAAGCAGTCATTACTAGTAATATTACAAAATACCATTGTTACTATCCTGAGTAAGCTTGAAATATCTAAGCAATGTTTATTGTCATTGTTGGTAACACTACTAGAAATTTGACCTATTGCGACGAGAATTAGCGACGGTCGGCACGGAACCGTAGCAATAGGATTCTATAGCGACGGTCACGGACTGACCGTTGGTATATGTCTCAATAAAGAGCCTATTCCGAGGGTCATTTTCTGGCCGTCGATATAGAGGATTTTTTGGGCCTTTTTAGTGAGGGTCATGAGATCGCACAAAACCCTCCCATTCCCCCCCACCCCAAATCATTTCATTTCTCTATCATGTTCTAGCTCAGTCCTCTGACTCCCCACCTCAAAACCTAAATCCTCTAATCTCTCTAACCAGCTGCTCTAAATTGCCGAAATTGAAGGTTCCTCCAATCAAAGCACAAACAGAAAGATGGCGATAGAGATCGAGAAGCGAAACGAATTAGCGAGGGAAGTGAGTTGTTCAATAAAATTGATGGCGAAACAAGGCGAAGGATTGAAGCAATACTATCTCCAACACTTCCACGATCTTCAGCTACATGTGAAAATTTTTGACTGCTTTCAGTTCAGCTTTATTTTTTGATCTGGTTGTGAATAATTTTTGACTGTGTTCTGGGTTTCATGAACTTTTAGGGGTTTATTTAGGGCTTTTTATTTGTGTTGATTGATAGATATATAGTGGAAGTGTCGATGGTATTTTTCCTGGGTTACACTTGAATTCTCTATCATTTGGGGGTACTCTCTGTTGATTATGTGTTGTTTGTGATGAAGGTTCGATTTTTCTTCAAGCTCTGATGATTTTTTTTATTTATTAATTTTGGATTTCTGCAGGTTTTTCGTATATGTAATACTAATTCCGTGTGTGTGCATTTATATTTGTGTTCTGATCATTGAAATTTTGAGGGTAAAAGCTATTGTCGGTTTAACATTGTTGACCTTGAGAAAGGCTATTTACTCGATTCACAATATGATTGTGTCCATCATGATTCATGAACAATATTATTTTATTTGATACTGGGGTCTGTCTTGCATCAAATCTCTGACCCATATAACTATCTCACAATTAAACTCGTCAAATTGTATTTGATTGTTTATGTATTTTGAACCAAAGCATTTACTTTTCTGTGCTTTGTAAAATTGCATTTTCCATGCTCCTTTCAATATTCATGAATCGATATGATAGTGCTCTATGTTTTTCTTTCCTATAATTACATATTTGAATGTTTCAGCCGACCACACTTCTCAACCAGAGCAAGTGCAGTCCTAATTCTTCAACCAATTTATCTGCTTGTTTTTTAAAGTTTACCTAATATTCAAAATTATTTTGTTTAGGGACGAAATCTCACCTGAGAAGAGGCATCTTTCAGTACAGCTCTGCTGCTGCCACTGAGGAGGCAGTCAAGTCACCTGTTGATGTAAATTATTCTCAACTACTAATCAACGGACAATTTGTTGATGCGGTATCAGGTAAGCTTCTTGCAGCCTCCAAAGCCAAACTGATGGTATTTTTTCATACGCTGGCATGCATCCAAGAAGAGGTGTTGCATTAAAAAGAAATTCTCTAGTTCTTCAACTTTAATAGTCTTTTATTATTTGATATATTGGAAGCCTGAAACTCACGCTTGAAGTTTCGCCTAGTTACAGACGGTGGTGGTGCTGAATTTCAAAGCAAGGGCATTGATGAAAGCCCCATGTTTTTCTCGCCTGTGAGGTTTGGATTTGGTCCTGCTGTTGGACCGTTCGATATGATCAAACATATATATTTACAGAGAACCCCGAAGACACCTACTGCTGAAGACTATGACTTTGAGTCGAGGCTTGAGTCCCTTCCCATGGATTACTGGTATTTACATCTTCATCCTTGTATTGATTGCACTAAATGAAATGACAAAACTGAATATTAGCCGGCATTATTTGCTATTTCATCTATATTTTGTTCCCTAATTTACAATTCGTTATCTTCTGCTTTTGAACTTGTGCATAAAATGGGTACTTAATTTATCAATTCATTGTACTGTTTATATCAGTGATAGTTTATCACAACCAACATGGCAGGATGCAAATTGGTTTTATGCTTCCGACTATTGAGATAGTGAAATGTGAATTGCGCCTTGGTACGCAATGATTGTATTCTGACTCTGTTTAGATTTTATGGCTTGAGCATCTTTTTCATTTTAGCCATCATATTAGAGAATTCTTTCTGTTAAGATCTGTTTTTTTTCTTGACATTTAGCAGCAGCGCCCTTATAAGACCACGTGTATAATGTACATGAGTCTCCTAATGTGCTTCCTTTTGGCATTTTCATGTTTCATTCAATCCTCAAGGAGTTTTATCCATGCTACCTATCTAATAAGCACACCTGATAGCAACATTCCTGCCAAAAAATGTTGAGGTAGCTGTTATAAAGGCAGGTGATTTTTGGTCATTTGGGCTTAGAGCACTTTATTTTGCACTTAGTTTGTTGTTATAGTTTTTTGGTCCAATTCCTATGTTTGCTACCTCGGTGGCTATGGTTTTGCTCTTACATTACCTCGACACCAATACCACTCCGTTGCATCGCCATGATCGCCCGAGAGGCAGCCTGTCAAAAGGGTTGATCGGCGAATGACCGGAGGAGCTGCTGCTGGTGTTGGGTACCTGTTTTAGAATCGGTTGTATGTATATTATCATGTCAGCAAAATTAAAATAATGTTTTTACCTGATGGTATGGTTTTACCAAAATCAGGCATTGATTAATGTTAGCAAAATTAAAATATTGTTAAATACTCTTGTAAAGATACACTAGCATCATACATATATTATTAATTCCTACTTTCGCGCATAGGCACACAATTACATACAAATATAATTGCTTTGGTCAAATACTCAAATATAATTGCTTTGGTTTAGACTAGTGCTTTGCTTTGGTTTAGACTGTGTATTTACAATGTTTCATATATACTTGACTGACAGCATGGGCAGCCGGACTTCCACTTCTCAATCCCTATAAGAGTGCAGACAAATATTTCCAGTAACTATTAGTTCTCTCGATGTACAACTTGGCTGGCTGTCTACACATCTAGCTTCTATATGCAAGACAAATGCAGGTACAAGTTAGTTATTTTAGCTCTATATTCAACTATATATGAAGATATTTTTTTTATAATGTGATGTTAACAATGTCACTTTAATTTTACGCGAATGTGTGGAGCCCCCGACGTTCCAATTTGTTTCAATCTTGATTTAAATATTAGCTGGGATGGAATTCACCTAAGGCCTATGAGATTAATTATGGCCAATTGGCTTATTAAGAGGAATATTTATTTTTCCTAATATTAAGTGTTAGGTTTATTAATATTCACCCTACTTTTTAATTTTTGGTCTTGTTAGTCTTTTATAGTTTCAGTGACATTGTTAACTACGTTTTATTTTGAACTTTGTATAAATGGTTTTTCATTTTATAAATTTTCTAGTAATTACATTAAAGTTTGAAGATGCGATTGAGGAATAATCTGATTTGATTGAGGATATGCGACGGATATGTGTTAATTCATTAATTTTGTCGATAAATAATTATACTCTGGTTAACGATAATTGTTTGACATGTTAGAAAATATTCCTTAAGCCAGTAAGAATATTTTATTTATGGAAGTTGATCAATGGTTTTGCCTGATGGTATGGTTTTACCCAAAATCAGGCATCTGCCTCTCTTTATAAAATTATTGAATGAATGCTTTCTTGCATGACGGTATAGTTTGGGAGTATTGGAACAGGGAGGAAAAAGACTAGGAAGAATAAGATCATCCTTTCCATTGCCATAACAGTTCAATTGTTAACAATGTCAGGGTCAGGGCCACTAGTACTAATACTTAATGATTTTCATATTTTTTTGGACGGTTGTACCTTTGTGGAGAACCTTGTCTCGCCTAATTGCAGCTATTGGAGAAACTAGACAAATATCGGATCAAATCAGGTAAAATTTAATGCTATATAACTGGATGTTCATTATAAATATATATGTTTCATCTAATGTCCTCTACTTTAGATTGGAGTTCGCATTCTCGTTTATTTTTTTCTATCAGATCTGTTTGGTAGCAGATCTAAGCCGAGGTGGATGAGATTTTGGGTAGGGTATTAGAGCCTCCACGATTTGGGTCTGATTTGGTTCCACGCTTCCAGCTGCTTTTAGCTGATTTGTTTGAAGGTACTTTCTCTCTCATACCCATTGATGTCTCCTTTTACCGCGAGCATGAAAGTATGATTTTTGTTTTCTTGAAGTCTGTTATTTTTTCTGCAGAGCTTATCACTTGGCCAAAAAATATACCCATCCGTTTGGAATTATATTTAACAAATTTTTTATTTTGTTTGTTTAAAAAATTTGGATTTTTGGGTGAAAATGGAGATTTATGAAGTGAGTATTTTTATTTAGTATTGTTTTTGTGTTTTTGGTCAACAAAATGCATGGGGGTTGGTATACAGTGGATTAAGCTGTAGAATAATGTAGAACAGCTAGGGGTTTTGTTTTTGGGCTTAAATCTTTTTTAACTTTGTTAAACTTGAATATCAGAGAAACTTGACCCAATAAAATTGTTTTTGTAACAGATTTGGTGTGTTTCTAAAAAGTTACCTTGAGCAGATTTTGAAGCTAGACACACTTGCTCATTGTTGTTTATTGTTATATTTTCTGCATTAATAATGCAGATATGCAGTGCTTTTGTGTGATTAAAAGTACCATTTGGGGTTGAATGATTTGCAGGGTATTATTTTGTTTTCTTTTGTTTTGAAGATGTTTAGTATTCAAACTGGATTTTGGCTTTTGGACTATGTCTGCAACTTAGGTTCTTCATGAATTATGCGTCTTTCTTTAATTATCCTATGCATGTAATTTATGTGCCATATTGTTAAAACTTGGGACTTTTTTATGTGCATTGCTTCTAGTATTTTGCATTTTAGACAACTTTCATCTCAAGGGTAATAAACTTTGGTCTGTTGGAATTTTTATGGTTAGCTTTGTACTCTTGCTTATTTTGGATTTAGGGTTTAGGGTTTGTGGTTTGGGGTTTGGGGTACAATTATAAGAGGGAAAATGACTAGGAATTTGGTAGGTGGATGTTGTGACAGGAATTTGTGTACAATTAGTGGAGTATGATGGAATTGCAAATGAGTATGGTGTATTGAAATAGTTGTGTCCATAGCTGGTGGTGTGGCCTGGAAGAGTTTGAGTTGTGGGACTGTAGGTGGCGTTGTAATTGTAAGAGCTTGTGGAATTGGAGTATGTATATGTTGGGTTCACTGAGTTAGTGGTCAAATTAGAGATGGTCACTGGAATCGTGCTTCCAAGTGGTTCTGAGTGGAAATACCACCCTAGCATAGGAACGGTGTACGGTGGTGGTCTGTTTGTGTTAGGATGGTTTGGAGTTATAGCCTGGGTCCTAGAAGCTGGGTCCAATGTTGATACTATGGATGGAGGTTGTGTAGCTGGAGCTGTTGCAGCAGAGTGTGTATTTTGAATGTTGATACCCGATCTAGGCCCTGTGTTTAAGGTTGGTATAATTGTTTTGGTGGTAGGGGCAGAGTGATGGTTGACCCAAATTGTAATGATGGTAGTGAGGGTATGGTTGAGGGTGATAGTGGCGGTGGTGAGGTCGTAATAGAGGGGTTAGTTGTCTGGAAGGAATTTGTGTGAACCTCGCTAGCTGCCATCTTCTCCTTCTCCGTCCGGTGTATTGCTTCAATTACCTCTGCAATTTTCTGTGCTATATCTTCACTGCTGGTTTGTAGCCTCTGATTGATCTGGGTGATTTGCTCTCCAAATACGCCCATCTGTGATGTTGTTTGTTCGAGGTTCTTTGCCATCAGATCCTGTAACTGCTCTATCCTTCCTTCCAAGGTTTTGAGTTCCTTCTCATGCTTATGAAGGCTCACCTTCGCCGTCGCATCTGCCATGGTTGGCCCAGGAGTTGCTCTGATGCCACTTGTCACAAAACAGATGTATAATTGACAGATAAACTAAAGAAATAAGGAGAAAAGTGAAAAGAAAATTTCATATAACTTTTTCATAATATCTAAAGGAGAATCCCACTGACATATATAATGCAGCTGGACAATTCTACACTCTCGCCTCTAACAACCCTCACCAATAAACTGATAACACGTGTTTATTGCTAAATTTAAGGCATAACTAATAATTGAAATGTAACAAACGCAACGTTTGGCCTGAACTCATGTAACTACTATTTCTCTTCCTCTGACTTCCATTCCTGACATAATTCTATGGCCAAACAGAAAGAACACATTATTTCTTATAAATAGATTAGTTACTATTCATTCTATTTTCCTATAAATAGAAGCTCATTCCTTCATTATTTCTTACGAATTCACTGAAACTCTAGAGAGAGAATTATAAGAGTACCTATAGAAAAGTATTGTGCTACTTCACTACTCTCTACTGCCGGAAATTCTATTTATCCTTTAGAGTTTCAAAACTCAACTTTTTCCTTTCTATTTTCAACATCAGTTGCATATCCTGATCTGATTCCTCTCTCTGTTTAGTACAGGCGGGAAACTCTCTTTAAGTTTGGAAATTTACAATGATATTAGTACTTCGGTTTCAAAAAAAAAGTCAATAACATGTAAATTAATAGTTTTACAATTAATATTTAAGAGAGGCATATCAACTCTTCAATTCTTGTATTTTAAGAAAAAATTATTAGTGATTTTTTTTATATTAATGATTGATTTTGAAAAAAGAAAGAATTTTAATATTAGTACCAAACTACTCCTTTCGTCCCAAAATAGTTATCAAATTTTATTTTTACTATATGCAAATACAATTGACGTTTGTCATCACTCAAATATTTATTTTAATTAAAATTTATCACATCACATCGTATTTACAACAAAAACAAAATTTCCTACTCTTCACAAAAGTATTTCTCCCGCCTTTTATGTAAAACATTTTATTTTAATTAATTTTTTTTTTCGTTACTTGTTCCAAGACAAGATAAATGATTTACTATAAGCCAAGTGGCTGCCTCTTTGTGTCAGATAAGTGAATGCATTGCTCTTCAATCTAATCTGTAGTAGTACTTTTTTTGACGGCACTGTGACTTACTGTATTAAACTTTTTGGCGGGATAAGGACACTGACTCTTCATTAGACTCTTTGGCGGGATAAGGACTTTATGACTTTTCAGTCTTTGTAATCTATTTATCACTCCAGACTTGCAAGAACTTTTTGATCTTCTTTGTGGCGGGACAAGGCATGCACTTCTCTTCCGTCTAATAAGGGTGCACTGTGATTCTCACTCTATTTATCCGTTCAGACTTCAGACTTATTTTTGTATTCAGCCTTCTTTATCTTTTTTATTTTCAACTATCATGTTGCATATCCTCTTCTGATTCTCTCTCTACTTTAGTACCGGAGGTCACATTCCGGTTTATTTTTTCCTATCAGATCTGTTTGATAGCACATGCAAACAGATCTAAGTCGAGGTGGATGAGATTTTTGGTAACATGGTGGAGGTTCCGATCCAGTATGATTTTTGGTAGCGTAGTTGGGGGGACGGGAGAGTTTTAATGATGGTTAACTGGTTGAAAATGGCTGTTTATGATGCAAAGGAGGATCAAGTGACAGACATTGAGATGCATGGCATTTATCTTTTTTTGGACGGTTGTACCTTTGTGGAGAGCCTTGTCTCGCCTAATTGCAGCTATTGGAGAAACTAGATAAATACCGGATCAAATCAGGTAAAATTGAATGCTAAATAATTGGAAGTTTATTATAAATATATATGTTTCATCTAATGTCTCTACTTTAGAAAATTGGAGTTCGCAATCTCATTTATTTTTTCCTATCAGATCTGTTTGGTAGCAGATCTAAGCCGAGGTGGATGAGATTTTGGGTAGGGTATTGGAGCCTACACGATTTGGGTCTGATTTGGTTCCACGCTTCCAGCTGCTTTTAGCTGATTTGCTTGAAGGTACTTTCTCTCTCATATCCATTGATTTCTCCTTTTACCGAGCATGAAAGTATGATTTTTGTTTTGCAACTTTTCTAGAATATCTACTCCTTCTGTAATTTTATTTTCTTGAAGTCTGTTATTTTTTCTGCAGAGCTTATCACTTGGCCAAAAAATATACCCATCCGTTTGGAATTATATTTGACAAATTTTTTATTTTGTTTGTTTAAAAAATTTGGATTTTTTTTTTGTGAAAATGAAGATCTATGAAGTGGGTATTTTTATTTAGTGTTGTTTCTGTGTTTTTGGTCAACAAAATGTATGGGGTTGGCATACAGTGGATTCGGGTGTGGAATAATGTAGAACAACTAGGGGTTTTGTTTTTGGGCTTTAATCTTTTTTAACTTTGTTAAACTTGGAATATCAGAGAAACATGCAGACCCAATAAAATTGTTTTTGTAACAGATTTGGTGTGTTTCTAAAAAGTTGTGATGAGCAGATTTTGAAGCTAGGTATACTTGCTCATTGTTGTTTATTGTTTTATTTTCAGCATTAATAATGCAGATATGCAGTGCTTTTGTGTGATTAAAAGTAACATTTGGGGTTGAATGATTTGCAGGGTATTGTTTTGTTTTCTTTGTTTTGAAGATGTTTAGGATTCAAAACATCCTAAATGTTACTTTTGTTTTGAATGATTGGGCCTTTTTATGTGCTTTGCTTCTAGTATTTTGCATTTTGGATAACTTTCATCTCAAGGGTAATAAACTTTGGTCTTTTGGAATTTTTATGGTTAGCTTTGTGCTCTTGCTTATTTTGCTGTCTTTGAATATTTTTTGAATCTTTCAATTGATCGTTAGTGTTACAATCCTCGGTGATAGCTTTACTTTGATCCATTCATGTCTTTTGCCTTGAGAGACAAATGTAGTGTAATTTGGTAATTGTTTTTTAAAGTTGTAGTCTACTACTATCAAATACTCTCTTTATTGAAATCTACATGCTAGGATTGTTGTTTGGTGTAATTTTAACCTTGTCATTGAATCCTCCATATGATTAAGACAATATGCGTCTTTTCCAATAGTCAAGCTTGTATGAAATAGTATCAAGTTCTTATTTTTTGGTGGTCGGCTAGTGTTATTTTGGCAAGTTTATTTGTTGTAGTGTAATTGTGTTTAATGGTTTCATTGATTAAAGATTGGTTAGTATATTGTCGACTACCAAGAAGAGCAGGACCACCTTATATGTAGATATCTTTGTCACTTGAGATTGTTGTGTGTAATATTGTCATTTTTTTCCCAAGTAATAATTTTATTTGTCGGCTGAACACCTATTACCTGCACACGTATGAGTTATATTAACTTAGTCATTTGTCGGGTAACAAGTATATTATGGTTTAATGTTGGCAGTTTGTGTTGATAATTCTTGCTGATATGTAATGTGTTTTTGGTTTACTGAAGTGGTTTTGATTTATCAAGTTTGGTCCATGTCTAAAATATCTATGTTCACCTATCATTTTTCTCCCCTATTAGGTATTGTTTTGATTAATATTTTTGTTAGTCCTCAATTATTTTTTCTTTAGTAATTGTTATTTGTAGGTGCTAATAATTTTCGTCATGCCAAAATGCAATTTGTTATTTGATATTTTTTGATGGTTGACATGTTCATATGGTTTGATATTGGGGACAAAAGTAGAATCACTTGAGTTGCATATATGATTATTTCAGCCTTTATTTGGTAATAAATATGGATTCGGGAATTAACCACTTGAGTCACATAATCATATATGTTGGTGTTTTCAGATAGATATGCATGTAGATATAGAATAACTCCATTGGAAGGGGCCATAATTTTTATTGTGTTAACTCCATTGGAAAGGGCCATAATTTTTATTGTTGTGTTGAATCATTTTAGTTTTGTATTGGCCACATAGCAATATGAATGTTTCTTATGTTCTGCTCTATTCTTTTTATTGATAAACACCAAAACCACCATATTATGTCATGTAATTTGAGTGGGTTTTGTCAGCTGGATCGCAATGGTGGTGACTCACCTCTGCTAAAGATATCATCTTTGTACCTGAATTTGCGGTGAATCCTCTCTCACAGGTTCTACACCTCTTTATTTATTGTATTTTGTATGTTTTTTTAGTAATTTGATTTGTCAAGCAATTTTACATGGGAAATACAAAATATATGAAAGTAAACTTAAATTAAAAAGTAGTAAGAGTAAAAAATAGTATTGCATTTCAGTATTTTAATAAAACAGAAAGTCTAGGGGGACCGTGGTTTTTCAACCGGGGTAGTGACCGACCGATTTTTTTTTTTTTTTGCTTTTGACTGCAAAATAATTATTGTGATTTATTGGAACTGAAATTTTTACAAAATGTAGTGATTTAGGTGTCATTTGGATACACGTAAAAAACAGGGTTGTACAGACTGTATAACTCTGTTTGTTACGTGTATCCAAAATGACATCTAAATTATTGTATTTTATAAAAATTTCAGTTCCAATAAATTACATTAATTATTTTGCAGTCAAAAGCAAAAAAAAAAAAAAAAAATTCCGGCCGGACACTACCCCGGTTGGAAAACCACGGTCCCCCTAGAAGTACTCTTAATAAAATCAATGTTGATAACATAAATCATTGGCCTTAGAACTGGAACCTATCAGAGGGGATGTCTGTCACAAAAAGAAAGGCGAGGGACTTCTTCCAAGTGGAAGGGTATATATTGTGGATCCTTTAGGGAATTGATAAATGGTGTTGGGGGAATTCATAAATGTGCAAAAGAGTGTTCATTAGAATTTAGTGTTAAAGAGTAGTAATTTAGTTGTAAGAATATGTTCCGTGTAATGTGAAGAACAAATAGATGAAGAAGGGAGAGAAGATTGCCGGCGAAAGAAGACGAAGGAGCAGCAACGATTCAGCAAAGGAGAAGAGCAACATCGATTCTGTGTAAAGGAGAAGAGAGGATCTAGGTTGGATTGGGGATAAAAGACGGAAGAAGTTATTATTGTCCCCCAAAAAAAATTTCTCACTCGGACAGCCTCTGAATGATTTAAATTTATTTTTGTGTCTAACCGATTAAAATCCGTTAAGAGGCAAAAAAAAATTTGCCAAACAAATTTACCTCTAACCGAATCAGAGGCAAATCCATTAAGAGCCAATAAGAGGTAATCAAACAGAACCTAACTCCTAGGATGGTGCAAGAAATTATTTGTGCGCAAGATTGGCTTCGCCAATGCAACGAACCAAATGATATCGAAGAAAAGTTGGAATCCCTTGAAAAATTTGAAAAAGGTATAGCACAGTAACACTGTAACACTTTGTATTGTTTATATATTTTTTTGTAATGTAGTTTAAATTCTTCTTAATAAATTTTGATTTACTCACATTTGTCTTTTAAAAATTGCAGAATTTTCAGTAGGCGATTTAGATGCATCAATCTTGGTTATGTAATATGGTTGATTTGTTGGAGACTGGAGACTTGATAGTTGAGAGAATTGAGCCTTGTGCGTTGTTTGTTTTTTATTTCTGTAAATTTTTAGTTTATTTGATTTATTTTTCTTCCCCAGGTGATATAAACTATGAATTTATTTTGTAAAGTTTGGGCTCTGTATAACTGTATTTGCTTGGTTCATTTCGACATTTGCATACCAGGAGGCAGGAACTTTAAACATTTGTATAACTGTAATATGGTTGATTTGTTGGTTTCATGTGTGAATGTGGAAGCTGCAGAAGGTTGGGATCATGATTCATGTCACAACTCACAAGTAGAACAACTAATGGATATAAATAAACAACTAATATGGCAACAAGCCAACAAGTCAACCACCAAAAAAAAAACTAGACAAGGCCGTAAGGGCTAAGACACATAAAGGATAAAATTTACAAAGTAGCTTCAGCTTCAATTGACAATTATGATGCTCAGGCTAGTCCAGCTACAATTAATCAATTATATAGATGATTTCTTAGTCTTAAAAAAATTGTTAATATATTAAAAAAAATTATTTAATTATATATATTACCATGTAGTATAATCGAAAATTGAACCGAAAAAATCGGTACTAATTTTGTACCGAACAGGTACCGAAACCGGTAATTCAGTACCGGTTCTGGTTATTGTTTTTTCGGTATTTTCGGATCGGTACCGATTCGGTTTTTTACCGATGAGCACCCCTAATTCCCATGTCCATTTGGCATCTATAGAAAAAAAATAATTTAAAGGGTAATTTTGAATTTTTATACCCAATTTAAACTATTAGAAAAACTAAATGAAAGGAAGGAGTAAAAAAAATAATATATAATTTTATACTACTAATTCATATTATGAAAATTATTTTCACTTTAACACAACTATTTAGAAATCTTATGTATACCATAAATAATAAAATTTTCAATTTAGAAATTGTAACTATACATGAATAATATGCAAGTAACTGCTATTACATATTTTAAACTAAAAAAAATAAAGTTGTAGACTTAATTACATTAATTAAAGATATTTTAATAATCATCACAAATAAAATTCTAACCTCTCATTTTATGTTTGTTGTACTGGTAGTGATTATTATGGATTATCTTGTCTTTCATATTAATTTGCATAAAATTAAAGGAAACTAATGATTTTTTTGGAAGATATCCTAACTACAGTAAACACATGCAAGTGAATAAAACTCATAAAAAATAAACTAAATCGCATTGGTCATTTACAACTTTATTAGATACATCACAACTTGTATTTAGTATATATAAAACATATATAGTTTACTAAAAAGTGCAGTGCAATTTTAGGGGTGTATTTGTAACTGCAATCACAATGTGCGGTTAATAAAAAATAAAAATTATACCGCATAACCGCACTGCACAAATTATACGATTTTATACGATTACTGTTATAAATGCGATTTTCTTACAAACAAACATAGTTCCTAGATGGATTATAGTTGTTGCAAATTACTACATCCGTTCTAAAAAGATTTTCGTTTAAGGTTTTTGCACATTGATTAAGAAAATCATTAAAATTTGTTTGAAATTTTATCACTATCCGTTTATGAGAAGTTGAAAATTATTAATACAAGTGAGATAATTTATTGAGACAATGAGAGAAGGTAGTGAGTAGTGATATAGGAAAGTAAATAATTTATTCGCCTTGAAAGTTGTAAACGACAAATAAAATTAAATAAATTTTTTATTCTAAAATGGCAATCTTTTAGTCGGTTCAAGCCTACGCTAGACCATGTCCAAGCCGGACCAAGGCCAGAACGAGAACTTTTTGTGCACCCCTAATAGACAACAAATATTTTAAAGTTAAAAAATTTTAGAGAGAACATAAAAAAATTGAGAGGGAGAGAAATTATATAAAAATTTAATAGATAGTATAAAATTTTGAAAGACAGATAGAAAAAAGTGTATATAAAAAGAATTGATGGTGGAAGAATTTTTAAAGAAACTAAGTATACAAATTTTTGAAAAAAGTGTGTATAAATATAATTTTAAAGAGAGTAAGAATATATATAAAATATTAGAAATAGAAGGTAAAAAAATATACAAATTAAATATAGTTTAACTTTTGTCATAATAACTTGATATTTAAAATATGAGTTTTAACTGTACTTTATATTTGGCCCATACTCAGATTGACCCGTTTTAAAAATAATCCAATGCAATATAAGATAAAATCCATCCCTTCTTCTCTCACTATATCTGTGTCATTCCAAACTCTGAAAATTCTCTTTCCCTTCAAATCTCAAAAAGAACTCTCCGCCTGCTCTCTATAGTTATACATACTCTGTTTCCCAATTTCTGATCTGTTTGGTGGGTATATCTAGGCTGCGGTGGGTGAGATTTTTGGTAGCGGCGGAGTGGAGATCTACCACCTCAAATTAAGATGTAGTGGCTTCTTCTCTCTCACATATAAAACCAGTAGATCTGGTGGTGTTGCGACATGTCGAAGGGAAGGAGTGATGAAGGAGAGACTTGAGCTGATCGATGTTTCCTCTTGGTGGACGATTTGATTTGAAGTAGCTGAATTTAAACTTCTCAGTCCTCTAGGTTCCGGTATTTTTGATTATATCTCACTCATTTGATTTGAAATAATTTCTCTAACATTTTGGAGTTGAGTTAATTTTGTTCAGTTACACCATTTGTAACCTATTAGAAACTCTTCAAGTCCATTACCGACTTAATATAAAATATTTTTGAATACGTGCAAGCAAGTTGGCTGTGTAAACCTAACACAAAGATGGACGGAGGTACGACAGTCGATTTGGAGAAACGACGCGCCCGCACGCGTCGCTTTTGTTACCGTACGGTTAGGGCTTCTCTGCTGTTCCCCAATGGTTTACAGTTCGTACAGTTACAGTTTGGGAAATTTACAGTTCGTACAATTCGGGTCGGAGTCGGATTTGGGGCGGTTATTCAGGCTTCCTCAGGTTATTTAGTTCCCCTCCTGTTCGGTTCAGAATCGGATCTTGGGCCGGGTGTCCGGGTATTCAGGTTCCCTCAGGTTATTTGGTTCCCCTACGGTTTCAGCATTGCTTCTTAACGATTCGTTCTTTTTCCCTCTTTCTTCTTCTTCCTTTGGAAATAGGAGGGGTTTTATATGAGAGCGTTCTCTTCTTCGGGCACAATTATCAACAATGGAGCCCACTGTGATAAAATTTAAAGGTATTAAAGTACTAAGGGTTTAAGGGTTTAGTCATTAGTGTAGATGGAGTTAAGGCTTTGGAAGCTGAGCGGGATGGATCATCTCTCGTAGGCCTTCTTACTCGTTGGTGCTCACTGACATTCTGTGGTATGTTGAACTAATATTAACTGTTCTAATTTTACTTTACTAGCGATGTAAACTAATGGATTGCTGCCCTTTGCTAAAAAGGTGAATCCTTTATACGAACAGTTATATTTTATAGTACTCTAAACATAGAAGTCAGAGAATTTTGGATTGCTTTAAACTCAGCAGTGTGTGTCTATGTGTTCGAGTGTTGGAAGGACATTTGGAGTATATGTTGTTATTTTGTTGTCAACTTTGTTTATTTTAAATCCAGTTTTAGACGTAGCTACAACCCCAAACATTCAATACACCATTCTTATGTTTTCCATTTATAATGTATTGTTATCTAAACTCAGTTGTGCTAGTATCAAGTATGTATGCCTAAACTGTTAATTACATTGTAATACACCAATTTAAGGTTATGTGATCGATGACTTGATGGCATAAGTCTTCTTGCTGGTATTTTTCACTGAGTTTAGAGATTTGAGTATCCTTATCGTTGTGTCCACTTGGGCATTGTCTGCTTGATTCAGTTGATTGTTCTCGCAAGGGGGTGTATTAGCTTGATGTTCTTGATTAGTTTTCGATTGCTTGTGGGTGTGAGTATATACACACACATACACTCATGATGATTGATGAGGTCTGCATATCCTAACATAACTTTAGTTTAAGAAATTAAAGAATAAGTTGGTTGCATTAGATATAATAACAGTTTTCTTTCCTCGGGCAATTGTAGTATTTTATATAGATGTTCATATTATGTCCCCAAAAGGCTTATAATGTATTATTATATTTGCTTAACGTAATGCTTCGACATTTGTGTGTGCATGTCTTTGTTTGTATATGTATCGTTGCTAGTTGGTCTAGCTTTTATATTTTTGGGTCATTCAGTTCTTGATTTTGTGTTTCACACTCCTTTAAGCATTCGTCTTTCTGTTTTAGGCATTTTCCCCCTTTTGTGAGCTTGAAATAAAAGGAAAAATTGTAGCTTTATCTTGGATTCTGTTTCTTTCCCCCTTTTTTTAGTCCTGTAACTCTCAGTTTTAAGATTCCACTCCAAGGTAATAAAGGAATATTCAACGTGTTGGTTCAAGAGGCTTCCAAGGTCCATGTGCACTGTTGTTTCCTGAAAGGTGTCCATCACTAGCATGCTTCTTTTGCTAGGTGTTTTGCGATTCGTGCCAAGGTTGTGGTTATCCGGCCGATACCTCACCGATACGCCAATAGCCAAAACTTTGAAGCACACTTGTGAAATATCAATTGCTTTTGTCATGTTTGGAAGTACTTGATTGGTGACTCTATGTTTTCAGAAGAATAAGGTTTGCGCTAATTGGACAGAAGAAACGTATACATATTGTCAACATTCTTTGTGTAAGCACATGTTTTGGGATGCATGCACATGTATTTCTTACCTAGTCTGTAGAAGTGCGTGAAAACTGTGTTGACCACTTAAAACACTCCTATGGGCGACTTGAGAAATGAGTAAAATTCGTGTGAAAGATGCATGATGCTATATCTGCTTTGATGAATTGTCATTACGCTTTCATCTTTTGATGGAAATATATATCGTTACTGTCAAAATGCACTTCAGAAGTTGTCTTTTAACTGGTGAAAGAAGCAGTCATTACTAGTAATATTACAAAATACCATTGTTACTATCATGAGTAAGCTTGAAATATCTAAGCAATGTTTATTGTCATTGTTGGTAATAATTCATGCGATGGAGGCCTGCCCACACCGAATTGCACTTCAAATTTTTTTGCAGTAGTTGGCATACGTAGTTAAAAAAGAAAAAAATTGACTTTGTGACCCTGCATTCTATCCTGTCCTATTGTCTTTCAAAGCATGAGTTTTGATGTTGGAATTATTTTTAATGAATATTAGATAGTAACTAGTTCCGGGCGTGCAAGTACATTAGCAACTAATGATTCTGCTACACCTACTTTGAAGCGCATAGAGAGAACTGCTATAGCTGCTGCCACTCCTATTACTTACCATTCCAGGTACTTGGTGATTTATTGTTCCTGAGAATAGATAGTCACTTCCTACTCTTTAATTGATTTGTTGTTTTATCCCCCTGCTGTAACATGTGTTTGCACTTTTTATATTCAGGGAACTTCTACTCTTTATCCATGAACATCTACAAGCATCTGGTTTGGCAACAACTGCAGCTTCACTTTTGAAGGAGGCTCAATTGATGCCTTTGCCATCATTAGCACCCCTTCATCTCTAGCACATCAAGCCTCTGGACCCTAAACTCCATCACCACAAATTCAATGGCCTTCTAGGCGCACATCCTGTGGATTTTTTTCTTCTGAAAAAACGAATTTTACCTTGCGGGATGAAGGTTCTAGTGTGAAGTACTATTCAACAGTGTGTTCCTCAAAAAAGAAACCATTGGTTTTCTCATCTGCGCTTGGTTCACAATCAAAATATCAGGTCCTATCTCAAGATTCCGACCCTCCATCTTGCAGTAAATTGAACAATACTTCAAAAAAGTCATCTGGCCCTGCAGACACACCAGATTCTCCATCAATATCTGCAACAAGACCTATTGCTGATGCATAAATTCATTTAAAAACTCGAATTGTATTACCAATGAAGCGCAAGTTGTCCGACACAAAGGATACTGGGCCATTGCCATTGAGTAAACGACTCATGACCAGTGAGCATGGATTTCGGTCTCCAGTTTGTCTGACACCTTATATTTTTCGTAAAGGCAGTCTACTAACCGATGCAAATGTGTTTTACACACCAAGTTATTCGTTGAAAGATAATCACGGACGATTAGTACAACTTGATAACTTGGAGGATAGCCACAATAACAGCAATTTGGGTCAAGTGACACCTTCGCTTCAACATGATCTTTTAAATGATCCACAATCCACCAAACACAGAAAGGTTTACTTTGGACTCTCTTGTTATTGCTGTACTAGCCACCAATATCCTTTGACTATTGTTCAATCATATTTCCATGGAGACACCCAGCTCCTGCATTTCTTATATTATGTTAGTTCACTTAGCCAAGTGATGATCCTGCCTTTTGGTGTAATTATTATCACGTGCCTTCGTTGGACCAAACAGTGATAACTTTCAATGCTAGTGGAGGTGTAATATATGCTACACTGAGAAGAAATATAGATGATGTTACTTCAGCACTAAATACCCGACGAGTCAAGTATCCCTTTATTCTGCTTTTCGCACTGTGGATGCTGTCAACTACTGACATTGCTACTAATCCTGTAGATCGTCGTGTACTCGACATTGCAACTGAGCCAACTGATTCTTTTGTTGGGTTGGTTACAATGGATGATTCAGATGAAATGTATTCTTCAGCTAGAGTTTATGAAATTGGTTGTCGGAGACCGACTGATGATGATTCTGATCCTGAGGACGCCGAGACTGAGGAGGATGAAGACGATGATGAAGACCTAGATGAGGATTCATTAATGTAAACCAACGGGGAAGGTGAAACCGATGGGGATGATATGAGCAATGATGGTGATAGCGTGAGTGAGCTTGGCGATGAAGAAGATGGGGATTTCATGATGGATGACATAGACTTCGATGGTGGAGCTGGAGTGTTGGAGATTGTGAGTGAGGAAGATGACGACGATGACAGCCAGTTAGTTGAATCTCTTAGTAGTGGGGATGAGGACGATTTTGTAGTTGCATTCTAAATGTTATTGTATTAGTTTCTAAGTAAATCAAGTTGTATCAATAGTATTTACTTTATATAATTACTGGTTTATGAATTTTAGGCGAGGAATGATGATTAGTCTAATTTTTGAGGAAGCTTGAGTTGCATAATCAACATCACGAAGAGAGTGTATATGTTTCTTTACTCCAATCATCTATTAGGATTACTTTAGATCAACAATTAATTTATGAAGGAAAATAAGAAGTTAAGAACATAATTGAAAATAACAGAAAAGGAAAACTTGCATAGAATTTTGGATAACATGAAAAACATTGTGGATTCTAGCAGTTTGGGGTAGCGAATTCAACAAACATTTACAAGATGCAAACAAAATGAAATGTTATGATGATGTAAGACAATGAAATTGACTGATGAAATGGAACTTTAAGAGCATTGACTTAGTTGTATTATATACTCCTTCCAAATCATATACGTTTTAGAAAATTTTATTTGTTCTAAATTATTTGTTATTTTATATAATTTAGGAGAATTAATTATATTATTTTTAAAATTACTCCTCATAAAAAAATATTACATATAAAAATTACTTTTTATGAGAAAATATTACAGATGAAATAAAATATGAGATAAATATGATAATTATAAAAATTTAACAGTATTATAAATAATTAATATTATATTTAATGTTATACAATTATTTCAAACTTCATATATATTTTAGGAAGGAAACACAAACCACAAAATTTGTCACAAAATCGAAAGATGAAATCTGTGTATTTTAGGAAGCATCCACTTGTATCCGCATGCTAATAGTATGAATTATTAGTACAAAAAGACGCAAAAAAA
Source organism: Panax japonicus (assembly GCA_020205505.1). NCBI lineage: Eukaryota > Viridiplantae > Streptophyta > Magnoliopsida > Apiales > Araliaceae > Panax > Panax japonicus. The sequence continues at coordinate 9,417 of JAINUV010000697.1, read as the reverse complement.
ATAAATTAGAAATTGTTTATCAAATTCAACTATAATGCACTCTCTCTCTCAAGTATAAATAATGTTACTATCACATAATGGTACTTTTATACACACATATATATTTATGAGCCCCACATATTAAGTGGAGATCCATAAAATATATATGTATTGAGTATTATGTGAATTTTTTTATATGATAATAACATTATTGCTTAATTATAGATCACCTTCTTATCCATCAAGTCTATATGTTTGCTGATAGTGGTATAGTACAGCTCAAATTTCACCTACTACTACTGCTACAAGTAGTAGGTGGTTTCAAGTTTTAACCCACAGCACAGTACAGTACAGGGCCGGAGTGGAATGGGGATGTAGGGGTGAGGTGTTTTAATTTACTATATTCATTCACTATTTTTATTATTATTTTAATTAGGGACAAAATTATCATATTATTTTTTTATAAGATTATTTTTGATAATATAAAATATTTTTCATTCTTTTCATCTCAAATAAAAACTTACAAACATAGTATAAAAGGTGTGTTTCTCATTTTGGTTACTATTAGAAATTGGAAATGGAACCGTGTGGAGCAACTAAAGGTGTTTGATTGTATCTTAATACAATTTAATAATTTACCAAACTACATATTTGTATTAATTTTACCTTCAAATTTCTCCCTTTCTCCCTAACAAAACTCACAAATATGGGATTTAGAGGGATTTTAATTATTTTTCATTCTTTTCATCTCAAATAAAAACTTACAAACATAGTATAAAGGTGTGTTTCTCATTTTGGTTACTATAGGAAATTGGAAATAGAAACGTGTGGAGCAACTAAAGGTGTTTGATTGTATTTGGAGTAAAAAATGGAAAGAATGAAAAAGAGAGATAAAGTTCCTATCTAACAAATTTGTCCACATAGATTTATTGATATTATTATCATACCAAAAGATTTAGAGCTTTTATAGGCGGACATAAAAATTAGACATAAGTATATTTGAATTTTATTTATTTGTATTTTTATTCACTATTGAGGGTCAAAATATAAATAAGTGAAATTCTAATACATTAATGTCTAATTTTTATGTCCAAATAGTTTCTGAAAGATTTACTACCATATGATGTTCAAGTTTAGTAGGCTGAGTCATAAGTACTCTGCTGCTCAGGGCCGGTTCAAACTTTTTTTGGGGCCTTAAGCCAAATCTTAAATTGCCCCCTAAGTTTGGCCGAAAAATAATTTGATACTCAAAGTTTAAAAATCATCAATCAATACTTATATGTATTTAAAAACAACAATTTAGTTCTCTTTTCATTGATCTGGTCAATTTTTGTCCAGAAGTTGCCACGTGTTAACTTTTGGTGAGCTAAATACGCATTGATTATAATTTGACCTTTTTTATACGCCAAGGCGTGTATAATACCTAAATAAATCTATTGCTTTTAAATACATAAATTATTTTGGTCTTGTTATTGCGTAAAAGTGCATATAATATTGGTATTATATTAGTAAATAGCATATTTACTCGACTGTTTATGAACGTATTTTAATATATTACAACACCAACACATTATAATAAATAATTGCAATTAAGATATGCATACCATATTAGTAGAATTCACATATATTTTTTGATTTTACCTCAAGTCACTTCTCTTTCACTTTCGCTTGACCATTTATAGATGAATAAGAAAGAGAATATAAATAGACTTTTAAGCAATAGTTAAAATATATTAGAATTCAACTTTTATGGTTGATTTGGTTAAAAATGAGACCACTTGTGAAAATATCATATTAGTTTATGAAAATATCAATTCTCATAATTTATTGTAATATAAAGTGATTCCTCATCTTTCCTACCAATTTAAGGAGAAAAATAAAATAAAATTAGCATTTACATTAATTAGAAATTTTGATTTTAAAATTTGAAAACTTGAAAATTATAGATTTGACAACCAAAATAAAGAAAATTAAAAACCCAATCGCACACTAGAGTGATGTTGGTTTGGTGTGGTGGGTCTAGCCCGATTTTATCTTGGAATTTGGATGAGAGAAAAAGTCTACTCTACTTCTGTTCTCTTTTGTTTATTTAAAAAGGATTTTCAAACAGTGGAACCCATCCATCCATTTGCCAATGGGCTATTGTGTATCCTTGTCCGTACTCTCTCCTACCGAGTACGGGCTATTATATTTATCCTTTAGATTTTCAAAACACAACTTTTTTTTTACTATTTTTAACATCAGTTGCATTGGGTTTAGGGTTTGGGGTTTGGGGTTTAGGGTTTAGGGTTTGGGGTTTGGGGTTTGGGGTTTGGGGTTTAGGGTTTTGGGTTTAGGGTTTGGGTTTAGGGTTTAGGGTTTAGGGTTTAGGGTTTAGGGTTTAGGGTTTAAGGTTTAGTAATTTAAATGAGACTTTGTATGGTATTTTAGATATATATGTTTGCATTCATATTTAATCAAACACTGAACTTGTGGTTGAATTTTCGAATTTGAATTTATCCTATAGATGTTTATGTTTATTTGTGTTTGATTTTACTATTACTGAGTTTTGAGTTGTGATCATTTAATATCTTTCTTTTCATATAGATTTAGTATTTATTTGAATTGTATAAGTAAACATTGTACAAGTAGGTTTAGTTTCTTTTTTGTACATAAATTGATTAATTGTACATATTTACTAAATATTATATAAAATATATAATAATAATTAAATTTTTAATTATTTATTACATATAAATGACGTCACTGGGTCCATAACGGTTCGACCATTTGTTTGACTAGTAACCCATCCACCCGGTACTTTTTCTGGTTCGATGATCGGTCTGGGTCTGAAAACCTTGATCACTGTCTTGAATTCTAACATTAGAGGGTTCAGTAACAATTTTAGACTTAAAAGGAAAAATATTTTTGAATAATGTAGCATCTCTAGCTTTTATTATGGTATTTATTAGAAATTTCACTAATTTCGGATTTCACAACAAAAAATCAAGTTACATTACTATTTTGAGCATATCCTATAAATATAACGTCTATAGTTTTAGGTCATACTTTCTTTCTTTTTGGTTTGGACATGGCTCTATTTGCTAAAACACCCCTACAGTTTTAAGAAATTTAGTCGAGGAGATCTCTTTTTCCATAACACAAAAGTGGCTTTTTCATTATCCTTCACGGTTACTCGATTCAAAATAAAGCAAGAAGTTAAAATTGTATCCTCTCCCATGTTCTCGGGTGCTCCGGGCCTTAGTAGCATTGCACTGACCATATCCATCAAAGTTCTATTTTCTATCCGCTACACCATTTTATTGGGGTGAATACGGAGAGGTGTCATTTGATGTATTATTCCATTATCCTCACAATATTGATTAAACTCTTTTAGTCTTTTCCCTACATTCTCCCCCCCCCTATCGGATTTAAGGGCTCTAGTTGGAGGTATATTTGAATCACAAACATCACTATGTATAAGCTCTAGAGCAATTGAATTTCTTTGGACCGAGCCTATAAGTTTTTTTTATGTTGTTTTTGTGACGCCCCCAAAATAGGTCCATTCCATCCAACCCATTTTGAGTCGCCAAATACATGGTACAGAAACAACCACAACTTTTACATCCCATAAACTGTGAGTTTGAATACAAACATTGTCATCTAGACAATATACATACCCAACTATGTCCTCAATACAATTATTGATATATTATTTTACAAAAATGGTGAGGACTACTAAACAACTCTCTCAAGGACCATCAATTCATACCCGACTCGTACCCGCTATATTCTCGTCTCCTGAGAAGAAAAATGGAACAAAAAGGAAAAGGGTGAGCTCAACTAGCTCAGTAAAGAATATTATGACTAAGATAATATACAACAAATTATCGTTAGTCTTCAACAGGGAAAAATCTGATAGAATACAATAGACAATAAGTTTTAAATCAATATTCGCAGCGGAAAATATTAATTCATAGAAGAGTTACGTAGAGGATGAAATCTACTAATGTCTATGAATTTAACAGTCCATCAACAGTATTTTTTTATCCCTGTAACATCAATCAATGCACATCTTGAATCATATATTCATCCTTGCACTACAGGCCAAGGATATTCATCTGTTGGTCATGTTCATCTAAACACCTGTTCATCTTTGCACTACGGGCCAAAGATATTCATCAGAAATCATTCATCTTTGCACTACAGGCCAAAGATATTCAATAATAACCTCCTTTAAGACTGAAGATGATAAAAATATTTTTAAAGAAACGAATCCAGTGAAACAAAATGACAAGGATTAAGGATTAAGGATTCGTACTTTATTTTACCCATGTCAAAAAATACCTCAAAAATAATCATAGTGGTGTAAAATTCAAGAATGATCAAAACATGGATACAATCAAGCTAGTATCCACAATAGATATTTTGGACGAAAAGAAAAAAAATAATTTTTTTTTGTGAATAGTGCCGTATTCGTGAATAGTGTCGTATACGTGAATAGTACCGTATACGTAAATAGTAACTCCGGCACAAAAAGTTCCAAATTTGATAAAAAACGTTCACCAATATTTCGGCATAATGATATTGAAGAAAATAATATCATTTAAGAAGAAAATAACATCCCTTACCTCAAAATAGCCGTACTTCTGACTTAATTTTGGTATAGTGCTGACAGAAAACTCGCACCGTATAGCAACACTCAAAGTATACTCACAAGAATACGCTCGATAATATAGAGAGAGAAAGAGAGAAAACTTTGTTTCTGGTGTGATTTCAATTCTAACTTAAGCACCTATTTATAGGAAATGCTAGAACGCCAAAGGAGACTAAATTAATAAAATAATAATATTAATCATATTAATCTCTACGCATGCTTTGTTGATAATTCAAGCCTGCCATTTCTGAATTCCTATGGCAGCCCATGTGTGTATTTTACCAACCAAAAGTGGGTCCCACCATAATTAATAAAAAATCATTTTATTTTCCGTAACTTCAATAATTCATAGAAAATAGCCTGTTTATCAGAAAAAATTCGAAACTCGCGACTTTCCATAGGAATTCCATTCTCTACAACTTTGCAGAAGAAAATTTTTCCAAATTCCAAACAGAAATTGACCGAAATCCACAAACGGACGATTTTACAGTCTATACTCAATTTTCGGTCAAAAATTATGTCCACCGACACACAAAACATGTGTTAATATTTAATACCACGAAAATACTCTACCTCCTCATATACTCATATATCCCACATTCATTGTAAAAATATCATCGTTAATATATTATTAAAATAATATATTTAAATGAATTATTTTATCAGAAAAAGATAAAATATTAATTTTCAACAATTGTCACCATTAAAAATTTTCTCCATCTATATCCACATAAAATAAATATTTCATTATCATAATAATCAATAATTAATTATTAAAAATAATATTACCGAATCACAGTACTGACAACCAGGCCGTTCCCAGGATAGAGGGGCTTTCCAATAAGGATTCTCCTTACTGGCGCGCAATTAGATGACCAAACCTCTCCTTGACAGAACTTTCTAGACATTGCCAATAATGTTATCTGATAATATTATTCAAATAATATGAATTATTGATCTGATAATTGAAAATACTGTGCAATGACAATTATTGAAACAATAATAATATAAATATCAACGCAGCAATTATTGAATCAATAAAGTAATGAACAGTAACTCCTGTAGAAATTATTGAGTAGTGCCTTCTTACGTAAGGATCAATATTCAAAATACTGTGCAATACCGTGTGCTACTGTGCAACAACGCGTATTACTGTATTTTAACCACCGGGTATTCCAACAGTGTAAACGGTAACAACTACGCCGTTATTTTTAAACAGCTTATATTTGTCGTTTTCTTCCTCCAATCGCTTTCCGTTATGGGGCCCACACATGACTGCGCCGTCGTACGAATATTCCCCGACAGTACGAATATTCCACGACCAAACGAATCTTCCCCGACAACAATGAATATTTTATAACCCTTGTATATTTTGAAATATTTGCATATTTACCCATTATTATCCTCATTAATCAAATCAACCCTTACTATTCAAAATAATAATTAAAGGAAATTAAATTTCATTTATTAATTATTTGGGGTCTTACAACCTCCCCTCCTTATGAAATTTCGTCCTCGAAATTGAAATACGTACTGGTGTTTCGAAAAGGTGAGGATACCTCGCTTTCATTTCCGTTTCCAACTCCCAAGGTCATTCCTCTATAGCATGATTCCTCCACAAAACTTTAACTTGTGGTATTACCTTCGTGCGTAGGACATGTTCCTGTCCTATCCAAGATCTTGACAGGTACCTCCTCATACGTTAAATCTTCGGCTATCTCGTCCGGTTCTAACTCAATGACGTGGTTCGGGTCTTTCACATATTTACGAAGCACAGATATATGAAAAACATTATGAACACGAGACATACTTGGAGGTAACGCGAGTTTATAGGCTACATTACCTACTCGATCAAGAATTTGAAACGGACCAATAAATCGTGGATTAAGCTTTCCTCTCTTCCCGAACCTTGTAACTCCCTTCCATGGGGCAACACGCAACAATACATGATCCCCAACACTAAATTCTACGTCCTTTCGATGAAGATCTGCATAACTCTTTTGTCGATCTTGTGCCGTTTGTATACGTTGTCGAATCGTTTGGATCTTCTCCGTAGTCATACGTACTAACTCGGGTCCCAACAATGTTGCTTCACCCACCTCGTCCCAACATACTGGAGAGCGACACTTTCGTCCATACAATGCTTCAAATGGGGCCACACCAATGCTTGCCAGATAACTGTTGTTGTAGGAGAATTCCACCAATGGTAATATTTATCCCAACTGCCCTTGAAGTCTCGGACACAGAGTCTTAATAATCTTCAAGAGTTTGAATAGTCCTCTCTGACTGTCCGTACCGTTTGAGGATGGTATGCCGAACTGAATCGTAACTCCGTACCCATAGCTTTTTGCAAGCTAACCCAAAATCTTGAAGTAAATCTTGGGTCACGATCCGAAACTATGGATACTGGCATGCCATGCAATCTTACAATCTCATTTACGTACATTTGAGCAAGACGTTCAAGGGAAAAAGTCTCCCGTATCGGCAAGAAAAAATGAGCAGACTTGGTTAATCTATCACAATAACCCAAATAGCATTGATGCCTTGAGAAAACCGTAGGAAGACCCGTAACGAAATCCATAGTAATGTGTTCCCACTTCCATTTCGGAATCTCAAGTGGTTGTAATGGACCTTTGGCACTTGATGCTCCGCCTTTACACGTTGAACAAGTTAAAACACGTTTGGAAATAACTTTGCAATCTCTCTTTTCATATTGTTCCACCAAATGTATGTCGAAGGTCACGATACATTTTGGTACTTCCAGGATGAATTGCAAACGGTGTATTGTGTGCCTCCATCATGATCTTGTCACTTCAAATCAGGATCGTTAGGAACACAAAGTCTGGAGTGGACTCGAAGTATTCCTTCTTCATCAATTCTCGCTTCTGGAATGGCACCTTCTTGTACTTTCGTCTTCATATGCATCAGCTCCGGATCGGTGGCTTGAGCAACCTTAACTTTTTCTATTAAAGTTGGCTCTATGCGTATACTTGACATCATTGCACTCATTCCTGCATAATGATCTTCTACTCAATGCTTCAGCTACCACGTTCGCTTTTCCAGGATGGTATTGAATAGTGTGGTCGTAATCTTTCAACCAACTCGAGCCAACGTCGTTGCCGCATGTTGAGTTCTTTCTGCGTGAAGAAATATTTGAGGCTTTTATGATCTGAATATATCTCCACTTTCTCCCCGTATAGATAGTGCCCTCCAGATCTTTAGCGCGAAAACGACTGCTGCCAACTCTAGATCATGAGTAGGATAATTCCCTCATACTCTTTAAGTTGTCGCGAGGCATAGGCTATGACTTTCCCCGGTGAATGAGAACACATTTAACCCTTGCCTGAGCATCGCTGTATATACAAATCCATCCGAACCAGATGGTATTGTTAGAACAGGTGCCGAAATAAGTCTCCTCTTAAGCTCTTGGACACTCTTCTCGCATTCCTCTCTCATACGAATTTTGTATCCTACGAGTTAGCTGAGTTAATGGAGTAGCAATTCGAGAAAACCCTTCCACGAATCTCCGATAATAACCAGCTAAGCCCAAAAAGCTAGTACTTCAGTGACCGACTCGGTTGCTCCCAACTTTGTATTGCTTCAATCTTCGTCGGTGTCAACAGATTACTCCATTTTTGACAACCACGTTGCCCAAGGAATGCTACCTTCCTCAAGCCAGAACTCGCATTTCTTCAACTTAGCATATAACTTGTTTTCACGAAGCTTGAGTACCACTTCAAATGGTGCTCATGATCTTCACGGCTTTTGGAATATATGAGGCTGGCTCAATAAAGACAACAACGAATTGATCCAAATAATCCTTGAATACTCGGTTCATCATATCCATGAAAGCAGCAGGAGCATTAGTCAATCCAAAAGACATGACTAAGAATTCATAATGCCCATACCGAGTTCTGAAGGCAGTCTTTGGAATATCCTCAGTTCTAATTTTCAGCTGATGATATCCAGAACGAAGATCGATTTTGAAAAGAATTGTGCTCCTTGTAACTGGTCAAACAAGTCATCAATACGAGGTAGAGGATACCTATTCTTGATGGTGACATGGTTCAATTCCCGATAGTCACTACAAAGTCGCATACTCCCGTCTTTCTTCTTTACGAATAAAACAGGAGCACCCAAGGAGATGTACTAGGACGAATGAAACCGATGTCCAATAACTCCTGTAGTTGGACTTTTAACTCCTGAAGTTCAATAGGAGCCATTCGATATGGGGTTTTAGAAATGGGCTTTGTACCAGGTTCAAGATCAATAAAGAATTCAACTTCACGTTCTGGGGGTAGACCGGGAAGGTTCTTCAGGAAATACGTCAGGAAAGTCAATAGCACAGGAATATTATTCAATTTTGACGTGTCTTTATTCAAATCCATAACATGGGCTAAGAAAGCTTGACATCCGTTTTTCAATAAACGAATAGCTTTATGATTAGATATGACAGTGATTGATTTTAATGGTTTAGTTGCCTGAATTCGAACAACAGGTTGATTAGGAATATGAAAACTAACAACCTTACGAAAACAATCAATTTTGGCATGATGAGTAGTTAACCCAATCAATCCCTAAAATCACATCAAAAGCAAGTATCTTTAAGAGATAAGGTCAACAGGTAAGGTGATGGTGCCAACTTGAATCAAACAAGATTTATAAACAGTGGAATGTGATGCAAGTTTCTCCTAACGGAGTTTTCCACAGATAAGTCAAAGTCTAATTTCTCCGGAGTCAAGTTTAAACGTTGAGCGCAAGCAGGAGAGATAAATGAATGGGTAGCACCGGTATCAAGTAAG
>JAINUV010001411.1:0-156377 GCA_020205505.1 Panax japonicus | reverse complement strand
ATTTGCACATTTCACCCATAACCAAAGTATATCAAATTAACACCTTATTATTCACAATAATAAATAGAGGAAATTCAATTTTTATTTATAATAAGTTGGGTCTTACATGTTAGACCATCAGTCTCTGAGAACAGTCGAAGCAAACAGAAGAGTTTAAGCACTGCGCAAAAGAAGGGAGAGGTGTACTACATTGGAGATCCAATCAACACTCTTCAAGATCGTTGTGTTAATTCTACTAGTCAATAAACAACACTCAATAAGACACTATGATTAGGTCCAAGAAGAGAAGAATCAGAATCGTAGAGTTCGAACACCCGAAGATTGAAGCATTGGCAATGGTTCAAACTGAAGGATGGTATTCAGACAAAAGATTATTGAGAGCATCGATGCAAAAAGGACAACCTCTGATCGATAAATCAGAAGGAGGAAATAAAGTGTTCAACCTGCCCAAGACATTAAAGTGACAACTATAATGGGGTAGGTGAAACAGTAGACTGCAATGTCAGATAAAGTATGACATGTCACATCAGCAGTCCACCTCTGTCAACTCGAGATCTGTGAAGATATTTGAATAGGCTTCAACGGCTACTTTCCAATGGAAGGATTGGGAAGGAGTATAAGTCAGGAAGAGCTTCAAAGATTGAAGGTTGCTGGAGTTGCCGAGTTTGGAGAAAAGGTGGACTATTCTAAACCATGTGAAATAGTGAGTCCAAAGGCTCACTCTATGATCCACCAAGAACACTCAGATACATGCAAAGGAAGAAGCAGAAGTGAGATTTCTAATGTAAAAGTGAGAGTTCTACTAAAAGAAGAGTGTTCTGCACTGCCGAGAGAAAGAAGTGCATCACGTCATTTGGGTATCCATCATGGGAGGACTCTAAGTACAATAGAAAAGAGCTCACAGCCATCTTAGCAAGTCCATCATAAGAAGACATCAAGTATCAAGAAGGGAGATCATAAACGTCATCATGGTGGCAATCATGATAAAGTTTCTAAGTACCAAGCAGAATAACTTATAGTCATCTTAGAAACTTATGATGTGCATCCATCATGTATCAAGAGGAAAGATCTTCAAGGCAGCCATCAAGGGATCATCAAAAGTAGTTGAGTAACTGAAGAAGCTGAGCATCATGCAACACTCAACTGCACTTCAAGAATGATCACGCCAAGCTGCTAAGTATAGAAGATGTTCAAAGCATGAAGACATCTTAGCAGCTCAGTACCAACTCCAACAAACCAACAAACAAACAACAAAAGCAGGGCCTGAGGGGTCCTTATCCGAAGGGACTAAATGAAGCCAGGGCCAGAGGGGTCCTTGTTCGGAGGCACTAAAAGAAGTTCCAAGCTGACTGGGCTTAAAGTGTTCCTAGGGAACTAGAGGAGTTCCAAGGCTACTGGCCTTGAAGAGTTCTTAGTGAACTGAAGTCCCAAGGCTGCTGGCCTTAAATGAATCTTAGTGATTCAGGGTGCTGCCTTTCCTTAGTGGAAATCCTGCTAGTTGAAAGCAAAAGAGTGGATTAGGAGCTTGAGTCTTTGAATCACTTAAAACCCCTTGTGTCTTTTACATTATGTACTTTAACTGTTACGTATGTTTTAACTGCTTACAACCAAATTAACTCTCCGAACAATGTATGTTTAATTATGAATATATCAATGAAGGGGATCTTTTACTTATTCTGATGTGCTTGAAAAGATTCTTATGTTTGTCATCTGCTAATGTAATAGCAATACAAATAAAAGAGAAAAGTATTTGAAACATAAAGGATCTATTCAAACCCCCCCCCTTCAAGATCTATTGTGCCTACTGAGAACTAATAACCTTTATTCTAATCATTCAAGATTTTATAAATTTTTGGGTTGTCACATGAATAGTAATCTCCGACTGCCCGTCCATTTGAGGATGATATGCCGAACTAAAAAAATACCTCCGTGTTTTTCTTCCCTCCGTGTTTTTTTTACTGACTACACATACCTCCGTGTTTTTCTTCCCTCCGTGTTTTTACATAGATAACGCTTTTTCTAAATTAAAAACTGCCCTTATAAATAGATAACATTTTTTCATATATATCTACAACGTTTTATTAACAAACGTTGCGAAAAAAAATACCACAACATTTTTTTATACAAATGTTACTGTTTAAGTGTTGTCTATTTAATGTTTTGTACTATTGTCGATTTTAATCTTCAACTAATGATATCCAGAATGAAGATCGATCTTTGAAAAGAATTTGGCGCCTTGCAACTGGTCAAATAGGTCATCAATGCGAGGCAACGGGTACCTATTTTTGATGGTGACATGATTCAACTCCCGATAATCAATACAAAGTCGCATACTTCCATTTTCTTTATTCACGAATAGAACATGAGCACCCCAAGGAGACGTACTAGTCGAATGAAAACCGATATCTAACAATCCTTTAGTTAGATTTTTAACTCTTGAAGTAAAATAAGAGCCATTCGATATGGGGCTTTGGAGATGGGTTTTTGTACCGGTTTCAATATCGATACAATATCAATTTCACACTCTAGGTGTAGGCCAGGAAGTTATTCAGGGAATACGTCAGGGAAATTCATTAACAATTAGAATATCATTCAAATCTGACATATTTTGTTTAAATCCATGACATGGCCTAAGAAGCTTGACATGCGTTTTTCAATAACGAATAACTTTATGGCTTGATATGAAATGATTGACTTTAGTGGTTTGGTTGCTTGAATTCGTATAATAGGTTGGTTTAGGAATATGAAAGCTAACAACCTTACAAAAATAATCCATTTTAGCCTACTGAGTAGTCAACCAATCAATCCCTAAAATCACATCAAACGCAAGTATTTTTAAGGAAATAAGATTGACAGGTAATGTACGAGTACCGATTTGAACCAAACAGGACTTATAAACAGTGGATGTAATGAAGGTTTCTCCCAATGGAGTTTCAACAGATAAATCAAAGTCTAATTTATCCGGAGATAAATTTAAACGTTGAGCATAAGTAGGAGAAATAAAAGAATGGGTAGAACCGATATCAAATAAGGTATATACTTTGCTAGAGTTGATGATTAGCATACTCGTGATCACCTCGTTCGGATTCCTCGCTTTTTCGGAGGTTATGACAAACGCTCTTCTTGAAATACCGGTTTTGTCTTGTCTGGGATGACCTTTGATGTCTCTATCCCAACTGGACTGACTTTGGTGCACGACAAATCGGGCTAGGTGACCTTCTCTTCCATAATTGTAACATGTCTTGGACTATTGCGGACAGTTTGGACTGATGTGTGCCTTCCCTCCGCATTTGTAACATACGATTGGTTGTTGTTCCCCTTCCTTAACAACAGGTGTTGTTGATGACGTCTTTCCATCATTGTTGAATCTCCTCTTCTTGAAATTTCCACTTCTATTATCTTTGCCATGATTGTCCCCGCTTCGATGACTGCTACCACTGGTATTATCATTTTATCGGTTGCTCTCTCTTGGTTAGGTTGACTCGTTATCGCGCTCCAATAACTGAGCCTTATTTATAACATCTGAATATAAACATAGTTGTGAGAAATTAGATATTAACGTATCTTAGGTTTCAAACCTCTTAGAAACATCTGTGTCATTCTTTCCTCATTATCAACCAAGTGGGACGTAAATCGGGACAACTCGGCAAACTTAGCTTCGTACTGCGACACGGTCATATTGTTTTGCTCCAGCTTGATAAACTCTACCTCCTTCATGTGACGAATACTTTCGGAAAAGTACTTGTCGTTGAATAATTCTTGGAACTTCTCCCAAGACATCTTCAGTGCGGCAGGTTGAGTATGCTTTACCGATTCCCACCAGTAATCTGCCTCTCCTCACAACATAAAGGTGGCAAAGGAACCTTTTGCTACTTTGAGCATCCCAAGAAATCAAATATCTTGGTAATCTGCTTTATCCACCGTCTCCGCCTTAAGTGGTTTGGCTCTCCAATAAATTTTGATGGTCCCAGCTCCTTAAACTATTAGTGGTGATCGTCCAAGAGTTTCCAGTGTTTCCACCTGCATTTTAAACATGAGTCGTTCTCGCCTGATGTTGCATGAATTTCATAAGCCTCTAAACATCCCATCGTTCATATTTGGTCAGCGTGTTGTTTTCCTAAGGATTATTGCCATCATGATGCACATTATCCTGGGTATTGATCGTTGGTGACTAATCGGTCTCATGTGCTTTATTGCTTATCTCAACATTTTTGGATGCCATTTTCAAATACTGTCATAAAACAAGGGTTAATTGACATATCACATATTATCCCTATATTATGACCGACCAAATAAATACCAAATAAACTTAGGTAAGTCATATTAGTGAAGGAATTTTCCCGTCTCTCCCCTCCTAGTTCTAGTCTCACATCTCAGCCAGGGATCATATCTCTAAGCTTTGATACCAACTATGACGCCCCCAAAATAGGTATATATCACCCATTCTGATATAATATTGTATCAAAAATGATTTGGACAGCAAAGAAATCAAGTTTTGTCATAAATAATTCCCGGGTGAATAGTACTCTAGTGAATAGTATCCCGTGGATAGTACTTCGGGAATAGTACCCCGCGAATAGTACATTATGAATAGTACACGTGAATAATACTTTGTGAATAGTACCCATGAATAGTACTTTGTGAATAGTACCCCGTTAATAGTACTTTGTGAATAGTACCGTAAAAATGAATACTACCCATGGACAGTACTCCGGCATGAAAAACTTAAAATTTAACAAGAATGTGCAAAAAATATCCTTGGAAAACGATACTAGATGAAGCGCAAATTTCAAATATATTCTACTAATTTCACGAGTATAGAAGCAATACTTTAACAAAAAGAGGGTATAATCAGGAATACGAGACGAAATAATATTATTCACATACTACAGATAATATAAGAAAATATTATTTCTATGAATACTGAGCAAAATAATATCCCTTACCTTAAAAGAAGACTGGATATTGGAATAGTGAAGTAGCAAACTTCTCTTCTACTTTCTCTCTATAGCTTCTCTTTCTATAAATGCTCTTGTAAGTCTTAGTGAATTAGTGAGAATGAAAGAAGAATGAGCTTTAATTTATAAGAAAACATAGTTTCGATAATTGCACGTTTTGGAGTTCAAAATATTACAGTATAATACCTTCATCTTTTCCTTAATTTTTAATTTAGTGCTGCAAGTATTATTAAACTTGCACAACCTCCCCTAATAGTACATCTTGTGAATCAATAGTACAATCATGTGAATCAATAGTACAATCATGTGAAAAAAATAATTACAGTATAATACCTTCATATATATCTCCATTTTTAATTTAGTCAAGCAAGTATTATAAATCTTGCACCACCTCCCCTAATAGTACATGCATGTGAAAAAATAGTACACACATATAAATAAATAATTATAAGCATTTGAATTAATGGCAATTAATTGCTCATTTATCCGATTAATTACCCGATTGGTCAATATTACCTCCAGACATCAATTATTATCAGAATAGATGTCGATTTTCACTAACACTAATAATCCACACACAATGGAAATATCAATTTCATATTTAATCAACACGAACGTATTCATCATTAATATTATAACTCATAATATTTAACAACTAGATCAATCCAAGGAAAGGGGGGCTTTTCGATATGGATTTCTCCATATTGGCGCGCAATTAGGTGACCAAACCTCTTCTTGACAGAACTTTCTAGACATTGTCAATATTACAAATAATAATATGAATAACTTTGTCATCTTAATTATTGATTTAATAATATAAAATATTATGCAGATGATAGTGTGACAATAATTGAATCAATAATATGAAAGATATTATGCAGTAATTAATATAGCAATAATTGAGTATATCTGAGTGACTTCTCACGTAAGCATCAATAATCAATACTGTGTGCTACTATGCAACCATGCGTATTATTGTTCTTTTACCACCAGGTAGTTCAACAGTTTAACGGTAAAGCTTTCGTCGTTATTTTTATAAAAAGTTAATTCTGTCATTTTCTAAATACGACAATACTTCCGTTGTGGGGTCCACAAATGATTGTTCCGTCGTACAAATATTCCCTGTTAAATCGAATATTTCCCGACCAATCGAATATTATATAACCACTTGCTTACTTTGCAAAATTTGTAAATAATACCCACAATTATAACTTTAAAACAAATCCACACCATAATATTAAAAATATATTTCGAGAAAAATTAATCTTTATTCATAAAAATTGGGGTCTTACAATTATAATGGTTGAATATAAATTATAATTTTACTGATAAGGTTAATTTTATTTCTTAAGGAATTAAATGTACATAATCTAGTTTATATTTTTAGTTTATGTGTTCTTGAGTTTCTTTTAAAATTACTATTTTGGTTAATGAATTTGTGGGTTATGATGTTATATATGATGTTAGATTTTATAATTTTACAATGGTCATCTAAAAACAATTTTTTAGAAATCAAATTCATGTATTTATGCTAAAGAAGAGGAATTTGGGTTTTGATGGTAATCTGTGTTTTGGTGTACTTTGAGACTAAAATTGATGATGAATTCGGGATTGAAACTTTAAATTGATGGATGATTGTTGTTCTCCTCTTTAAAACAAAAACAACGCAACTTGAACGGATAAAATAGGTTAAGAAACGAATTCATGATGAATGAATACACTTAGCTTGTTAAAAATATAAAAAACTAGTATAAACCAATTAGAATTAGTATAAACCAAGTCCCATATCAACAAAAATGAGAACTTTTGTGATAACCCAGGATTTCGAATAATCCAAAATTTGCGAATAAATTTTTTTTTATTAATATTATTATTAATTATCAAATTTGTGACAAGTTTTTATGATACGTGTATCGAGAAGGTCAATTTATGTACTGACTAATAAAATTAGAGTAGAGTTGTGCTTAACGGAGAATAAAAACCCTAACCCTAATTTTTGGAACGAGATTCGATAGAAAATATAATTAAAATAATTATATTTATATGTATGTGTTTGACGGTATAGAATTTTTGATCAATGATTGATCGGATAAAGTTTAATATTAAAAACCCTAATAAGAGATTAGAAACCCTAATCTCAGGATTAGAAACACTAATGTACTGTTAGAAACCCTAATCGAAAGCCGGGAAATCCTAAATTCATATTCGGCAATTCTAAAACCCTAATTAGGAAACCCTAATCCTAATTGACAAGCCTATGGGTTCATTAAACTTAAATACGATTAGAAAGCTTTAATTATATTTTTGTATATTAATTTTATCTATTTAGAAAACCTAATTGCGTTTTAAGAATTTTATTTTCTAATTTGTGAACCCTAAATTTGAAAATTGTGGGAATTAGAGTTTTAAAACCTAAAGGGATTAAATCTTAAACCCTAATTCAAGCCCTAAACCATAAGGGTTTGTACAAATTCCATGTTTACCATTTAATTTAAATTGCAAAAGACCAAAATGCCCTTTATGGATATTTTATTAGATTACTTGTAAATCTTGCCAAATCAAGAGTTGGTCACCAACTCTCTTGACTTTGTGACTTCAAATCTCAGCAAATCCAACAATGTCAGCCGAAATCCCAGCCATAGCAACATATCTAAGCAATATATAAAAGATTGGAGAGAGAGAAATCATTAAAAACTTGATCCTTTATCAACTTTGCTCCTACCAACTCTCTCTCTCTCCTTGTGTCCGAAAATTCATAGTAGATCAGTCATAAAACACTTCTCTAAATCACCAATATCAGATTGTAGAGCATAGATCAAGAATCAAAAGCTAGAGAGGTATAAACCCAAACTCAACTTTGATCTTGTATGCTAAGAAAATAATTGTGTTTATGTGTTTAGATTCATGCTAGGATATGTTTTTAGTTGATCTATGATGATCCATCATGGATCCATAGCATCAAAGTGTGATAAAATCGAGTTTTTTAAAATCTGTTCTTGGACATTTTCTGTGGTCTGACAAGTAATGTCAGTCGCCATAGATCCTTGCTAGTATATGATATGTGTTGTTTTAAGTTTTGAATTTATAGCCTGGTATGTTGTCATTAAGCTGCAAAAGAAATCAGAGCTATTTGATGTCCAGATCGTAAGATATAAACGGTCAAAACCCGTTGACCGGGCATAACAGGTCAAAAATCTGGGTAACCCAGAAATATAAAAACAGCGTCTGACAAGATTTTTTAACAAGCATATCTGACAGATTTGATTTTGTTTTAATGGTGTTTTTGTAACCGGCTTGTATCCTGACATATGGTCTTACATTTTCACGGCTTTAGATTGTATAAATGAAAAACTAGTAGAGCGTGACGAGTGGTCAAAGTAGACCACTCGGTCTGTTTTGATGTTTCTGGAAAACCCAGAATCGATATGAACTCAGTTTCGGTCAGAGTTTGACCAGGACTAATCTAGCAGGTGTGATGTTGGTTAAATGATCTGTTGATTTCTATTTGTTCCTTGTCATGCGTACTACATACGTAGACCAACAAACGAGCCATTTAATAACCGGAAAATAGAATAAATTGTGCATAAAAGTGGCTGGTCGAATTTTCTAGGTTTCTGGAAAACCCAAAAACCGTCTGACAGCAACTTTGGAGACTTTGATCTCCTTGTTGTGATGTTGTTTGACCAAAGTATCGATTAGGTATTGTAGTGTTACATTAATACTACAATACCAAAGTTTTAGATAGCCCAGAACATGAACAGATTGAGAATTACAAGCGGTCAAAGTAGCAACCTTGCACTGCCGGCTGTCAGTGTTCTTGAGCTCAAGAACACCAACAGCGACGCTTTCTGTCTCTAAAGACCTATAGCGACGGTTTTAATTATTTTATTTTCTGAATATTCAGAAAATTATTTAAAAATAGAAATAAATTCTAAAAATTACCAAAAATAGTTTTAAAAATTATTTTAAATTATGAAAAATAATTTTTGACCAATTGGAATATATTTCTTTAATATTTATAATAATTTAAATATTAAAGGTATTTAATTTATTTAATTAGTTTATTAAATAAATTAGAGAAAAATGATTTAATATTATGAAAAATCATTTTAAATAAGAAAAATGTATTTAAAAATATTTTGAGTTATAAAATGTAACTTTTAATATTTTTGGAGAATTTTTCATTAATAATTTAATATTAATGATATTATATTTATTTGATTATTAAATTAAATAAATAAGATAAAAATGATTTAAAAATCATTTTAATTTAGGATAAAGTGTTAAAAAATATTTTAAATTATAAAATATAAATTTCAATATTTTTGGAGAATTTTCATTAATAAAGTAATATTAATGATATTTGATTTATTTAATTATTATATTAAATAAATGAATTAAAAATGATTTTATTGATTTAAAAATGAGAAAAATGATTTAAAATATTTTAAGTTATATTTAATGACTTTTAATATTTAATTAATAATTTCATTAACATTTTTATATTAATGGTGATGATTTAAAAATAATTTTAATTATTTTAAAAATTATTTATGTAGAATATTGATGATTTAAAAATATTTTAAGTTATTAATAATAACTTTAATATTTTGACAAGTATGTTATTAATATTTTTATATTATTAAATATTAATAATGATAAGATTATTTGATAATTAAATCATTTAAAAATGATTTAAGTGTTTGAAAAATTATTATAATAAGTGTTTATAAATTATTAAAAGTTTCAGGAAAATATTATAAACGATATTTAACTTATCTAAAATAATATTGAAGCTTAGAGACCAAGTTCAATTGACAATCAATGTGTTAATTGTCAGATAGGGTGACCAGAACACCGAGAATGGACCGAAGTCCAACCAGACTGATATAGTTAGACTTGTTATGTGTTTATATAGGTTATAAACACTGATGTGGCTATGTGGTAATGTGCCTAGGAGAAGTTTGATTGTAAAAATACGGTGTTATGTGTTATAAATGATTGTGCTAATTGTGAGGACGACATTGTTGAATATAGGTCTTACGAACGCAGTTAATTATATTGTGTAGCTGTAATCAACGTGGAAGGCAAGTTCCCTAACTCAGCCTTGAGTTATATTCATTCAATTGTTATGGTGGTTAATTATTGTTGATTAAGCCACATCCAGGGATTTATTGTTGTTTATTCGCAGTTAGTGAATGCTTAATAATTCAAATTGAATTACTAATTCAGAAATGTATAATCGTAGAATTACTGTTGTTGAATATTCAAATCTGTAGAAGTCAGAATTGACAATACAGATAATTCCTGTTTATTATCAAATTGTGTTGAGAAATGTCTTAGCTAATTATTCTGGCTAGACAATCATTTG
Organism: Panax japonicus; assembly: GCA_020205505.1. Lineage (NCBI taxonomy): Eukaryota > Viridiplantae > Streptophyta > Magnoliopsida > Apiales > Araliaceae > Panax > Panax japonicus. Next base: position 146,048 of record JAINUV010001411.1, on the reverse strand, counting down.
TTAGAACTTGATAAATTCAAGAAAATAATTCAATTATTATTGGTAGAATCGATGTCAATTAATTCGGCAAGATCGATAAGTAAATAGAATTTGAAATCACAGTATTTTGTTGTAAAATCAAAATCTTGATTCTAAGACTGAGAAGAACAACCTTTTATATAAAGGGAACATTTTGGGTCGTGAATTTGACCTTTGCGCACATTTTGAGTATTATGCATAATATAGGCTACAAGGAGTTGGCCGGCTCTAAGTACTTGCAGAGGGGTATGATTTAATCTTTATGGTTATCTGATACTCCTGGTATGTATCAAAGTAAATCTTTGATGGATACCCGAGAAAAATAAGTTCAAAGATCTTGTGTGATCGCTCAGTATAAATTTGGAAATTATTCCACTTTGTTATTGTGTAGAATTGATTCTCGTAGAATTTTGAAAGCATTGTACTCTTTCATTATCAAATTATGGTGTTGAATAGAAAAAGAGAAGCTTTGTTATTGATTAACGATTTGTTCAGCTAATTCAAAGTTCCCCGAACTTTGGTTTCTTTCTATCAAAATAGATAGTCTATTATTGTTGATTCATATACATTTATTGTATGTCTTAACTTGCGGGGCAAACTAGTTGCTCACCCTTGCTATAAATAAAACATTTCAGCTAGGAACGAAGAGGCCAGCGGGTCAAAGAAGAACAAAGGCAAAGGCAAGATGCTGGAGTAGTTATAAAAAACATTATTATTATTATGTTATTTTGTAAACCCTTTTTTTTATCTAAGGGGGTATGTTTGTAATTTAAGGTTAGAAACCTGGGACTTATGTATTAAGAACTTATGTTAATGATGTATATATTCCTATTTATATATAAATGGGTAGTTAAATGATAGTACAGTGTGGATCGTGAACACCAAACTCGAGAGTCAGGTAACCCGGATTTGGGGGTGTCACAGGTTAGTATCAAAGCTGTAGGATATAAACCTTAAGTGGGGTGGGGAAAGACCTAGGATTATAACCATAAGCGAGATAGAGAATACTCATTTAGAGTACTAAGTGAGAGATTGCCGAAGTACAACGATAATGAGAAATGGGGACACATAGTGTTAGAAGTTTGTACTAATGAAGTACTAATCAAGTTATTTAAATTGATTGTAGGATGTTTGGAGAAGATCAAATGAGTACGGAGATGCTAGCGACTGTTGCACCAATGCCAGAAGCCGAGGTGCCAGCGCAAAGTGAATCAGTTAATAAGGTGGAAGAAGATGAACCTATGGTTAATCTGGGAAGCGATCATGACGATTATCCCGAGATGTATCTGAGTGGAGATGAGGAGGTAGAGTCTGAGCCAGCTATGGTAGAGATAAAGAATAAGACTACAGTTGAAGAACAAGATCAACTAGTTGCAGAAGTTCAAGAACTCCTGAGTAAGGCGTTTCTCTTGGAGCAGCTATGGAAGACAGAACGAGCGCTATGAGAAATGACTGAAGAAAGGAACGAACTCAAGGCACAGGTAGACAGAATGAAGGCGGAAGGTGGTGGATCGTCTGAAGGGATGATCAAGCAACAGAAAGACAAGAAGAAAAGGAAGAGGGACAACGATAGCCCTAATTCAGAAAAGTCAAGCTCAAAAAATAAGCAAGCCTGTGGCAAGTGTGGAAAGAGCCATTTGGGGGAATGTATAATGTGTGTTATAATTGTGGTCTAGAAGGATATCTATCACCAAATTGTCCTAAACCAAAGAAAGGAGGATGTTTTGCATGTGGTGAAACAAGTCATAGGGTTAAGAATTGTCCTAAAAGGAAGAAAGATGGAGAAAGTGGACGGAAGAAAGATTAAGTGTGAGGAGTATAATCATTTGGAATATAATATTTTCTTTGGTAGGAGATAACTTTTGTATGCCTCCACTTTTGTGTAAAGTTGTAGTAATGAATCCCGACTTTTGTTACAAAGGGATAGTACCTGTTTGTAATTGTATGGGTAGTGTACTGAAAAGTATTATGTATTATTTGCATGAATATAAATGCAATGATATGTTTGTATGAATGAAATCTTTATTTTCTATATGAATATAAGATTAAAATAAATTTTTGTGTTCTTAGAACTCATACCTATGGTATGTTCATGACTCATAATTATATGCAATGTTTTGAACCCCTCAGCGAATGGACGCCAAAGGTCTGACTAGGATAAGTTCATACACTCGTATAATTGTGGCAAGTTATTGAACTCCTAAGTGTGGTAAGTTTGATGAACTGGATTTAGTAATGTGAAAATGGAGAATAACAACTTTTTGTGTAAAGTTGTGTTGTTAATCCTGATATGATTTAAAGAGAGATAATAATATGTGAAGTACTAAATGTACTATGTGCTATTTGAATAAATATGCAATTATGTGAGAATTGATATAAGATTTTTTTTTATTTAAATCAGATCATGCCGCCTAGACGTCAGAATCGAAACCAACGAGAAGAACAATCAGTGAATAACGAAGGAGGTCAAGTTGACCCAATGCAAAATTTTGCAAATATGATAGCCGAAGCTATGGAGAATAGAGCTCCCACAGGAAGAGGAAGAGCGAGAGAACAGCCAGCTGATAGATTAGCTAACTTCAAGGATTTTAAAGCGGTAGGACCGCCGGAATTCAAGGGAACCACCTATCCGATTGAAGCCCAAACTTGGGTAAAGGAGATGGAGAAAACATTCATCATTGCACGTGTGGCAGAAGAGCAAAAGACGGCTTTTGCAACTTATCTGATGAAGGGAGAAGCAAATTACTGGTGGGAGATGAACCAAGCAAGAGCTGGTACAGAGGTGGTGTTGTGGATGAGATTCAAGGAGTTGTTCTTTGAGAACTACTTCTCACCGAGTATGCAAGCTCAGATGGAAGTTAAGTTCTTAGAACTTAAGCAGGAGAACATGTTTGTTTCTGAATACGCGGCTAAATTTAATGAATTGGCATGATTTGCACCTCATCAGGTGGACACAGAAGCAAGAAAGGCACGAAGATTCGAGAATGGGCTGAAGCCAGGGATATTCAACAAAGTAGCTGTGCTGCAGATCAACACTTTTGCGGCTCTATTGGAGAAAGCGCTAATTGCTAAAGGAGGGAGCGAAGCAGCGTCTCGATTTCATCAGGAAATGAAGAAGAAAACAAATGACGGTGGAAGTAGTGGAGGATGTAATCCGAATAAGAGAAAATAGAATGAGAATACCCAGTCAGGTAATAAGACAGAAGATAATAGGAAAGGAAGGGAGCCATGTTCAAATTGTGGGAAGCACCATGCTGGAGTTTGCCTGAAGACGAAGGGAATCTGTTATAACTGCGGGCAAGAGGGGCATATGTCACCCAATTGTCCCAGTCCGAAGAAAATTCAAGGTTGCTTTGGATGCGGATCGACTGATCATTTGGTTCGAAACTGTCCGAAAAGAAATGTTGAGAAGGAAAGCGCCAACAAGGGACCCGGTGGTGGAAGCTTGACGATTCGAGGACCTGCACAGCCAGGAAGACCAACGGCCCGTACATTCAACATGACGGCGCAAGATGTAGTGGCAACTCAGGAACTGGCAACAGGTAAGGATTTCATTACGCGGATAATAGGAGTTAGATAATTTTGTGAACTATTTTCTTTTATAGACTCAGGTCACATGTTAGAATTTGAAACCAAAATTAATATTGTGTTGATCAAAATAAATTGATGATACAACTTTAAAAGATTGTAGAATATAAGAAAGCGGTGATTCCGAGGACGGAATCCTTTTAAGGAGGGGTGAATGTGATAACCCAGGATTTCGAATAATCCAAAATTTGCAAATAATTTTTTTTTATTAATATTATTATTAATTATCAAATTTGTGACAAGTTTCTATGATACGTGTATCGAGAAGGTCAATTTATGTATTGACTAATAAAATTAGAGCAGAGTTGTGCTTAACGGAGAATAGAAACCCTAACCCTAATTTTTGGAATGGGATTCGATAGAAAATATAATTAAAATAATTATATTAATATGTATGTGTTTGAACAGTATAGAATTTTTAATAAATGATTGATCGGATAAAGTTTAATATTAAAAACCCTAATAAGAGATTAGAAACCCTAATCTCAGGATTAGAAACACTAATGTACTGTTAGAAACCCTAATCGAAAGCCGAGAAACCCTAAATTCATATTCGGGAATTCTAAAACCCTAATTAGGAAACCCTAATCCTAATTGACAAGCCTATGGGTTCATTAAACTTAAATATGATTAGAAAGCTTTAATTATATTTTTGTATATTAATTCTTTCTATTTAGAAAACCTAATTGCGTTTTAGGAATTTTATTTTCTAATTTGTGAACCCTAAATTTGAAAATTATGGGAATTAGAGTTTTAAAAACTAAAGGGATTAAATCTTAAACCCTAATCCAAGCCCCAAATCATAAGGGTTTGTACAAATTCCATGTTTACCATTTAATTTGAATTACAAAAGACCAAAATGTCCTTTATAGATATTTTATTAGATTACTTGTAAATCTTGCCAAATCATGAGTTGGTCACCAACTCTCTTGACTTCGTGACTTCAAATCTCAGCAAATCCAATAATGTCAGCCGAAATCCCAGCCATAGCAACATATCCAAGCAATATATAAAAGATTGAAGAGAGAGAAATCATTAAAAACTTGATCATTTATCAACTTTGCTCCTACCAACTCTCTCTCTCTCCTTGTGTCCGAAAATTCATAGTAGATCAGTCATAAAACACCTCTCTAAATCACCAATATCAGATTGTAGAGCATAGATTAAGAATCAAAAGGTAGAGAGGTATAAACCCAAACTCTACTTTGATCTTGTATGCTAAGAAAATAATTGTGTTTATGTGTTTAGATTCATGCTAGGATATGTTTTTAGTTGATCTATGATGATCCATCATGGATCCATAGCATCAAAGTGTGATAAAATTGAGTTTTTCAAAATCTGTTCTTGAACATTTTCAGTGGTCTGAAAAGTAATGTCAGTCGCCACAGATCCTTGCTAGTATATGATATGTGTTGTTTTAAGTTTTGAATTTGTAGCCTGGTATGTTGTCATTAAGCTGCAAAAGAAATCAGAGCTATTTGATGTCCAGATCGTAAGATATAAACGGTCAAAACCCGTTGACCGGGCATAACAGGTCAAAAATCTGGGTAACCCAGAAATATAAAAACAGCGTCTGACAAGATTTTGTAACAAGCATATCTGACAGATTTGATTTTGTTTTAATGGTGTTTTTGTAACCGGCTTGTATCCTGACATATGGTCTTACATTTCATTGCTTTAGATTGTATAAATAAACAACTAGTAGAGCGTGACGGGTGGTCAAAGTAGACCACTCGGTCTGTTTTGATGTTTCTGGAAAGCCCAGAATCGGTATGAACTCAGTTTCTGTCAGAGTTTGACCGGGACTAATCTAGCAGGTGTGATGTTGGTTAAATGATCTGTTGATTTCTATTTGTTCCTTGTCATGCGTACTACATATGTAGACCAACAAACGAGCCATTTAATAACTGGAACATAGAATAAATTGTGCATGAAAGTGGCTGGTCGAATTTTCTGGGTTTCTGGAAAACCCAGAAACCATCTGACAGCAACTTTGGAGACTTTGGTCTCCTTGTTATGATGTTGTTTGACCAAAGTATTGATTAGGTATTGTAGTGTTACATTAATACTACAATACCAAAGTTTTAGATAGCCCAGAACATGAACAGATTGAGAATTACAAGCGGTCAAAGTAGCAACCTTGCACTGCCCGCTGTCAGTGTTCTTGAGCTCAAGAACACCAACAGCGACGCTTTCTGTCGCTAAAGACCTATATCGACGGTTTTAATTATTTTATTTTCTGAATATTCTGAAAATTATTTAAAATTAGAAATAAATTCTAAAAATTACCAAAAATAGTTTTAAAAATTATTTTAAATTATGAAAAATAATTTTTGACCAATTGGAATATTTTTCTTTAATATTTATAATTATTTAACTATTAAAGGTATTTAATTTATTTAATTAGTTTATTAAAAAATTATAGAAAAATGATTTAATATTATAAAAAATCATTTTAAATAAGAAAAATGTATTTAAAAATATTTTGAGTTATAAAATATAACTTTTAATATTTTTGGAGAATTTTTCATTAATAATTTAATATTAATGATATTATATTTATTTGATTATTAAATTAAATAAATAAGATAAAAATGATTAAAATGATTTAAAAATCATTTTAATTTAGAATAAAGTGTTAAAAAATATTTTAAATTATAAAATATAATTTTCAATATTTTTGGATAATTTTCATTAATAAAGTAATATTAATGATATTTGATTTATTTAATTATTATATTAAATAAATAAATTAAAAATGATTTTATTGATTTAAAAATGAGAAAAATGATTTAAAAATATTTTAAGTTATATTTAATGACTTTTAATATTTAGATAATAATTTCATTAATATTTTTATATTAATGGTGATGATTTAAAAATGATTTTAATTATTTAAAAAATCATTTAAGTATAATATTGATGATTTAAAAATATTTTAAGTTATTAATAATAACTTTAATATTTTGACAAGTATGTTATTAATATTTTTATATTATTAAATATTAATAATGATAAGATTATTTGATAATTAAATCATTTAAAAATGATTTAAGTGTTTGAAAAATTATTATAATAAGTGTTTATAAATTATTAAAAACTTCAAGAAAATATTATAAACGATATTTGACTTATCTAAAATAATATTGAAGCTTAGAGACCAAGTTCAATTGACAATCAATATGTTAATTGTCAGATAGGGTGACTAGAACACCGAGAATGGACCGAAGTCCAACCAGACTGATATAGTTAGACTTGTTATGTGTTTATATAGGTTATAAACACTGATGTGGCTATGTGGTAATGTGCCTAGGAGAAGTTTGATTGTAAAAATACAGTGTTATGTGTTATAAATGATTGTGCTAATTGTGAGGCCGACATTGTCGAATATAGGTCTTACGAACGCTGTTAATTATATTGTGTAGTTTGTAATCAACGTGGAAGGCAAGTTCCCTAACTCAACCTTGAGTTATATTTATTCAATTGTTATGGTGGTTAATTATTGTTGATTAAGCCACATCCAGGGATTTATTGTTGTTTATTCGTAGTTAGTGAATGCTTAATAATTCAAATTGAATTACTGATTCAGAAATATATATTCGTAGAATTACTGTTGTTGAATATTCAAATCTGTAGAAGTTAGAATTAACAGTACAGATAATTCCTGTTTATTGTCAAATTATGTTGAGAAATGTCTTAGCTAATTATTTTGGCTAGACAATCATTTGTTAGAACTTGATAAATTTAAGAAAATAATTCAATTGTTATTGGTAGAATTGATGCCAATTAATTCGGCAAGATCGATAAGTAAATAGAATTTGAAATCACAGTATTTCGTTGTAAAATCAAAATCTTGATTCTAAGACTTAGAAGAACAACATTTTATATAAAGGGAACATTTTGGGTCGTGAATTCGACATTTGCGCGCGTTTTGAGTATTATGCATAATATAGGGTATAAGGAGTTGGCCGGATCTATGTACTTTCAGAAGGGTATGATTTAATCTTTATGGTTATCTGATACTCCTGGTATGTATCAAAGTAAATCTTTGATGGATACCCGAGAAAAATAAGTTCAAAGATCTTGTGTGATCGCTCAGTATAAATCTTGAAATTATTCCACTTTGTTATTGTGTAGAATTGATTCTCGTAGAATTTTGAAAGCGTTGTACTCTTTCATTATTAAATTATGGTGTTGCATAGAAAAAGAGAAGCTTTATTATTGATTAACGATTTGTTCAGCTAATTCAAAGTTCCCCGAACTTTGGTTTCCTTCTATCAAAATAGATAGTCTATTATTGTTGATTCATATACATTTATTGTATGTCTTAACTTGCGGGGCAAACTAGTTGCTCACCCTTGCTATAAATAAAACATTTCAGCTAGGAACGAAGAGGCCAGCGGGTCAAAGAAGAACAAAGGCAAAGGCAAGATGCTAGAGTAGTTATAAAGAACATTATTATTATTATGTTATTTTGTAAACCCTTTTTGTTTATCTAATGGGGTATGTTTGTAATTTAAGGTTAGAAACTTGGGACTTATGTATTAACAACTTATGTTAATGATGTATATATTCCTATTTATATATAAATGGGTAGTTAAATGATATTACAGTGTGGATCGTGAACACCAAACTCGGGAGTCAGGTAAATCGGATTTGGGGGTGTCACAACTTTACCCCTTTTCTAAACCTATAAATAGAAGGGATTGACCCTTTGTTTCATTCACCAACAATAAGGCCTCCAATTTTTATAAAAGCTTTGTTGTGTGAGGACTTTTTATAAAGATCTCCTTAGTTAAATATTGGTCGACTAATATTCAGTTTGTGGAACTCGTATTTTCAGATATGTTTCTTATTTAATTTTTGGTAATGTTATTTTTTTAAATATTATATTTAGTTTGTTAGTTAAAGTTTGAATTTTGGAAGTTTTGTTAGTAAATTAGTTAGTTTACTATGTTTTTTTTTTGTTTAGAATTAATTATGTAAATGAGTTCTAATGATTGTAATTATAAATATGGAGCCGAGACCTTAGACGAGTCTGATTATGTTAAATAAGACTCATTTGTAAATAAAGTTGGGTTGGAACGAGTCGAGGCGAGTTTTGGATGTCAAAAAAAGAAGTTTGAAAACTAGTGGACTACTGATCCAAAACCGATATTTTGGGGTTAGCTAGATTATTTAGAAAATTTTGGTCTTTTGGTATGTTATAGTACACTGAATAAGATTTCCATAGACTTCAGAACGGACTAATTCTGACTTCGGAACAAAGAGTTATGACCATTCAAAGTAGTCGCATCAAAACTGTCTAACCAACTCAGGGCAATCACCTTGAACTAATTTTATGGAATTATTTGTTTAGAATTTAGAAACGGTTAAAGAATAAAAGTTGTAGTCCCGGAAGTTAGCTTCGCATGGGCTCAAAAATGTTTTGAAACGGAAAAGTTATGACTGTTTTAACGAGAGAAGGTAAAGCTGGGAAAGAATGAAAACAATTTTGAACACCACTTTTTGAACACTAATTTGGACTGTCTATCTTATCTGAAATGGGTGTCCAATAACTTTTAAAAATAGGTTAATATGATGTTTACAACATATCCAAAGTTGGATGTCATCAGACTTATGAGATATAGAGTAAAGTTTACATTACTACTACTATGCGTTGCTATGTGACTAATAATTGATATGTGTGATTATATAATTGTGTAGGGCACGTGAAGTGCATATAACTATAAGTTGTTAGACTGCTATTGGTAAACAACGATTAAGGTAAGTCTTTCAGTTCCTATTTGCTATTTGAGTTTGATGATGAACTGTTTGAAATCTTTATTGCAAATAACATGGTGTGTTATATTAATGTTGAAAGTATGAAATGCTAAAGTCAATTTATGACTACGTTGATTAAGTAATGAATGTTGATTGAGTAAGGAACTCAATCTTTAAACTTTTTATATGAACTACAACATGTATGTTATGTTAGTCCAATGATTATGAGATGTATATCGAGCATGCTATTATGTGATATGTGATGCATGAAAACTGTTAGATTTTGCTGGACTGTCGAGCTCAACCTTGAAAATAACCTCTTTTGCAAGTTAAAAATTTAAGATAAAGTTATGTGCTACTTGAAAGATATGAATCAGATGAGATACTTGAATATTTATATACTTTAGCTGAGTTATTAATATTTGAATCATGTTTAAGGTTCCGAATAGTGTATTAATGTTGAATTATAATATCGTTTTGCGATATAAACTCTTGTAGTATTAAAATGATTCTGAGACAGTTAGATGTAAATGTTGAAAGTTTTGGGAACGAGAATAATTTGTAATATAAAATTTTAATTATTCCGCAAATTTTAATGGTTGTATTATCGTTTAATGATGTAAAATTAGAGGTTGAATATATTGTTAACAACCAAAGTCGAGAATTAAATTGTACGAATTTTGGGGTCGTTACATCTTATGTCACACCCATATACAAAATAATTTAATTAATTTCATAAATTAACATTTGTCATATAATTATAATTTCCATTATAGATTAAAATTTTATTTAGCATCTCTAATTTAATTATTAAATTAAATTAGAATGACATTATAATTATTAATAATTCATTTAATTTATTTACCTCATTAAACTAAATCTTCAAATATAAAATTATTGTACATTAATTTAATTATTATATCACATTTTAACTAAATTATTGAACATTAATTTCATCAAATATTTATTTATCTCAATAAATACATCAACTCAAATATTTATTTAATCCAATAAATATTTAAAATTAATAAAATAAATTATAAAATTCTCGTTCGTTACATCCTTCCCTCCTTAAAAGGATTTTGTCCCTAGAATCACAACTCAATAAATTCATTCGTCATAATGATGAACGCATACGTCGTTCTAAAATGTAGTGTTGATCAAAACAAGGCAAAACGGGCTGATCACCCTCCATGCCCGTAAGTCATGACGGTTTGCAGATGAATTTATGTACAAACCTTTTAAAAAAAATTGATAATGAAAGTTCATGGTCTATTGACCGCTCAACATTCGTAGTCAGTACATAGTTTCAAAAATGTAAATGATTTGACATGTTGACCAATATTGTTTCAGTTTACTTCACAACTATTGATTCGTTGTGGAAATATAGTTCAGAAAAAATATTTATATCTTTCAGCTAATGATTATTACTTGATAATACTTGTTGGGCAATCAAATGCTCATTTTTTCTTTAAATTTAAATGTTTTCAGCTAAGCTTAACTGACTAGAAGGTTCTGGCAAGGACAAAGGAAAGAGAAAGTTGAAAGAATAAGTTATCAAGTTATATTTGTAATAACTGTAACTACGTATTATGATAGTTTACTATTTATCATGTAATGAAGTACTTAAAGGTTATCGTAATGGTAAGTAGACAACTTTGATATAATATTTTAACTTAAATAATATATTAAGTAGTTTGAATGAATGTTATCGTGGACCACCAAGTACGAGTTTCAAGAACTCGGATTTGGAGGCGTCATAATATCCGGAGCATTTACTGCTTATATATATATATATATATTTACATTTCTATCTGGCTTGGAGTTTTCTTTGTGATATATTTATATATACCTATATATATTTACATTTTTTGTCTGCCCTGGAGTTTACTTCGTGGCCTTTTACTGCTTATATATATATATATACATATATAAATTTATATATTTATATTTCAAAGTCCTGTCTAGATTCCAAATTTATGGCAGTTGATCGTCTATATATTTCTCATATTCACTCCTAATTGTATGTCGGTACATTTCGATACGTTCTAATCGTCACTCTTCTTTCCCCTCTGCTCTTGATTATATGTTGGTACATTTCTTTCTCCTTCTACGAAAATCATCCTCTCCAGCCCTATTGTAAACGAATTCGCTTGAAACATCGAGATTTGACTATTCAGCCAGGAATTCATTTGATTTGCAAGGGCTCCCATTAGCAAATTTGTGACACCTCCAAATTCGGATACTTTATTTACACCGAATTTGGTGCTCATTATCAAAATAATTACATCTAACTACCCATAATAAAGGATAAACCATTAAATAACTTAAACAAAAATATTTTGTTAGGTTTGTAATATTTATGAACGCAATCAAATTGCACAAAATAAGCAGAAACGTGTAAAAATCAGAGTTTAAAATTTTACAAACCATATACCCGGATCATCCTTCATGCACAATTATTAATTAAACGAAAATATATGAAGAACAGGAATCATACCCTTGAAAATTCGAGCTTCCTCAGGTACATGTTCACCTCCAATTCTTTTCGCGTTCAACTTGAATCCACCAGGTTTGGTTCCTTCCTTTGATCAACGTTAGTTACACAAGTGTTTGGCCTCTAGAGGTGATCCACCAAGGAAGAAGAAAGATCCAAGAAGATGGGTGTTTGGCAAAACCCTAGTTTTGCTATCTCTCATAGAAAAGGAGTGTACTCTCCCAACTATTGGAATTATGTATGTTATGCAAAAGTCAACAACCACTACACCCATAATAAGACTTCTCTAATTTATAGATGTGGGCAACCCTCCTTAACAATTAAGGAATTGGGTTTTATTTTAATTAATTAAATTTCTTTAATTAAGTAGGCTCCCAATCTTATTAGGATAATTGAGATTACTTTTATTAATTAATTCCTAAACCCCTTTAAAAATTAAAAATTAATAATAGTAATAATAATAAGACTCCTCTTATTAATTTATATTTAATATTTCCAAAATATTAAATAATAAATATTAAGCTATTTAATTTATTCTATCACCATAGATTAAATTAAATATACTTAACTTATTATTACGATTATGTCATTAACTTCTTAAATAATTATTTTTCCTTTTATGGTGTGACCCTTTAGGTTCTCCATATTAAACCAGTTATGAATAAATCAATTAGAAAAATTCTAATCTTATTTAAATAAATAAATTGAATTATTAATTTATTTAAATATATAATATTTATTCTACAATAGGGATAAGCCTCCATAGCGATCAACGACTTTCCAGATAATATAGATTTCAACAATAATCATAAAAGAACCTTTGAGTAAATAGTTACCGTAAAATTCAATCCTTCCACCATATAATGTCTCAATTAAATATAAGACATGGAATTACTATTAAGTCTTATTTTATTTAATTATATGTATTTCGACTCTTAAATGCACAACTCCAAATAATGCAAATTAGAAACTCCTTTCTAATTTGATTCTGCCTTGGCCAAGGACTACTGGGTTGCCATTTATCGAATCACATAGAATATTTCTCTTCTTTTACTAGAAGTGGTAGATTCTTTATAATCATACATTATCTCAATGTACAACTTATTATACCCAAGCATACCCTTTGATATACCTTAAGGGTCTTAAGGAATAAGTCAAAGTATAACTCATCATACACAAGATACTATGATGATCTCAAGTCCAAGAATCACTTGTACTACTATCACTACAAGAATTCATATTGACAGGCAAGTAAAACTCCATTAGGTATTCCTTAGCGAACCACGTTCAGTGAACTTATTCTCTAATAAGCACCTAATACTTGCTTTAGTGTCTCCACACAAATTATCATGAGTTCAATCATCCTCATCCAATGAGCAAGCAACGTATGTACCAATCTATCCGGATTCACTTATCCCCAATTTAGTAATCCAACGATTGGGAACTATTTTAGTTTTAAGCTTTCTAAGAATTTAGATCTCATTAGAATGATCATCATCATTATTCTAAAAGCATTGCTTAAAACTATGGATTTATCACATATTATAAAATAGCATCATGTAGATAATTAAAAGACTTTAATAAATTAATACTATTTATTAATAAATGAATAAGAATGTTACAAAGTATATGCTTTATCATCAAACATGATTGACTTATGTGCATACTACTTTCAATCTCCTACTTGCGCTAAAGCCAATCGTCATGGTATCTCATACCCTTCTTCTCTAATCCTGCTTTTGAATTAGCTTTAGTTAATGGATATGTAATGTTATTCTTGAGAGTCCACTGTCTCTGTAGTGATTTTCTATCTTTCAATGATATTTATAATCAAATGAAAGTGCCACAACACATGTTTAGATCCAAGATGAGACTTAGGAACTATTCCTAGTTCTGTAATGAACTTTTAATCCAAACAATCAACTTGCAGCTTCATTTATAGATATATACTTTGTCTTTATAGCTAAACCAACAACTCTTTGCTGTTTGAAACCTTTTCAATTCACTGCACCACCATTCAAGGTAACCTTTTACCGTAAAGTGAATTTTCTGTCGTCTTGGTCTATCTGAAAAACATGAGTCTGTTAAGCCCTCTAGTTTTAATTTAGACCCACCATAAATTTTAATCACATCCTTAGTACCGGTTAATTACTTTAAGATGTTTTTCACTGACTCACAGTGAAATTCTTTAGAATATGACTGATCAACATCAGGTCCCGTACATTTCATTGCATACATGATAGTTACTCATGTGATCTCTCTTTTCAGGAGTCTATGGTGACTATTAAGAGAGATACACTCTATGGCTCATCAACATGAGACATCTCTTGGAGTTTGTCATGCTAAACAACTTTAGCATCAAATGAATATACGTTCCTTGGGTTAAGTCGAGCATCCTATTAAATATATCTATATAGATTTGTTTTCCTAATTAAGATACTCTTCCCAAATCATTCATGGAGGAATGTTTAGACAACTTTATCTTTACTAATTGTAGCATTGGTATGTAATTCCTGATCCGTACTATATCAACATATAATATGTGAGAGCCCAGATTTTATGAATAAAGATTTAATTTTCTCGAAATATTTTTGTTAATATTATGGTGTGGATTTGAGATAGTGTTATAGCTGTGGGTAGTATTTATAAATTTTGAAAAGTATGCAAGTTGTTGTATAATATTCGATTGGTCGGGGAATATTCTTTTTATCGGGGAATATCTGTACGATGGTAAAATCATTGGTGGACCCCACAACGAAATTATTGTCGGATTGAGAAAACGACAAAAATATTTTTATGAAAATAACGACGGAAGTTTTACCGTTAAAACTGTTGAACTACTCGGTAGTAAAAGTACAGTAATACGCGTGGTTGTACAGTAGCACACGATATTGATTATTGATGTTTACATGATAAGTCGCATAGTTTTATTTTATTAGTATTATTAATGTAGTAAAGCAGAAAAGCTTTTTATATAAGATAGAATACTTTTATAAAGTTATTCCATAAATAGAATATATTATATTCTATTATGAATATTGTTTTGCATAGTAAAATCTTTTTATATAAAACATAATACTTTTATAAAGTTATTCTATGAATAGAATATATTATATTTTATTATGCATAGTATTGCATAGTGCCTGCATAGTATTTTGCATAGTAAAATCTTTTTATATTAAACAGAATACTTTTATAAACTTATTCGTTTTATTAGATTATAAATAGAATATATTATACTTTATTTAAAAGATTTTTCTTTAAATATGGACCGTCCGATTAAAAGTAAATCAATCTGGACTGTTCATAAATTAGTCACTATGCAGTCCATTCTTCTATAAATAGAAGCTCATTCCTTCATTATTTTTAGAAATTCACTGAAACTTTAGAGAGAGAATTCTTCTTCTATAATCTTGAGCGTATTTCATTAGAGTTTAAGAAAGTTTTGAGCGTAGTGCATGTTTTCTACGAGTATATCCTCGCCCTACCAGTCGGAATACAATTTTTTCAAAGGTAAGGGATATTATTTATTGTGCTCGTAATGGATATTATTTGTTGTACTCGTAATGGGTATTATTTCTTTCTTCTTCATGAAGAGAACTTCTGTTATTCCATTCTTTATCCTTATATTGGAATAACCTGTCTATGCGAAGTACCGCATATATGGTGAAATTCTTCTATTATTCCGTTATTGATTATTATGTTGGAATAACCTGTCTATGCGAAGTACCGCAAACATGGTGAAATTCTTCTATTATTCCATTCTTTATTATTCTGTTGAAATAACCTGTATACACGGTCTACACTATATTTGGTGAAATTCTTCTGTTATTCCATTCTTTATTATTATTTGGAATAGCCTGTTTATGCGAAGTACCGTATACATGGTGAAATTCTTCTAATATTCCGTTCTTTATTATTCTGTCAAAATATCCTGTATGTACGTTTACGCCGGATCTGGTTCCATTATTTTATTATTCTGTTAGAATATCCTTTCTGTGCGTTTACGCTGGACCTGGTTCCATTATTTATTTTTTAGTTGAAATATCCTGTATGTGCGTTTATGCCGGACCTGGTTTCATTATTTATTATTTTATTGGGAATAACCTGTCTGTGCAGTCTATGGCACGCATGGTGAATCATTCTGTTATTCCATTCTTTATTATTCTGTTGGAATAACATGTCTATGTGGATTGCCACATACATGGTGAATAACTCTTCGTATTCATTTCTTATTAAATTGTGGAAATGAGCTGTCTACGTGGATTACCGCATGGCGGGTGAAAATCCATTGTAGTTTCATATATTCTATGATACTCTATTGGTTACATTTTTGGCTTCTATACTCCATGAAATTAGTGGAATATCCTTGATATTTGCGCTTCATCTAGTATCTTTTCATGGAAATATTCTTCTGAACATTCTTGAATTTTACTCCACAAAGCAGTATCATGTTGACAATTTGAACGTTATTGGTTCCTGAATAAATTAATTCTTGAACTTATTTTATTGAATTATTATATCATTGTCATCATCCTCATGTTTATATTATGTTGAAAGTCATCTATGGCCTGTAGTGCATAGATGGACTTGGTATGATTATGACTAGGGATTATTGGGTATAATTGTGACCGTAATGTTACAAATGATGTGGAAAAAGTCCTCATTGGCCCGTAGTGCATTAATGGACAATTTTAGGTATGATTATGGCTATGGATTCTCTTCGGACAAGGGTGCACAGATGAATTGTTTTATTGCATGATCAGGACCGTTGATGAAAACATGATTATCTTTAGCCCGTAGTGCATGGATAATTCATGGTCATGATACTAAAGAATATCCTTGGCCTGTAGTGCAGGGATGATTTGATGATGTGGATTATTTATTAAGCTGAGTCTCAATGATAAAAGTGATGAAAAACCTTTTAAATCATAGAAGATAGTAGATTTTATTCTCTACTTGACTCTTTTAATGGATTGCTTGTTCTGCTGCAGTTAAACTTGATGTTTATTATATTTTATCAGTTTAACACCGTTAAAGGCTAACGATAAATTATTTTGCATTATCTTAGTCATAATATTTCTTACTAGGCTAACTGAGCTCACCCTTTTACTTTCATTTCTCTCTTCAGGAAATGAGAACGTAGCAGGGACTAGTCGGGGGAAACAGAGTGATGGTCCCAGATGATAGCATTAGTATTCCTCACTATTCTATGAAATAGTGTGATAATAAATGAAATGAGAACTTATTTTGAGTTTGAATACTGTCTAGAAGACAATATTTGTATTAAAACTCATAGCTCATGTTGTATATTTAAGGTTATATTTGTATTCTGTACCATGTATTTGGCGACTCAGAATGGGTGATGTATACCTGTTTTGGGGACGTCACAGTTGGTATCAAAGCTTAGGGAAATTATCCCTTGCTGAGATGTGAGACAAGAACTAGGAGAGGAGAGACGAGGAACTCCTTCGCTAGTATGACCTACCTAAGTTTATTTGGTATTTAATTGGTCAGTCAAAGTATAGGGATAATATGTAATATGTCAATTAACCCTTGTTTTGTGATAATTTATGTATTCAGAAGTTGTGAATAGGGCTCAGTTATTGGAGCGATATAATGAGTCAGCACAACCAAAAGGCAACAAGCAACAACACGATAATAATCGTACCGGTGGCAACGACCATCGGAATAATGATAACCATCGTGGGGGAAATTATCATGCCAAGAATGGTATCCACTTCGGTGGTAATCATGGCCAAGATAATAGAAGTGGAAATTTCAAGAAGAGAAGGTCACCTAGCTCGATTTTATCATGTAGTGAAGTCAAGTCCAGCTGGGATAGTGATGCCAAAGGATGTCTCAGACAAGTCAAAGCCGGTAGTTTAAGTGAGAGCGTGTGTCGAGGAACTCAAACGAAGTTGTCATGGGTAAGTTAATCATAAATTTTTGCGAAGTCTATACCTTATTAGGTACCGCTTCTACCCATTATTTTATCTCTTTTGCTTGCGCTCAACGTTTAAATTTAACCCCAGAGAAGTTAGACTACTTATTGGTTGAAACTTCGTTAGTAGAAGCCTTCGTTACCTCCATTGTTTATAAATCTTGTTGATTCAAATCGACACTTTCACATTACCTGTCGATCTTATTTCTTTGAAAATACTTGCATTTGATGTGATTTTAGGAATCGATTGGTTAACTACTCATCATGCTTTTTGTAAGGTTATTAGCTTTCATATTCCTAACCAACCTGTTATGTGAATTCAAGTAACCAAACCACTAAAGTCAATCATTGTCATATCAAGCCATAAGTAGAGAGCCTCAATCCTTTCGTTGTTGACTTCCTTGTATGGAATGCACTGAAGCCAGACTTTCTATAGGCGACGCCGTGAATGACGATGGCAAGTTGATAGGTATCAATGTGACGTACTATCCAAGTCTTAGATGAGGGTCACAGTTTTGAATGATATTTCTATTGTTAATAAATTTCCTGACGTATTCTTGAAGACTTCTTAGCCTACCCCTAGAGCGTGAAATCGAATTTTGTATTGACCCCAGTACAAAACCCATTTCTTAAACCCTCAAATATTTCTTCAACTAAAATGAACGTAACATGCGCCAAAGACGTTGACTTGAGCTGTTGATGATTACGATCGTACCATGCAATATCATCGTGGAAGTGCGAACATGGTAGCTTACGCGTTGAGTAGAAGATTGTATGCGAGTGCGATGTTGTTAACACAAAGACCCATTTTGTATAACGTACAAATGATGAAGATAGAGTTAAAGACTCTAGGGACCCACGTGAAGATAACAAATATACGATTAAAATCGACTTTAATCGACAAAGCTAAAGTCACTCAAGCTACACACCGGGAGCTGATGAATGTGAAGAAGAAGGTTCAAGAGGACGTTATTCTAGAAGCAAGAATTGACGAAGAGAGGAAATCTCAACCCTCGATTTAATTGGCCCATTTGAAATCCTTGATCGAGTAGGAACTGTGGCCTATAGACTCATTTTACCGCCAAGTATGTTGCGTGTTCAGAATGTTTTTTTTACGTATCGAGTTTACGTAAATATGTGGACGACCTGAACCACATTATTAAATTAGAACTAAATGATATAGCAGAATATTTATCGTATGAGGAGATACGTGTTAGAATCTTGGATAAGAAGGATCGTATTCAAAACTCAAAGGTTATACCTCATGAATTAGAATCTGAAATGAAGTCAAGATATCCTCACCTCTTCGGTATACCAGGTACGTACGTAAATTTCGAGGGCGAAATTTCATAAGGAGGAGAGATTGTGAGACCCCAGATTTTTTGAATAAAGATTTAATTTTTTCGAATTTTTTTTTTAATATTATGGTGTGGATTTGAGATATTGTTATAGTTGTGGGTAGTATTTATAAATTTTGAAAAGTATGCAAGTTGTTGTATAATATTTGATTGGTCGGGGAATATTCTTTTTATCGGGGAATATCTGTACGACGGTTCAATCATTGGTGGACCCCACAACGGAATTATTATCAGATTGAGAAAATGACAAAAATATTTTTATGAAAATAACAGCGGATGTTTTACCGTTAAAACTGTGGAACTACTCAGTAGTAAAAGTACAGTAATACGCGTGGTTGCATAGTAGCACACGGTATTGATTATTGATGTTTACGTGATAAGTCACTCAATTTTTTTATTAGTATTATTAATGTAATAAAACAAAAACTTTTTATATAAATCAGAATACTTTTATAAAGTTATTCTATAAATAGAATATATTATATTCTATTATGCATAGTATTTTGCATAGTAAAATCTATTTATATAAAACAAAATACTTTTATAAAGTTATTCTATAAATAGAATATATTATATTTTATAATGCATAGTGTTGCATAGTGCCTGCATAGTGCTTTGCATAGTAAAATTTTTTTATATAAAACATAATACTTTTATAAAGTTATTCGTTTTATTAGATTATAAATAGAATATATTATATTTTATTTAAAAGATTTTTCTTTAAATATGGACCGTCTGATTAAAAGTAAATCAATTTGGACCGTTCATGAATTAGTTACTATGCAGTCCATTCTTCTATAAATAGAAGCTCATTCTTTCATTATTACTTACGAATTCACTGAAACTCTAGAGAGAGAATTCTTCTTCTATAATCTTGATCGTATATCTTAAGAGTTTAAGAAATTTTTGAGCGTAGTGCAAGTTTTCTTCGAGTATATCATCGCCCTACCAGTCGGGATACTCTTCTTTCAAAGGTAAGGGGTATTATTTATTGTACTCATAAGGGATATTATTTGTTGTACTCATAAGGGGTATTATTTCTTTCGTGTTCATGAAGAGAACTTCTGTTATTCTATTCTTTATCATTATGTTTGAATAACTTGTCTATGCGAAGTACCTCATATATGGTAAAATTATTCTATATTCCGTTATTTATTATTCTGTTGGAATAACCCGTCTATGCGAAGTACCGCATACATGGTGAAATTCTTCTATTATTCCAATCTTTATTATTCTGTCGGAATATCCTGTCTGTGCATTTATGCCGGACCTAGTTCCATTATTTATTATTATGTTAGAATATCCTATCTGTTCGTTTATGCCGGACATGGTTCCATTATTTATTATTCTATTGGGAATAACCTGTCTATGCAGTCTATCGCACGCATGGTGAATCATTCTGTTATTTCATTCTTTATTATTCTGTTGGAATAACCTGTCTACGTGGATTGCCACGTGCATGGTGAATGACCCTTCGTATTCATTTCTTATTAAATTATGGAAATGATCTGTCTACGTGGATTACCGCATGGCGGGTGAAAATCCATTGCAGTTTCATATATTCTATGATACTCTATTGGTTAAAGTTTTGGTCTTCTATACTCCATGAAATTAGTGGAATATCCTTGATATTTGCGTTTATCCAGTATCTTTTCATGGAAATATTCTTCTGAGCATTCTTGAATTTTTCTCCACAAAGCAGTATCATGTTGGCAATTTGAACGTTATTGGTTCCTGGATAAATTAATTCTTGAACTTGTTTTATTGAATTATTATGTCATTGTCATCATCCTCATGTTTATACTATGTTGAAAGTCATCTATGGCCTGTAGTGCATTGATGGACTTGGTATGATTATGACCAAGGATTATTCAGTATAATCATGACCGTAATGTTACAAATGATGCGGAAAAAGTCCTCATTGGCCCGTAGTGCATTGATGGACAGTTTTTAGTATTATTATGGCTATGGATTCTCTTCGGCCAAGGATTTAAAGATGAATTATTTTATGGCATGATCAGGACCATTGATGAAAACATGATTATCTTTAGCCCGTAGTGCATGGATAATTCGTGGTCATGATACTAAAGAATATCCTTGGCCTGTAGTTTGCAGGGATGATTTGATGATATGAATTATTTATTAAGCTGAGTCTCAGCGATAAAAGTGATGAAAAACCTTTTAAATCATAGAAGATAGTAGATTTGATTCTCTACTTGACTCTTCTAATTGATTACTTGTTCCGCTACAGTTAAACTTGATGTTTATTATATTTTATCAGTTAACACCATGAAGGCTAACGATAAATTATCATGCTTTATCTTAGTCATAATATTTCTTACTGGTCTAGTTGAGCTCACCCTTTGCCTTCATTGTTCTTTTTAGGAAATGAGAACGTAGCAGGGACTTGTCGGGGGAAACAGAGTGATGGTCCCAGATGATAGCATTAGTAGTCCTCACTATTCTATGAAATAGTGTGATAATAAATGTAATGAGAACTTATTTGAGTTTGAATACTGTCTAGGATACAATATTTTTATTAAAACTCACAGCTCATGTTGTATATTAGGTTTGTTTTGTATTCTGTACCATGTATTTGGCGACTCAGAATGGGTGATGTATACCTATTTTGTGGCGTCACAAAATATTAGGAATGTCACGGCGCTACCACTGACCCTTTTGTACACACTAGGTTCATTCTTGTTGGTGATAAAATCAAACTCTTTTGATTATCTCATCAAAGTGAATGTTCCATATTTGAGATGTTTTCTTCAATCCATTTCTCTGAGTGTCTACAACTCATACCTCATCGTATGTAACTGGATCATCATCTTCTATGATGTCCACCTCATCATCATCATCTATGATGAATTCATACCTCACAGGTATCTTTGGTACTATTCCAGATTTACGATTCAGTTGTGGTACAATAGGTATATCTATAGGTTCCTCTTATTTGACTTATAGTATTTTGTGGTTCTTGAACTCTTCAAGATTTTATTATCCCCCCACTAGCCCTTCAATGACAAACACATTTATCTTACAAGGTAGCATGTTTCGCAACAAACATATTTTGTTAAGTAATATTATAGAATATATATCCTAAACATACTTTTGGATGTCCCACAAATCTGTACTTGTCAAATCTTGTCCCAAGCTTATCCTTTGAAACATTTTCACATAAGTTGGAAAACCCTATATCTTAATATACTTAAGATTAGGAATCCTCCCTATCCATAATTTTTATGGAGTCTTGGGGCCGAATTTTGAGGTTACCCTTTCCGTAGATATGCAGTCATTTCTAGGACATGACCCCAGAAGAATACTGGAATGTTGGTAAAATAATTGTGAACAGCACCATGTCCAACAAGGTATTATTTTTCCTTTCAGATACATCAATCAATTATTGTGTATCAGGAGGCGTCCATTATGAGAAAACCATTTGAGATGATCTAGAAACTTATTGCATAAATATTTATTCCTTGATCTAATCAAATAATCTTAATACTTTGCCAATTTGTTTCACTTCTGAAATTTTGGAACCTTTCAAATAATTCGCACTTGTATTTCAACAAATACACACATTCAAGTCTTTGAATGATCATTTCCTTTTCTTATACTAGTTTGTTCAATATGCAAAATTATTTTCACGTAAGTCAAGTATACAAAATCCATTAAGTGATATTCCAGTTCTATACAAAACATTATTATTATAAATAAAACAAAAATTGTTCTCAGATATAATACCAAAGATTTCATTGTCCAACAATAAAATAGAAATAATGTTTCTAACGAGAACTGAAATACACTAACAACTTATTGACTTAATAGATTTGCCTGTAGGCAGTGTTAAACTATATGTTCCTATGGTTAATGCAGAAACATTTGCTTCATTTTCCACACATAGGATTACTTATTTTTATTTAGCTTTCTACTTCTGATTGGTCCCTTCATAAATCTATATTTAGGATAACCAAAGTCGGTATCCAATACCCATGTAGAACCTTGACTTAAAGAAAAATTTATTTTAATCATGAACAAAAGCTATATTTATAACCGAAGCTTCACTAAGTTTCTTTTGGTTAGCCTCTACAAGATTCTTATTGCAGTTTCTTTCCATTGTCCGGGCTTATTATAGTGGAAGCAAACTCATTTGCTATCCGTATCAGTTTTGTTCTTATTATCCTTTGTTTTGACTTTCTATTTACCTTCTTTGAATCGTTCTTCTTTTCTGAAGATCCTTTGCCCCCAACCAGTAAGACATGGTATTTCTTGGTTGGAAAGTGACTCTCAACATTTTTCATCATGTTACGCAAATCAGCGAATTGATATCTAGCTTGTTCATATGAAAAATTCACAACAATTCTGAAAGGAGATTAGGAGTGAGTGCAAGATCAAATCTTGGCTAACTTCTCCATCCATGACAAAACATGTTGTCATAATTGATCAATCAAATTGATTATGTTAAGGACTTTTATATGTACTGTAGTGTCATCAGTTATTCTAGATCGGAAGAGCTCCTTAGATATCTGATATCTATCAGTCCGTACTTTCCTCACCATCAACTACTTGATGTGCAGAAATATAGTAGGAGTATCCATAGTTTCAGGCTGACGCTGAAGCTTGTTACTCATGAATACGAGCATGGTGCATTGATCCAATTGTGCATCATCTTGCCACTTTCTAAAAGTAGCAATCTTTCCTCAGAAGCATTGTCTGCAACCATTGCAGGGATTGGCGTATTAAGGACATAAAATAGCTTTTCACCCATGAGACTATTCTCAAATTTCTTAACCAATTCCGAGTAATTCAGTCCGGTTAATTAACATCTAATAGGTTTCGCAATGATAGTAATTTAGACATTTTAAAATTCTGTAAATTAATTTGTAATTAACAACATTTTAACCTACATTCTTTTATTAATTACCAAAATAAATTAGGTCTTGTTTTAAATTGGTATCTCCCACTATTTTCTTCAAACTATATTACCCTCATATATATAGTTCGACAATATCTATTTAAAGATATGCTAGTGAGAATAAGGATCCCATTTCAAATGTATACAGCCTGTATGTGCACAACAAACTATATATAAATAAATAGGTAGACAACTCTTGTCAATTACATCAACTATGTAACTCCTTGTATTTTGCCTCTTAAATCATAATGGTTAAGTGTGTGCACATCCGAACTAAAATGATTTATGTTAAGTCAGACCCAGCTTTTCCATGTAAGTGAAGAGAAAACTACAGCCCTTGTGTGTGCACAACAAATTCATATTAAATATTCAATACTCTATTGTTTCTATCATGCTAGAAGGCGACGTTCGATATTCCAAATATCTTTGAACGTTATAACTTAATATAAAATATTTGAGGGATTTGTTATTAATTTGTCTCATCTTGTTTAGTGTGCATGCACACATATACAAAATACGCGTCATATTAATTAACATGCAAAGCATGTTTGCATAATATAATATATATATATATATATATATATATATATATATAGTATAAGCATGCACATATAAAATACTATATTCTACCCGGATTGATTATGGACTTTTATTCTAATTTGGTTCACTAGAGCCACCAAGTGAAGCAAAAGGTCAAACCATAGGGGTGCAAGAATTAATATTTAAATATAACTATTACATTTAAACCCGGGCTTCATTACAAACGGGTCTTCAAGCTCTCCTTGATCCTTGATCTCCAATTCTTTAAAATTAAATCTAACTATTCCTATTACAAAACTATTTAAACTAAATAGAAACCTTAATCAGTAGTCAAGGGGAAGTATATAGGAGGGAGATATAATTACATTAAGAAAAAAATTAGAGAAGACGAGGTACGCATACCCCATTTAATAAAACTCATACATTCATTGCATCCAACTAAAATAAAATCCAATCACATTGGTTAATAGTCCATAATCAATCCCATTTAGTATTATACACATCACCATATGCATCAATAAATAACATTCATCTCATGAATAATAAACATTCAATATATATATATATTGATATCATTTAATGGGCAAATTTAGTTAGTATAAAATCTAATTTTGAATCAAAATAACTCCATTATTTAATCCAAATTTAAATCAAAATAAACCTCTTTTATTTTAATTAATTATAGAATCCAATATCAAGTAAAAAAAAACCTTTATTAAAGGAAACACAGATTCTATTTCCTATTCACAAATAAACTCTTTATTTTGAATAATATGAAATTTTATTTCATATCTAAATAAACTCCTTTATTAAGAAAATACATATTTCTTTCCTATTCACAAATAAACTCTTTTATTTTGAATAACATGAAATCTTATTTCATATCTTAATAAACTCCTTTATTTAACGAAACATGGAATTCAATCTCAACTCCAATTAGTTATCATGAAATCCAATTCCAACTCTAATTAGTTACCATGAAATTCAATTTTAAAATTAAAATAAACCTTTTATTTTAAAATTAAAATAAACATTTTATTTTAATTATAAAATAATTAAGAATATAATATATATAATATTATATTACGTTAATAATATATATTATAAATCATGAATCCGTGAATTATTTATGGTAATCATTCACCTGGATTACCCTTTTTGAAATCATGCGATCATGCAATCCGAAATAATACTCCTGCAAAATTCGGCTGAAACTATTATGCTATGTTTGGATTGAAGGAATAGAATAAAGTAGGGAATGAAATAGATGAGAGAATAGAATAAGGAAGGGAATGGAATGATTTTTTTAATATTCCATGTACATTTTTGGTTGATGTTATGAATACATTTAAGAATGAAATAAATAATTAGAAAGTGACCTAAATACATCCAAATGTTCAAATTTAACTTAAATTTAATTTATATTAAAAATTTAACACATATTTCTCTAGATTTTTTTTTATAATTATTTTCTTCTTTTTTACTATACTTTTTCAGATAATTTTTTTTCTTACTTGTAAGTTATCTTTTTTATATATTTTTTAATTTCTCTAGAATTAACTTTATTTAAATTGATGAAATCTAAAGATTAGTAGAGTAAAATAAAATACAACCAACAAAACTAAATCAACTAGTATATCATCCCACTCAATAATATAAAGTGATGATAAAATTCAATAACATAATGCATAATTTCATTTAACAACCAACGACTTAATAAAATGTCTAATCAAGTAGTAATGCATTCCATCAAAAAATCCTAAACAAAATCCCAATATCATCGTTCAATATGTAACATAATAAATTGTCTAAATAACTAGTATAACACTCCACTCAATAAATCTTTGACAAAACCCTCTTTTCGCTCATCGGGAAGGCTAAAAAAGACCATCATCAACTCCTCCTCACGAGCAAGATTGCACATGACCTTGTTATGCTCACTATTAGTTAGTCCGGGCACATTACTCAACGCATTACTAAGATTCTTCCGTTGCTCATTTATAGAAGCCTCCAATCCAAGAAAGTTAGCAAATTGAGCAGATGATTTCTCGAGTTTTACAGCAAGAATAGTAGCAGCCCTCTCCATGGCAGATTCAGAATCAATATCGAAACTTGATTTTCTCTTCCTTTTCTTGAAACTAGAGGACTTGCTAAATATTTCATCACTACGAGTTGGAATTAAGTCATCATCTCCATCATTTATTTGGATCTCTTCATCTAGCTCGACCATTTTCGTAGCCGATAGAGCATCTTTTTCAGTTGCTCTATCCTTGCCAAATATAACACAAAGATCCAAATAATGTGGAAATGTCTTATTCTGCCACTTTGCTCTCTTTTGGTGCACCTAAAACAAGTAAGAGAAAAAAAATAGCACTTCCAAACAGGTGATCTATAAGGCCAACAGCTCAAATTAAATCACATTTTGAGCCAGATGATTCAACAAATACACAGTAGTTGTCAAATTAAATAAAATTTTTTTTCTTTGATAGGTGATACAAAACCAAGTACACAGTAGTTGTCAATGCACATAGAAATGAACTATGAGCAGTTTACTAGATTTGACATCTAAACAAAGTGATATCACACCATAGAAATGATTCTTTACATGTTCATATTTATACAGTATACACTTTAATTCTAAATATTATAGGCCTCACAATCAAAGCCAATTACACCTTTCGAAGACAAAGCTGACCACTAGAAAACACATTTCCCTAAAAATTAAACAAAATCAATAGGGAATCCAACTATTCTTATACAGTCAACGTAACAATGTCCACCTACATCTAAAAGAAAGTCATAGTCCCTCACATATATAGATTTCATGAAGTTACAAACTGGGACACGTTTTAACTATTTTTTTTCAAATTTATTTAGTAGTAAATTAAAGACTAAAATTTGTAACTGAAAAAAAATATGTGCAATTGTATCCTAAGAAACACAATTCTCCCAGAAAACTGACAAGAATTAGTTTGACACAATGCAACACTGGTTGCATTAGAATGGCCGGAACATGCAACATGGAATCTTAGAGCTATAATTTTTGTAGCTGAAATATGCCTAGGGTCAGTATTGAACAAAAGTAGAAGGAATAATGGCAACTAGAAATTGATTATTCTACTGTATGAGAATTACCTTAGAAATTAAATGCTTCGAATCTTAAAAAATGACTTACCTTAAGATATGGAATCCAGACATCTTTAGAGGCTTCAAGCACATGATTTTCAGCATCCCAACCAAATCCACTACTTTCTTTTCCATGCAGCATATCATATACAACTGCCCATTCAGCTTTCAATGTTTTCAACCTTGACTCAATATGTGGTTTTGCCTTTATTCCTGCTGCAGGTAATTTCTCAGCCAATGCTTTCTCAATGGCCAAGTAAGACCCAGGCTTAAAACCATTATCAGGCCTAGACAATGTTGCAGTAGTATTTAATATGTCTAGCATACATTCCACAAGCTTGTCATCTTCATTTTCAACCCATTTGTGCTAACTCTTGCTTACCCCTTTGCTTCATCATTTACTTGAGAATCCATCATAAATTGAAGTCTGACAAAATATAAATTAGTTGTATTTCATTCCAACTCATTATAAAAAATTCATAACAGGAAGACCAAGATTTATAACATAATGGAAGGTGTTACAAACCACTCACATCTCATAATAATATTCACACAATGGAAGATTTATAACACAATGGAAGGACCATATTCCATAATAAACAGATAGAGATATTCACACTAATATCTCAAACTGGCTTCATCAAACTGAGAGGAGCGAGAAAACAAGAAAACATTTCAAACATCTCAATCATAAAACATAAGTATCATACAAAATCCTATTAATCGATATAATAAGCATTAAAAGGTACTACTAATAATAAATAACTCAATTTTAACTATAAACTATGGCCAGCCCTCCACACATCAAACATCTCAACGACAAGATTTTCTCTAATGTTTGTCCACACATGGGATGTCTCAACTTTATTGATGTAGTCTTCATCAACTCTAGTTTCCTCATGGTTGACTTCTATCTCCTCATCTTTGAATGAATCAATAGCCATTTCTTGCCTTATAAAGTTGTGCATTAGGCAACAAGCAACAATTATTTTATTTTGTGTTCGAATAGAATAAAATAAAGGACTTCTAAGAATTCCCCATCTTTTCTCCAGAAGGCCAAAACAACGCTCTATGACATTTCTAGCTAAGGAGTGCTTCATGTTAAACAATTCTTTGGCAGTCGTAGGTTGATGTCCGTCTAACCAATCATTTAAATGACATCTTTAACCTCTAAAAGGTGCAAGAAAGCCCTCTCCATTGGTATATCCAGCATCTACAAGGTAGTAGTTACCTTAACCAAATAAAAAAGGATGTTAAATGGGGTTGTGTTTGTTTGTTTTTATTAGTGTAAGTCTATACATATTAAATTATATTAAGATATTTCTTATTTCTTACCTCGATTTACTTTCAAACCAAGATTACGATGCATTGCAGAATAAAAGTACCCTACCATCTGTCGCGGACCCTTCCCCACCAGGTAAGACGTAGATAAATTACATCTTCAGGGAGTAAACACCTAACACGTTAGTTGTAATCTCATTTTTTCGATTTCGATACCTAGGTTTATCTTCTTCAGGGACACGAACCTTTATATATGTTCCATCCAAAGCCCCTAGACAACCCTAGTAAGAAATACTTATCTTTTTCAAAAACATAATGATAAATATGTAATTTAAAAAAAGCTTGTTCTGGTAGGATAACAAATATCTAAGTTAAAGAAATACCTTGAACCATTTCCACTTATCGTCAGTAGAGTTTTCATGTATAGGTTCTGGTTTCTTAAAATGTTGACCTTCCAATCTTATCAAATCATTGAGTACGTTGTTGAAATGCCTACTAATTATCTCACAGGATCGACGAAATTGTAATACTATGACACGATTTTTCACACGATGGGCTAACACATACAAGAATATGGCAACTTGTTCATCTATTTGAAGGTACCTTGTACTACTAAGTTTGCCTGTGGTATGTAAAATATCACATAATTTGGTAAAACTTGCCTTATCCATTCTAAGGTAATTGTGGCATGTATTGTCACTGTCATACACTAGCTCCCTCATAAATTTTAGACCTCTCGAGCAAGAAAGGGTGTACTTTGGTCGATTAAGTGCTCTTATATGTCTATGTCGTGCCATAGATATAACAAATTGCATGAATAAGGTAACCATGGCAACTATTTCAGACCAAAAATAAAAAAGGCAATTAATCTCTTCATTCTATTCAATTTGTCTAATCTATGACGAGCCATGACTGCAATTCAATTGAAAAAGTAAGAGCAAACTCAAATAATAAACATATTGTAAAACAATTTCAAGAAACATACTATAATGAAAGCAATAATGAAACAATTCATTCGCTAGGCTTCAAAACAAAGATCTGTTCTACATAGTTCAACTGGTTCCTTCCTTTGATCAACGTTAGCCACCCAAGTGTTTGGCCTCTAGAGGTGATCCACCAAGGAAGAAGAAAGATCCAAGAATATGGGTGTTTGGCAAAACCCTAGTTTTTCTATCCCTCATAGTAAAGGAGTGTACTCTCCCAACTATTGGAATTACGTATGTTGTGAAAAAGTCAACAACCACTACACCCATAATAAGATTCCTCTTATTTATAGATGTGCGCAACCCTCCTTAACAATTAAGGAATTGGGTTTTATTTTAATTAATTAGGTTCCCAATCTTATTAGGATATTTGAGATTACTTTTATTAATTAATTCCTAAACTCCTTTAAAAATTTAAAAATAATAATAGTAATAATAATAATAAGACTCCTCTTATTAATTTATATTTAATATTTCTAAAATATTAAATAATAAATATTAAGCTATTTCATTTATTCTATCGCCATAGATTAAATTAAGTATACTTAACTTATTATTACGATTATGCCATTAACTTCTTAAATAATTATTCTTCCTTTTATGGTGTGACCCTTTAGGTTCTCTATATTAAACTGGTTGTGAATAAATCAATTAGAACAATTCTAATCATATTTAAATTAATTAACTAAATTATTAATTTATTTAAATAAATAATGTTTATTCTACAATAGGGATAAGCCTCTCTAGCGATTAACGACTTTCCAGATAATATAAATTTCAACAATAATCATAAAAGAACCTTTGAGTAAATAGTTACCGTACAATTCAATCCTTCCATCATACAATGTCCCAATTAAATATAAGACATGGAATTACTGTCAAGTCTTATTTTATTTAATTATATGTATTTTGACTCTTAAATGCACAACTCCAAATAATGCAAATTAGAAACTCCTTTCTAATTTCATTCTACCTTGGCCAAAGACTACTGGGTTGTCATTTATTGAATCAAATAGGGCATTTCTCTTCTTTTACTAGAAGTGGTAGATTCTTTATTGATCATACATTATCTCCATTTACAACTTATTATACCCAAGAATACCCTTTGATATACCCTAAGGGTCTTAAGGAATAAGTCAAATTATAACTCATCATACACAAGATACTATAATGATCTCAAGTCCAAGAATCACTTGTAGTACTATCACTACAAGAATTCATATTGACAGGCAAGTAAAACTCCATTAGGTATACCTTAGCGAGCCATGTTCAGTGAACTTATTCTCTAATAAGCACCTACATACTTGCTTTAGTCTCATCCAATGAGAAAGAAATGTATGTACCAATCTATCTGGATTCACTAATCCCCAATTTAGTAATCCAACGATTGGGAACTATTTTAGTTTTAAGCTTTCTAAGAATTTAGATCTCATTAGAATGATCATCATCATTATTCTAAAAGCATTGCTTAAAACTATGGGTTTATCACATATTATAAAACAACATCATGTAGATAATTAAAAGCCTTTAATATATTAATACTATTTATTAATAAATGAATAAGATTGTTACAAAGTATATGCTTTATCATCAAACATGATTGGCTTATGTGCATACTACTTTCATATTTCCCATTAAAGGGTTACATCATATCATAATCAATCCCAGGTAATCTAACCTTAAATTATTACATCAGTTTGCGGAATACATTATAAAATAAAACAAGTCTTATAACTTCAAGCATTTAAATAAACTTTAACTAATTCTTCATCACTTAGGCATCTTGCCCTTTCCCTTGCTAGTAGATGGCTCATCACCTCTTTCGACTTTAGCTGCATTGTTTAATTGCAAGAGTGAGTAAATAATTGGTCACTGACATAAATAATAGTAATAACAATCATATGAGAATGAACAACGAATGCTGTACAATAATGAACTTGTTCTATGAATAGAAACAGAAACAAGTGCAAACTTTTAATATCTGAGGGTCATAAGACCACGAATTATGTCTCTGGTATTTAGGTATTATTACCTTAACCTTAACAGTCATTACACTATACAGACTCTTCTTAATGTACTTAGGGGGATCAACCCTTTGTACCATGTATTGTGCATAAACATCTAAATGTTACACGTACAAAATTCCCTTATTTAGGGTTGTTCGTTTTAGTTTGAATTTAGAATTTCCGCACTAAAGAAAGTTTAGTTTGGAACTAGCTTATCAATGTTTCTAGAATTTTAGAACATTTATTCAATTTCCATCAATAAAGGTTTAATACAATAATGTATAACTGAACAAGGCTATCAAAGTCAAAGATCAGATATTAACAATATATAAATGAATAAACATGATACACGTACAAAGTACTATGTTCAAAAGAGTTAGAACAATCTCTTTTGAATCGACATATTAGAACAATATATGCTTTGTATAATAATTAAAAAAGTGAAACTTGCTCGATGTAACGAATTAGGTTACAAGAGCTTAATCAATCGTATATAAGAATAGAATAAATAATATTGCTCAAAAGAATTTAGAAACTTGCACAATTATTATAAGAGTAGGGTTAAAGAACTTGCCTTGTTTGTAAGCTACACAAATGTAATATAATTTCCAATTATCCTACATACATCATTAAAACCGCAACAACAATTAGTTGTATAAACATTAGCTTTAGGAGTTTAAACCATCATATAGGTCATAACCCTAACCTAGAACCTAACCATTTAGTTTAACATACATAACACCTCTGAAATCACACAATAATCAACATAAACCTTATCATTTATCTAGAACTTTTAAAAACATCACTTTTAGTTTCATTTTATAACGTATTTAAATAATTAGTTAAAATCTTCACACTTTGAATTACAACATCTTACAATCTGTTATTGTAGTTTATATTATGCCTCAACATCATTAACATGCATGCTTAACTAATATAAGTCCACAACATAAGATCTGCAAATAAGCAGATTGCACTGCCTGGGCTCAGGGCACGGCGCAGCTGCGCTGTCCCTTGTCTTGGCACTGGTACAGCTCCGCTGGTGCTCGACTGCAGAAAACCCAGTGACGCAGTTGCACTTGTGACTAGTGCAGTTGTGCAGTTTCTTGCCTTGGCACCGGCGCAGCTGCGCTGATGCACAGACAGAGGCAGAAACGGTAATGAATAGTTGCCGACTTTAGCCCAACAAACACGAATTTCACCCATAAAATAGTGAAATTAACACCTATAATTGGTACAAACTATTACAAACATGATTGCTAACATTTACAACCAATTAACACAATTTAACATCAACTGAAACTAGTTTAATTTCTCAAAATTCCATATTTTTATACCAAAAACTCCATTTTTGAGTTTCTTCACAAAATTGAACATTTTGACTTCGATTCTTGTCTGAATTACTTCGTTCAAATTACGTTATGTGCGTTTCATAATAGACTAATATAAATTAAACCCAAATTTGCAGTTTAAAATACGAATTGACCACTAAAATTGGTACTTTTCACAAACCATATAAGAAATTCAAACATTGTCATACTTTTCTTCCTTTTTAAACTGTAATTCACATATAATTCATGTATGATTACAACCTCTAACATCATAACTATATATAATCATCATACACATGTCACATAACAACAATTTATAGAAACTAGAATTCACAGAGTATACAAATTATGCCGTAAAACATTTATATATATATATATATATATATATATATATATATATATATATATATATATATAAGCCTAAGGTTTAGAAAATACCTCCACTTTGATTGTATGCTACCAAAGGATGGTGACTAGGTTTAGCAATTCCCCTTCTTCCTCTTGCAAATCACCAAGAACTCAGTGTTTTTCTCTCTTCTCTCTCAAACCCTCTCTGTATTTTCTGTATGTCTAGCCTTGGGAAAAAATAAGACGCATAGAAAAATATAAGCTAGCCACAAACACACGTACGTCAGTTTAAAAAATAAAAAGACGTCAGTTGGGAAAAAGCCAAAGGCCACAAGGCCCTGTTTGGTCACACACCGAATCCCCCAACTAGATTATTTAAATAATCTTATATTATATAGTTTCACTTGTTTCGCATGCAACCCATTAAATAGCTTATAATTTATATTTATAATAATTATAATCTTATTATAATTATACTTATATAAATAAATAACTATATATATGTAATTTTAATTAATAAATTAGAAACATCACTTTATATAATTTATTCATTTAATATTAAACAATTCACTTAATTTAAATATCTTCTTAAATATTAAGCAAATGATTTAATTTAATTATTTCCTTAAATTAAATCCATTAGATAAAATTGTCATTATTCAAATTAACATTAATTAATTTAGTTACCAAATTAATTCACCACAATTCATCAATTATTTATTTTTCCCAATAAATAAATTATTTAAAATATTTATTTAATTCAATAAATATTTAAATTAAATTACAAATTTCTCGATCGTTACATCCTTCCCTCCTTAAAAGGATTTTGTCCCCAGAATCACAACTCAAAAAATTTATTTGTTACATTCTTCCCTCTGTAACAAGATTATGTCCCCAGAATCGCTATACAAGATCAAGCAAACAACTGAGGATAATTCTTTATCATAACACTTTCAAGTTCCCACGTAGCTTCCTCAGCATTGTGGTTCCTCCAGATTACTTTAACAGAAGGTATTACCTTATTCCTCAGTACTTGCTCTTTTATGTCAATAATTTGAACACAGAGTTCTTCATACGTTAAGTCTTTCTCAAACTGTCAGGGCTCATATTCTATAACATGCTTATAATCAGGTTTATATGGCCTTAATACTGATATATGAAAAATATTATGAATATGCTCCAACTCTGAAGGTAAAGCTACCTCGTACGCAACTTCGCCAACTCGTCGAAGCACTTCAAAAAGTCCTATAAATCTAGGGCCTAATTTCCCCTTCTTACCAAACCGAATTTTCCCCTTATAGGGAGATACTTTCAAGAAAACATAGCTACGGACATCAAATTCTCTATTTTGTCGATGCTGATCGGCGTATTTCTTCTGTCTATCTTGTGCGGCCATCAACCTTGCTCGAATAACCATGATGATCTCGACAGTCTGTTGTATCAATTCTAGACCCAATAATTGACGTAACCTCATCCCATCATAACAGAGTTCTGTATTTTCTGTCGTATAACGCTTCGTAAGGTGACATGCCAATACTCGCGTGATAACTATTATTATATAAAAATTCAACCAATGGTAAATGGTCATCCCAATTTCCTTT
Organism: Panax japonicus; assembly: GCA_020205505.1. NCBI lineage: Eukaryota > Viridiplantae > Streptophyta > Magnoliopsida > Apiales > Araliaceae > Panax > Panax japonicus. The sequence goes on along the minus strand of JAINUV010001411.1, from coordinate 110,746 downwards.
GAAATCCATTATACATGCTCTGAGCATATCTTCTAGTATCTAGATGGTTCTTTCACTCTGTTCGTCTATTTGAGGATGGTACATTGTGCTCATTCTTAGCTGTGTTCCCAAATATTCTTGCAATCGTTTCTAGAAATTAGATGTGAAACATGGATCTCTATCTGATACAATGGACACAGGTACACCGTGTCTTGACACAAATTCCTTCACGTACAGTTTTGCTAACCGATCTAGGGTAAATATAATCTTGATTGGTAAGAAGTGTGCCGACTTCGTCAATCGATCAACAATCACTCAAACGACGTCATAACCTTGCTGAGTCGTTGGAAGGCCTACCACAAAATCCATTGTGATATACTCCCATTTCCATTCCAGTATCTCCAACGGTTGCAATAATCCGCTTGGCCTTTGGTGTTCAGCTTTAACTTTCTGACACGTTAAACACTTCGCCACACAATCAGCCACATCCTTCTTCATATTTGGCCACCAAAAATGATGTCTAAGATCCTGGTACATTTTCATACTTCCAGGGTGAATCAAATATCTTGAGTTGTGAGCTTCACTTAGAAATCCCTCTTTAACTTCCAGTACTGGCGGAACCCAAATTCTCCCTTCGAATCGAAGTAATCCTTCTAAATTGATTTTGAATTTGTTTTCCTCACCTTCAGATATCTTCCATTTTATCTTTTTGCAGTCTTCATCCTGAAGTTGTGCATTTTTCACCTTATCTACCAATGTTGAATTGTTTCCCATCTGGAATAACTATTCATCAAATTCTGTCGAATTTTTAATTTCCAACTCCATCTTAGCCATTTCCGAGACTAACTTCTCTTGAGCAGTCAACAAAATTAACTTTTTCTTTTCCCTTCCTACTTAAAGCATCAGCAATAACATTCGCCTTTCCGGGATGGTAGAAAATCTCGCAATCATAGTCTTTGATCAGTTCCAACCATCTTCTTTGTCACATGTTCAAGTCTTTTTGTGTAAAGATATACTTCAGACTTTTATGGTCAGTATATATCTCACACCTCTCTCCGTAAAGATAATGTCTCCAAAATCATCAGGGCAAATACCACCGCAGCCAACTCTAAGTCATGAGTCGGAAACCTATTTTTCGTAATCTTTTAATTGACGTGATGCATACGCAATAACTCTGCCGTTTTGCATAAGCACACGTCCTAGTCCTTTATGCGATGCGTCACTATACACCACAAAATTCCGTATATCATCAGGCAGTGACAACACATGTGATGTACTTAACCTCTTCTTCAATTCGTGAAAACTTTCCTCACACTTCTCCTTCCAAACAAACTTAACCTCCTTCCAGGTTAAATTCATCAACGGGGTCACGATTTTGGAAAAATCTTGAATAAAATACCTATAGTAACCTGCCAACCCTAAGAAACTTCTTATCTCTGACGGTGTTTTCGGTTGATCCCAGTTTACTACAGCTTCAACTTTCGATGGATCTACTGAAATCCCGTCTTTATCAATAAAGTGCCCGAGAAACCGTACACGTTCCAACCAAAACTCATAGTTTGAAAATTTTGTGTACAACTTTTCTTTTCTCAATGTCTCCAACGTCACTCTTAAGTGTTCAACATGTTCTTCCTTGGTCTTAGAATACAGCAGGATATCATCAATAAATACCACCACAAATTTATCTAAGAATGGTTTAAACACCCTGTTCATTAAATCCATGAACGCTGCATGTGAATTGGTTAAACCAAATGGCATAACCAGAAACTCGTAATGACCATAAAGAGTTCTGAATGCCGTTTTCGGTACGTCTTCTGGCCTCACCTCCAATTGATGATAACCACTCCTCAAGTCTATCTTTGAAAAATATCTCGCACCCTTCAGTTGATCAAACAGATCGTCGATTCTTGGTAATGGATACTTATTTTTAATTGTGACCTTATTCAACTCTCTATAATCAATATAGAGCCACGTCGATCCATCCTTCTTCTTAACAAATAACACTGGCGCTCCCCATAGCGATACGCTCGGCTGGATATACTTCTTGTTGAGCAATTCTTGTAGTTGCACCATCAACTCTTTCATATCTACCGGGGCCATTCTGTATGGTGCGTTATATATCAAACCCATTCCTGGTACTAAATCAATCACGAACTTAATTTATCGATCTGTTAGAAGACCTGGCAAATCGTCTGGAAATAGGTCTGCAAAATCTCTTATGTTCGGTAGCTCTTCTAACTTCGTATTCTTCTTCTATGTATCAACAATGTAGGCTAAGTATCCTACACATCCTTGTCTTAACAACTTCTTGGCTTGCATCACCGTTAGATAACTTTCTTGTCGAGGTGACTTGCTGTCATAGAACACAACCTTTGACGGAGTTATAAGGTTAACACACTTTCTTTGGCAATCAATTACTGCTCCGTGATTGAATAACCAATCCATTCACAGGATAACATCAAACTCAACCAGTCTAATTGGTATCAAGTCTACCCTCATCTCTTGACCCTTTATAACCACTTTATAATTCTTATATATGAACCTAACAGGAATCACTTCCCTATTTGAAATGTCTATGCTCAAAGGATAATCTAATTCTTCTTGAGGAAAATCTAAGTTCTGAGCAAATTCATCGGATATAAATTAACAATTAACACCCGAATCAAATAGTACATAAGCATTAATACCATTAATCGGAATGATACCTGACACCGCATCCTTAGACTGAACATCATCCTGCACAGTCATATTGAAAGTTCTCGCAGTAGGTCGGCTTGACTGAGCAGGTCCAGTCATAGTAAATGCACCACCACCATTGTTGTTTCCTTTTCCTCCACTTATACTCCTCGCTGGATTTTTAGGGCAATCACGAGCCATGTGATCCTTCAAACCGTGGGTAAAACATGCTCCTTTCTTTAAACTAAAATAGTTCTGTGTAATGTGTCCCTCCTAACCACAGTTGAAACGCATTCGCTTTCCCTTCAAACATACCCCAATATGTTTCTTCCCGCATGTCGCACAAGCTTCAAACTTTTTCTTCTGCTGACTTCCTTGCTGTCCTCCCGTAGTCGAATTCTCATTCCACTTCCTCTTCTGATTGTTACCTCCAACATTACTTCCACCAGCCTTATTTTCACTATCATTCTTCCTCTTCTTTTGTTCTTGATTGTTCTTGGTCAAGGCATTGCTTCCACCTTCCACGATAATTGCCTTTTCCAGTACAGCCGCAAATGTATTCAACTGGAACATTGAAACCTTTCTATACAGCCAGGGTTTCAATCCTTGTTCAAACCTTCTTGCTTTACGTTCATCAATATTGACTTGATAAATGGCAAACCTTGCCAACTCGTTAAACTTCGCAGCATATTCTGGCACCGCCATAGTTCCTTGCTTAAGCTCCAAAAATTGCACTTCCAACTGATTCGGAGAACTTGCTGGAAAGTACATTTCAAATAACATCTCCTTAAATCTCTCCCACGCTATCACTCTTTGTCCTCCACGAACCTTATTTGTTTGCCACCAGTAGCTAGCTTCAGACTTCAGAATAAACATCACGAATGCAGTCTTCTGATATATTCATTAACTCTAGCAACGTCAAACACCTTCTCCATTTCTATGATCCAGGTTTGGGCTTCCACTGGACTCATAGACCCTTGAAACTCTGGCGGTCCAACCGCTTTGAATTCCTTGAATTTCGTAACTTGAGCTTGCTGTTAATTAACAAGTGCTCCCATCAACAAAGCTACCAACTGCTTAACCGGATTAGCGTTGGTCTCGTTGTTATTATTAGTAGACCCCTCAGGAGGTGCTTGTTGATGTGGTTGTCTTCTTCTAGGAGGCATTTTCTGTTAAAATATACGCTTATTAGTTCATCACTCCACTTCTTGGGTATTTGAAGTTTAACTTAAACATTCCAAGATTAAAGCTATATCACATAATATTTCAAATAAACTCAAATATTTTATTCATTCATAATGTTTTAAAACATACTAAAGATAGCATATCTCCTATAAACATCCACTTACCTGAACTAAACCAATTTCAGGAGTACATACTCATACTATCCCTTTATTTATCTCAAAATAAGGGTTTCACAACTTATTTATTCACATAATTAACCACATATTATTATCAATCTTATTCTATCTAGGCATATTAAGACGTCGTGAGGCTTCTCGATGTTCCTCCTCCACGATACGATAAGACGTTCTACGATCCATCACGAACCATGACGAGTCTTCAAACTGAGGTGGGTAATAATGGACTCGATCCTGGGCCCTATCAATCTTAAAATTAAAAGCATAATCCATCTCCTTCATCTTGGCTTTCTTCACTTGGATCTTAGCCTCAGCACGATTTGCACGTTGAGTCACCTTCATCCAAGCATTCTCTACTCTTGTACGCTTAGTTGATTCCTCTTTGAAGTCATCTTTTAACTTTTCCATGTTAGTCTTCATCTTCTCGTTCACTGCTAACAGGTCTTCATGCTGACCCTTGGTATGAACTAGATCCCATTATGTGTTTCAAAGTTTTGAGTCAAGTTCTTGAATCTCTACATCATTCTGTTCCAACGCAACGTGATGCATCTCAACCATCTCCTTCAGTTCTTCTACATTATCATGTAACTCTATGTTACGGTCGTACAAAGCATCATACATCTCAGCTGATATGGAGTTTGTTGGAAACTCCACACGATCCTTTTCCACATCATCCTCTCCTATCTCCTCAGGACTATCCTCCTCGGGATCGGTCACAGGCTCATCCTCCTGGATCAACTGTTCCCACTATACGTGAATATATCGGGGTTCCTCATATATAGGTACCCGAGGTATCACCTCTCTAGCTAGACTAGGTCCTCCTTTGTCAGACATCCTGACAACAAAATATTTTAAGTTTTACTTAACATTATCGATACTCGTGAGCACATAATGTCTTTCATTGTTTAGTTTCAATGGATGTCGTAATCCATTCCTTAAAACCCGATAAGAGTTAGACACTTCTTAAAGGCTACTTCCTAAGGTTTTCCCCACCTAAGGTTCATAATCTAAAGCTTTGATACCAACCTATGACACTCCCAAATCAGGGTACTTCATTCCCACCGAATTTAGTGCTCACTATCAAAATAATTACATCTAAATACCCATAGAAAAGGATAAAACATTAAATAACTTAAACAATAATCTTTCCCATTAAAGGGTTACATCATCTCATAATCAATCCCAGGTCATCTAACCTTAAATTATTAATTCAGTTTGCGGAATACATTATATAATAAAACAAGTCTTATAACATCAATCATTTAAATAAACTTTAACTAATTCTTCATCACTTAGACATCTTGCCCTTTCCATTGCTAGTAGATGTCTCATCACCTCTTTCGACTTTAGCTGCATTGTTTAATTGTAAGAGTGAGCAAACAATTGCTCACTGACATAAAGAATAGTAATAAAAATCATATGAGAATGAACAATGAATGATGTATAATAACGAACTTGTTCTATATTAGAAATAGAAACAAGTTCAAACTTTTAATATCTGAGGGTCATAAGACCACGAACTATGTCTCTGGTATTTAGGTATTATTACCTTAACCTTAACAGTCATTAGACTATACAGACTCTTCTTAACGTACTTAGGGGGATCAGCCGTTTGTACCATGTATTATGCACAAACATCTAAACGTTACACGTACAAAATCTCCTATGTTAGGGTTGTTCGTCTCAGTTTGAATTTAGAATTTCCGCACTAAAGAAAGTTTAGTTCGGAACTAGCTTATCATTGTTTCTAGAATTTTAGAACATTTATTCAATTTCCATCAATAAAGGTTTAATACAATAAAGTATAACTGAATAAGGCTATCAAAGTCAAAGTTCGGATATTAACAATATATAACTGAATAAACATAATACACATTCAAAGTACTATGTTCAAAAGTGTTAGAACAATCTCCTTTGAATCGATGTATTAGAACAATATATGCTTTGTATAATAATTAGAAAAGTGAAACTTGCTCGATGTAACGAATTAGGTTACAAGATCTTAATCAATCGTACATAAGAATAGAATCAATAATATTGTTCAATAGAATTTAGAAACATGCAAAATTATTATAAGAACAAGGTTAAAGAACTTGCCTTTGTTTGTAAGCTACACAAATGTAATATAATCTCCAATTATCCTACATACATCATTAAAACCACAAAAACAATTAGTTGTATGAACATTGACTTTAGGGGTTTAAACCATCATTTAGGTCATAACATTAAACCTAGAACCTAACCATTTAGGTTAACATACTTAACGCATCTGAAATCACACATTAATCAACATAAACCTTATCGTTTATCTACAACTTTTGAAAACATCACTTTTAGTTTCATTTTATAACTTATTTATATAATTACTTAAAATCTTCACACTTTGAATTACAACATCTTACAATTTGTTATTGTAGTTTATATTATGGCTCAACATCATTAACACGCATGCTAAACTAATATAAGTCCACTACACAAGATCTAGAAATAAACAGATTCCACTGCCTGTGCTCAATCATTAATACGCATGCTAAACTAATATAAGTCCACTACACAAGCTCTACAAATAAACAGATTGCACTGCATGTGCTCAGGGCATGACGCAACTTCGTTGTCCCTTGACTTTGCACCGTCGCAGCTGCGCTGGTGCTCGACAGCAGAAAACCCAGTGGCGCAGCTGCGCTAGGGACTGGCGCAGCTTCACAGTTTCTTGCCTTGGTACCGGCGCAGTTGCGCTGGTGCACAGACAGAGGCAGAAACGACAGTGAACAGTAGCCGACTTTAGCCCAACAAACACGAATTTCACCCATAAAATAGTTAAATTAACACCTATAATTGGTACAAACTATTACAAACATGTTTGCTAACATTGACTACCAATTAACATAATTTAACATCAACTAAAACTAGTTTAATTTCTTAAACTTCCATATTTTTATACTAAAACTCCATTTTTGAGTTTCTTCACAAAATTGAACACTGTGACTTCGGTTCTTTTCCGAATTACTTCGTTCAAATTACGTTATGTGCGTTTCTTAATAGACTAATATAAACAAAACCCAATTTACAGTTTAACATAAGAATTGACCACTAAAATTGGTACTATTCACAAGCCATATAAGGAATGCAAACACTGTCATACTTGTCTTCCCTTTTAAACTGTAATTCGCATATAATTCATGTCTGATTACAACCTCTATCATCATAACTATATATAATCATCATACACGGGTTACAAAACAACAATTTACAGAAACTAGAATTCACAGAGTTTACAAATTATGCCGTAAATTTTATATATATATATATATATATATATATATATATATAATCCTAAGGTTTATAAAATACATCCACTTTGATTTTATGCTATCAAAGGATGGTGACTAGGTTTAGCAATTCCCCTTCTTCCTCTTGCCAAACACCAAGAACCCAATGTTTTTCTCTCTTCTCTCTTAAACCCTCTTTGTATTTTCTGTATGTCTAGCCTTAGGGAAAAAAAAGACGCATAGGAAAATATAATCTAGCCACAAACCCACGTACGTCTGTTGGGAAAAAGCCAAAGGCCACAAGGCTCTGTTTGGCCACACACCAAATCCCCCAGCTAGATTATTTAAATAATCTTATATTATATATTTTCACTTGTCCAACATTCAACCCATTAAATAGCTTATAATTTATAATCATAATAATTATACTTATAATAAATAAATAATTATATATATCTAATTTTAATTAATAAATTAGAAACATCACTTTATTTAATTTATTAATTTAATATTAAACAATTCACTTAATTTAATTATCTTCTTAAATATTAAGCAATTTATTTAATTTAATTATTTCCTTAAATTAAATCCATTAGTTAATTGTCATTATTCAAATTAACATTAATTAATATAGTTATTAAATTAATTCACCACAATTCATCAATTATTTATTTTCCCCAATAAATAAATTATTTAAAATATTTATTTAATTCAATAAATATTTAAATTAAATTAAAAAATTCTTGATCGTTACAAATTTCACCAATTGCGGCAAAGAGTTGGCATCAACTTCATTATTATGTGCATATTCGTCGGGGGTGTGTTGATGCTTCTATCTCTTCTTGGGTGGCATCTTACTATTTTACACTTGCAATATTATATCATCATTCATTCACGTATTAAAACATTCAAGCTTGTATCAACCACTTTTAAACAACACATAATATATATTAATAAACGATAATACTTTATCCATTTATTGCTTTAAAACATAAAAAAGATAGCCTCACTGTTATTTACATTATCTATCTTGTAAAACTCTAGGATTACCTCATCATATTCCCATTATTTATTATAAAAATTAGGACTTATATCTTATTAACTTTCATCATGACTTATATATCCCCTAATTGTTTTCTTACAACCTACAAGAATATTCCACATTGCACAACTTCGTTGCTGTGACGCCCTCAAATCCGGGTATCTTCCAACTCGAGAATTGGTGCTACACTGTGCCACAATTCACATATTTATTCAATTGAAATACCTCAAAAGAAGACAAATGTCTTATATATATTCCAAAACAATATTCTCATTCCTAGGTTTTTTATAACCATTACATTTGTTCTTGTCATAATATCAAATAATAACAACATTCAACTTATACTATTACAAAAGCAATCTATAATTTCGCCTTAGCCTTCCCTTTATCTTTACCGGATCCTTCGGTCCGTTCGGTCTTAGTTGCATTCATATAGTTCAAGCAAGAATGAGCATAACTAGCCCATCAAGTATGGCAATATCATTTAACAACATGCTTGAAACATAGGAACCGTAAATCTTCAATAACTGAACAATAGTTACAAAGTACTATTGAAAATTCAAAATAGCACTTCTTTTCCTTCAAAACATTTCATCATGAACAACATTCATAGAGTTTTGTTCAAGGCCATGAGCATTCCGTACTTTCTTTGAAAAGGTCAACCCGACACCAAGTCCATAAGTTCGACATATCTTATGAGCATGTCTAGGTGAATAGCCTATAGTGCTCTATGTTGTACAACACTACTTTCTTTAAACTTATGTACGTTTAAGGTTTGGCAACCTCACGTGCCTGTCATTTGATGACAAAACATTTTTTTATACATACTCAGTCTTCCTTTGAAAACCATACCAAAATAGTTTTGCAAAACTTAACAACTTTGATAACATTTCAATAGATTATAAGAAATCCATAAAATATCTTAAGTCTAGCCGAAGGAATTGGCTTTGAATTCATCATATATCAATTCATGCGTAAGGTACATAAATTACAAAGCTTGTCTAAAGAATTTAGACAAGGGTCAAAATACTTGCCTTTAGCGTATGCTACAGTTAATACAATTCTCTTTGATTCTTTATGGTCTCTACAATACATAACCATGTAACATACCACATTAGATCATATATAATCATGTATGGTTCCTAACATATCTTACCCTTCTTCTCAATCTAATTGTTTATTAGATTGTTTAACATTGGTTCAAGTTTATCACATTACTTTGTTCTTACATTCACGTTTGAGTATGTTATCTTTAACCTTTAATTGTTAACTTAAGGTTTTCATCATCTTAATTGATGTTACTTTAGGTTTATTAATGTATTAGTTCATTAATAATCAACAAATTTCCTTTATGTCTTTATAAACCTTCATTTCTATGCTTGGTCAAGTATTGGCGATGCAGCGCCAGCTTCTCTTCCCTATGTCGTGCTGCGGCGCCACTCTTCAGTGGCTAAAGTCCGGACTCGGCGCTGCGGTGCGAGTCTTAGTGTTAAATTCTGCGCTACGGTGCGATACTTCAGTAGCTCATAGACATTCTTGGTGTTGCGGCGCCACTTATTGTGCCTTGACTAGCGTTACGACGCCAATCCTCAGCACAAGACAAATTTGATAGACAATTTCTTATGTGAGATTCTCGGGCTCATAACTTCTTCGTTATAAGTCCGAATTGACTCATTCAAAAGTCGTTAGCTCATAAATTACATGATCTAAGTGTTCATGCAAGAATTTTAAATTTTTAATCCGTTAACACTAAATTCACTATTTAAGTCTATTTTTATAAAAACGATAAACGTTCATGAATGTTCATAGCTCGTTTCTTCGTTCTAAATCAGAATTTTGTCATTTCTGAGTCCGTAACTCTAGAATGCCAATTGAGACTCATCTCCATCGAAAACCAATGTTTTCGAGTTCAATGTCAAAATTTGACTTTCATTCCGAGAATTTCACAATTTCGACGATTATCGTCTAATCTCGTAAATTTCGCCATAACTTCGTTACTTAAGATTTTTACATCGTTTCAAAAGGATTCATTACATCATACTAAGATCCTAACCAAATATACTTCATTAACTTATACACATGATAAGTTCTTACATGTTTTTCCTTTGTTCATAACTTAAATATAAATTTCTTGTTCATGAGTTATTAGGGTTTAAGTCCATTGATCAGCCATTTTTAACACTTCTTAGCATACAAGTTCTACCACTATTCACTTCTCTAACAATTGAAGAGAGTGAGAATCATTGTTTAGGAATCATTACCTTTGAAGTTCTCTTTGTTCTTCATCTTTAACTATGAAAGACTAGCTTTTCTTTCTTTTTCTCTCTAACAAATAAGCTCTAAGTTGTTGGTGAGATAACAAGTAACAAATGATCTAGCTCATCTTTTATTTATAGGAAAACCAAGGTTAGGGTAGTTTAGTCATTAAGCAATCCCACCTCCTTAATTAACCTCCTTACTATTCATTACTTGGAGTCCACAACACTTATCATTTACTTGATCACCAATATCATACCATGTGATCATGGGGTCCACATGGGTTACCCCACGAGTCACTCTTACCCATTGGATCGATCCACGGATCCGGTTATTAATTTGGGCTTTGGGTTTTAATTAACTTAACTTATGTTTTGGGCTTGCATATAACAAACATTGGGCTTGAACATTAATTCCAATTGGACTTTAACCATTTCTACACTCGGGCTTGTATAATTCCTACCAAATCCTACAAGTCGAATACATTTGGCTTAAAGCCATATAACGTATTACACACGCATTCTTCTCGTATACTAACTTGTATACTTATTCATAACATTCGACATACCATTATTCCTACATACTCGTATGACACCTCGTATCATACTCGTATTCATTACCTCGTATAATACTTACGTATCACATGATCATCGTTTATTCATTAACATTTTACCTTCACTAACATTCTCAAATTAAGTCCGCAGGAGAAAAACTGTGTTTGCTATAATGGAAATATTATTACATATTCAATCCTCTCTTATTATTCTATCGTTACGTATTTCTTAGAAGTTCAACAATAATTCCCAAGAAGAAATCCATGAATAGTGTTTTTTTAGAAAATTTCTCTAAAAGCTTTTATTTTCGTCTTGGAATTCAAACACTTTAATTCCTTCACGTAGTCAAAATACAACGACATTCCGACATATCTAGGTTATAGAACAAGATTCATCTTACTAACACGTAATAAAAACATTTAATATAATTTTATTCATTATTTAATTAAATAAAATTATTTTACAATAAATCCAAATTTCTCGGTCGTTACAGTTGCTCTCTTACTTCATGACACAAATCCTCGTCTTACGATCTATTTCATACCAAAAATAATCCTCAACCTGCACATGATAGTGGAAAACAAAATCCTGAGCTCTAATATTCGCTTGGCCTTCTTTGATAACATAATCTATGCATTTAGAAACCTTCAAGCACGAGACTTTCGGTCTCGCCCGCTCTACTGACTCCTTTCTCAATTTATTCATGTCATCCTAACGTAGGCTCGTTCCCAGCTAATAACTATCCTCTTTAATACTGTGACGGAGCTATTATCTGCTCTAAATCTGTCAATCGTGTAGTAAGGTCTTGAATCACGACATCCTTTTATGCTAGCGTAGCTTGGCGTTCTACGACATTCCTAACTCCTCTTACTCATCCTTCATCTTTACCATCTCAAATTCATCTTCACGATCAAACTCAATCTCATACCCAAGTTCTGTAACTAAAATCAACAAGTATGGCTTCCTCGGTACTAACTGTTTGGAAATCTCGGGTCTCCTCTATACCCGTCATCCTGACAACCAAGTTTTAATTATAACTCATACTACTCATTATGCACAACACTCGTGAACGCATAGGTTTGTTAACACATAAACACATAACTTCTGCTATTATTTTATCTTTAATGAATTTCCTTAATTCATTCCTTAGAACTCGTCGAGTGTTTGTCACCACTATGTTTACAATCTCCTAGAAGGTTATAGCCTAAGGTTTACCCACCTATGGTTTATAACCTAAAGCTTTGATACCAACTTTTGACACCCCCAAATCTGGGTTCTTTAATCCCACAAATCTGGTGTTCACTGTCCAATTAAATCTTAACTAACTACCCGTAAACAAAGGATATAATTAAACTCACAAACTTAAACAATAAATCTCCCATTAAAGGGTTATATAATCTCAAAATAAATCTCTGGACATCTAACCTTTATTATTACATCATTAGCGACAAATTAAACGTAATCATAATCAAGTCTATTACATGAGCTCCATAAATAAAAGGTAACTAAACATCATCTAGTCGAGCATTTTACCTTTGCCTTTTCTTATAGAAATTGTAAGAAACCGAATTTTTAGAAAATACTAAAATAAGAATTTAGTAGATAAAATTCTTAATGCATGAGATGTGTTCGAACAAAAATATATAAATGTGTTACGAGGTATGTAGTATTGTGTTACATAGGGTAATATGAGCTATGTAATAAGTGATATTGTGTTTAATATATATTTGTTATAAATTGTAGAGATGAATTAGAAAGAAAATGGATAAGATTTATCAATCGACGTTAAATAATTTATAGAATTATTTTATCATAGTGAGTTGGTGACATTAAATCTCTTTGATGGATAATTACCATTTTCTTGAATATATATATATATACTAGTAACTAGTATGATGTAATATGAGTTTTAGTTAGTGCTTAAGCTATCCATGGATAGATTGAAATAGTAAAGCATAAATGAGTTAATTATGGGAATTAACTAACAATTAGAAATATTGGTTAATTTATATTTAAGTGGAAGTTATATTATGGAATAATATAATTTGAAGGGGTTTAAAAATCACTTAAGTAAATAGTGAATATGTGATTATAGTGGGTACTTTATATTTGAGTTTTGTGGTAAGAAACCCGTAAAGGAGATTTCATAGTTGGTTAAACTATTAAGGAAAAATAGAGTTTTAAAACTCGTTGTTTGATAATTAAATTATGAAAGAAAATAGTAATCCATGATGTGGAATCAAAGAAAAAGTTGATTTTATATGAGTTACCATTTATGAGGTATATGAGCATAGATTTTATTTTTGCTAATGCTGAACTTGTCTGCTGTTGGGTAAAATCGATACGCGCAAAACACGCAAGTGTACGTGGTCAACAAGTAATATAGTAGTGAATAAAGTATCGTTCCCACGAGGACAAATTAACAAGAATTTTAACTTCACAATTATCAATTTTCTATTAATCCTAATTCTATTAAATTATTCAAATCAATGGTTTAAAATTATATAAACTACATTAATAAATAAATAAACAATCACTAATATCAAAATTCGGAATTTCAAACAATTAATGGATAATTAGACTTATGATTTCATCCTATGTTTCACTCTGATTTTCAAACCTTTATTCCAACTCAATTTAATATTCAAGTTTATTAATCAAGAACATGAATGTAATACTAGCCACCTCTCGATGCACTAATACCATATTAACTTAAATCCACAATTAAGATAGAAACAAGTTAAACACCTAAATCAACCAACTCACTATATCTCTATGTGAACTGCAATTAAAGAAGGTTTAAGCTTAAGTTCTCTATCCGATTACATGTGATGTCAAGCATATTTCTATCTTAACAATAAACCTACGTTGACCAACTCGCTGGTTGGAGATTTTGGGTAACCCAGATCTTCAAAGGGCGTTTTCTGACTAGTACTTTGACCAACCTCTATTTGACATTTGTGTTGTTGTTTGGATGATCAGGTTGTATAGGAATGGACCCTAACATCTCCTCCACTTGTGTGAACCTTTATAACATAATTAAAAAGTCCAGAATGTAAGCTATAAGGAGCTAATCATAACATCATCAACTGTTCTTCATTTTCTGGAAAACCCAGAAATGAAGAACAACGTTGTCAGAATATTTGGAGGCTTTGATCTCATTGATGTGTTGTTCTATAGACCTGATATTAGTTTTTAATTATAGTATTGCATCGATACTACATGTTTAACAAAAAAAACTTCCCAGAATCACAAACAACAAATACTTAGACTTGGTCAAACTAGGGACCCTGTTAACTGATGATGAACGTTCTGGGCAGCTCAAGAACACTCAAGAGCACTTATAGCGACGGTTCTGTCGCTATAGGGCCCTTTATTAATAATTAATTTCCAAACATAATTACTTTAATAAATAAATTGAATTAAATAGTTTTTAATTATTAATAATACAAAATAAATTCCTAAAAATTATTTTGAAGTTTGAAAATTAGTTTTAAATTATTTCGAGTATATTTCATAAATATTTAATATTTTGGGAATATAAATGGCATTTAATTTATTTAATTATAATATTAAATAAATTATATAAAAATGATTTTAAAACATGAAAAATTATATTATGGTATAAGAAAATATTTTAAGTTATTTGTAAAGACTTTTAATATTTTGTGAGTAATTTCTTTAATAAATTAATATTAATGGTAATTAATTTATTTACTAAATGTATTAAATAAATTATGGTAAAATAGATTTAATGATTTATAAATCATATAAAAATGATTTAAGTGTTATAAAAATATTTTAAGTTATAAAATATAACTTTTGATATTTTGTCATGAAAATATTAATATTTTGATATTAATAGCTATTACGGATAATAAATTTATTTGTTTAAAAACCATATAAATATGATTTTAAGGTGTTAAAAATACTTTGATATATTATAATATTATATTATGATTTTCATTAATATTTGATATTAAATAAATATTAATGATAAAGGAATTATGTGGTATTTAATTCGTATAAAAATGTTATTAATGATTGAAAATTCATGCTAAATGATAATAATTATTTAAAAAGTATTATGAGACTTCGAAAATTATTTTGACTGATAATAAAATTATCCTAGATAAAGGTTAAGTGTTTATACAAAGTTTAATTGAACTCAAACTCAAAATTTTGTCCGACTAGACCGTCGGGATGTTAGAATTTTGTCGAACTCAACTCAGACTATAAAAGTTTGACTTGAGGTTCATACAAAGCTTATTAAATTGCATAGAGCTAACAACGGTTCGGGCAAGTCATTCTTAACTCGACCTCTAGTTGTATTATTCAATTATACTTGTGGTTAATCATTTCTGATTACCATGTCTAAGAATTATTAAATTTCACTATGTGTGTATTGCATGTGTTCATTAGGTATGAAAGGCTGATCACCTTCATTACCATTCGGACCAGATATATTTGTTCATATTAAACGCTTGTTCAGTCAGAAAATTTGATCATGCTAATTCACAACTATATTGTTGAATTATAGCCAGCTTATTATTCAAATTCTTTCAATCATGATATATCCTTAAATGAACTTATACATGTTGGGCAAACTCATGCTCACCCTTGATATATCATGATAAACATTGCAAATTAAGACGAATACGTTGAATACGAGGAAAGGTCAAAGACAATTCCAGCTTTAGTATACGTGTGCAGATAGATTTGTAATAGTATTGCGTATTAATGTTATTGTAAGTCAAATAAGATATGAATTGTGTATTAAGTTAATGTTACTCGACCTTGGGGAAAAATGTGTAAAGTTTATTGTATAAACAATTTATGTTTACATCTTCTGCAATAGTTATAGAATGTTTGTACCAGATCCGTGGTGATTTGGGACCCGAATTTGGGGCTCTCACAGTACTCTATGATTCTTGACTAGGCTTTGGCAGATGCTCGGTCGGCTCGTAGGCAGGCTATCTCTACGATTCTGAATATGACTTCCTCAGCAGACTACAGCTCCGAGGAAGTTCTCCTCGACACGCTACGATCATTCCTCGTGTTTCCTGGTAATCTACAAACTCTGAGATCTACTATCTTGCATACTACGATTCTGCCTCGACAGCTCTCAAGTTTTTCTTGACTATCTTAGTAGACTATAATTTCTGGTGCAGTGCTCGACGATCAGACAAGCCTATCTATTACATCATAAGATTAAACTAATAAGCTTGATCTTTCTATATTTATTGTCATTGTACATCATTTCTTTTTAAGGACTTTACAAAGTTGTTTTTCTTACATAGGATCAACCTAACATATTTGATCAATTCATTCTAAGTCCTTGTACATATGTTTCTATTATCTATAAAAGGACTTTACAGCTTTTCTTAATGAAGGCATACATGCATATTCATTCATATGTATCATAATCAAATCATATATAAATAGGAATATCATTCACATGCTTATTCTTGACAATCTCATATACCCCTGCTGGTCTGCTAGGGGCTTGCCTATCATTTGGCCATTAGTAATTATTGGCCGCCATTGTTTCCACCAATTCTTACCCCGCTGTGTGATGTTTAGACATGAAGGCTCCTCCAGAAGTGGCATCTATACTCGAACGAGTAGATCCGGATAACCTATTATAAAATGTCTAGATGGGCAGCCATTCTGGCAGCCCATGGTTGGGGCATTTTCTTAGAAGATCCTTGAATTGCTCCAATGAGTCATACAAAGATTCTAAATTAAACTAGATAAATGAGTTAATTTCATGACTGAGTCTGGGGATTTTGGCGGGCAAAAAGAACTTTGCCATGAACGTTTGAACCAAGTCAGCCCATGTGTTTATAGAGCCTGGCATAAGTGCATGTAGCCAGCTCTTGGCTTTGTCCCTCAAGGTGAATGGAAACAATCAGAGTCTGATGGCATCGTCAGTCACTCTGTTGCACTTAAAAGTATCGCAAATCTCCACGAAGTTTATCAAATGATCATTCTGGTCATCGTTTGGCAATCCCCAGAATTGAATGTTAGTACACATTTGAATGGTGCCCTGCTTTATCTCAAAGTTATTTGCTTGGATTGCGGGCCTGAGAATGCTTGCCTGGAGATTGTAGATTTGAGGCATGACATACTCCCTTAGAGATTTCTGAAGTTCCTCAGCCATTCTAACAGGAGTAGGTCTATCATGAGAATTTTTTCTTCGCAGTCATTTGTATGTTCTATCAACCTCAAGATCGAGAGGTATTATATTTCGTCCCCTTCGAGGTGGCATAAACAGTGAAGACTACCTGAAAAGAGAGTTAAAAAAATATATAAGTTTAAATTAAAATAATGTTGACTTAGTGTTAATATTGAAAAACAAATAATACTAAGTCCTTAACAATGGCGCCACAATCTTGTTGGTCAATTTTACCATTGCTAAATCGCGCGCAAGAATACGCGTCCCACAAGTAATATATGATAAGTTAAGTGTCGAACCCACGAGGACAAAGTCTTAAGAGATAAATAAATACTAAGGTAAAGTCTTTACTATATTATCTAAACAAGTGAAATAAGACAGTTGGTTAAGCTATGTGATTAAAACTACAAGAATAAGAGAAGTAGTTGTGCTAGGAAGTCAAGATAGGATTACAATTCCCCTAGTGCATTGCCTAATCTCCTAACTCTCCACATTATAAACAAATTAAGTAATGGTCAATCGAGAATAGTAAATATGAATAAGCTTCTGTCGAAGGTCAAATGCATATCACTAGCCAGATAAATCACAATATGTCTATTGGTGAAAATAACTAGAATAAGGTGATTAAGCTAAGTCTCAAGGCTACACATGGCAAACAGAGATATGTTTATCCTATTAGCAGTTTATGGACACATTCCATTGGCATGGTCATAACAAGTGTTGTTATATTTAAAGGTTAGATAATAACATTCATTTTTCAATATCCATTAATATCAATACCAATAATTGTATCAAGAAATCAGTCAATAAGCAAGAAATACAACAACTCATTCAAAAATGATTCATTATATAAAATAGGAGAGAAATTTAATTAATCTAAACAAAAGGTTCCTAAAAATGGAATTATTTCATTAACATTATACTAATACTCATTTTTAATACATTCTATAATCTTAGTAATACACAAATAAATGGGAGATTTAGAATTAGAAAACTCATGTTTGGAAGTGTTCTGTCTCAAAATCTTCTCTTCTCCGTATAGCTGTTGAGCTCTTGTCGGATGCAATAACTCTTCCTCCTTTGACGTACACCTTCTTTCTCTTCTAAGAATACTGTAATAAATATATTAGTCTAAGCAATTTTATACCTCTGATATCTATCGCATGCGGCTGCTGAGTATTAAGTATATATCATTTTCTATCTCCTTAGGTCATTTAAAGACCTTTACTGCCTAGACACCAGAGCTCGTGCTGCGGCGCGAGCACTAAAATAGCAAGTGGTAATGCGGCACCACGTATGGTTAAAAACATCAGACGTTTCCCTACGGCGCAACTCCGTGAAGAGGCCTCGGCTCTACGGCGCGAGGATAACATCAGCTTCAAGATAGGAATGACGTTGGGCGCCGAGTATGGCGCCGGGGCGCCGAATATGGCACTGGGGTGTTACTTTCCAGTATGTTCCAACATGGCCCGACACTGCAGCGCGAGCTCTTCGCATAACTCTGGTGCTGAGGCGCCAATACAACAAAAATGCCCTAAAAAATGGAAAAGATTTATAAAGCCCTGTATGATAGAAATTAAACAGAATAACAACAAAATATAATTAAAAGCTAACTAAGTAACATAAAATAGGCAACATCTTAAGCCACAAAGGATCTAATTCGTAGGTATAAATCTTGCTCATCATGAGGCTGGTCTTTGATCAGTATGGTTGCAAATCTCTCCACCCTTGGGAAGTTCTGTGACACCAGCTCCAAGCTTGGAAACTTAGAGTAACACCAGCTGAAGTAACTTCCATCTTTTTTAGTATATGCCTTCAACCAGGGCATCCATGTGAAGAACCATCTCATCAAAGTATCATCAGGATTGTAGAGGATAGTGGTGAAGTCTAACTCTATATTGTTCCAATTTTTGAACACATCATATGCAGTCATCCTTATAACCTTGAGTTGATCATTGCCATATCTTACCGATCTTTCTGCTGGTAGTTCTGTTGGTTCATCAAAATCTTCTACCACTATTCTTCTGTTGATTATTGCTGGAGAGAGAATATGATAATCTGATGATTCCTCTGCTTCCTGATTTATAGAGCTGGAATCCTTCTCCATTTATTCACTTTCTGAGCTTGAATCATTCTGATCAGATTCATTAGTGAATCCTTTTTGTTGATTTTCATTACTAGAACCATCTTCAACATTTTTCTCTTTTGATTCAGATTCATCATCACTTATTTCATTGATTGCAGAATAGCGTTCACCTTGCTTCTTTAGGACAAATTTAGCAAGTAATCTGAAGCTTTTTCTTTTCCTTGGAGGTTCAGCTATAGTAGAGTCAATCTTGTCTTCTTCTTTTGAATCTGAAGCTTCTGTATCATCAAACAGACTTCCTTGATTTCTCTAACAGTAGGGGCATGTCCTCCTTCTTCAGACTTAACATCTCTTTGATCCATTAAGTGAACTTATTGGGGCATTATCAATAGGGGATGCAATTATATTATCTTGTAGTTTTTCTTCATTATCAGAGTGGATGTTGTGATAGTTAGCCATAGGGCTTGCATATTCTTCTTCATCATCAGAGTTTGCACTTTCTTTCATGAATTCAGCTTCACCTTCATTGTTGGATTTATTTTTTGGGGACTCAATTTTGAGTCTATCAGTTCCCTTCTCTTCTTCTGACTTTACGTCATATTCTTTGTCAGATGGACTTTCTTGGGGAACTAGGGCTGGCTTGTTTACCACCTTAGCTTTCTTTCTGAATGGCCCTTGAAGTAATCTATTACTTCTCCACTTTGTGGTCTCTCCAGTTGAGACCTTTTCACCTTCATCCTTATCTTCAATGGATAGACTTCTTTGTAGGGCCTCGTTTTCTTCACACCCTTGGATTTCTTCCTTGTTGGTGTGGTTGCTACTGGTAAAGAGTCACCAAATTTAGAGCTTTCCACCTCTTTTGCCTTCCTCTTATTTATAGAGACCTTGATGTTGCTCCCAGTAGTTAACCCCTCTCTTGTTTTCCTTGGGATTTTTCCTCCAGTTAATAAACAGCTGTGGGGATATCACTTTATGAACGTTTAGAGGGTCTCCCTCATCATCCTTGATCTTTCTTCCCAATTTCTTCTTCAACACAATACTCAACAGTCTGTTGCCTCTTTTTTTAGTTCTAACAAAAGAGCTTTAACTCATGCACGCATACATGTGTCAAAAAGCAATACAGAGTAAGTCGAGTATCGATCCACGGAGAAAGTTGTCTAAATTAAACTATTATGCATCAACTAAATCACTATATTTTATATGCTTATAATTCTGAATTATTCTAAATGAAAATAATACCTAAAATAAGAATAATAATGTAATAAATCAAATCTGGAGATAATGGGATCCTAACTTCATTTAACAGTTCATCTAATTGCAACCGTCATGCAAGATTATCAACGTATCACATAAAAGTAGCTAAGAGCTCTAATGTAGACATAACCATTTTTTAAGGCATTATAACCTACTTATATAACATCCACATGCAATAGACACCATGTAATCATCAATAAAACCAATCTCACTATATTTCTATGTGAGACTGCAGCAATATTGAATTTAAGCACAAGCCCTTATTTAACTCAAACGGTAAAACAATATATGTCTATCTGATTCAAACGGTAAAATGAATGGTGATTAATCATTCATACATGCAAATCAACCATGATAGAAATTCCTTATAATTTGCAAAACAGTCCAACAATCAGGCCATAAGTTAGACTACGTATTAAATTCTATTAGAATCCCATAATGGGGTTTAGTTCATGACTGAACCAAAAGCCATTATGTGATCAAAAAAACATATGGAAAATAAATAAGCAATTAAAAGAGAGTAGATAGAATTTATCAAACCCAATTGCTGATTACAATCCTAACGTAACGTTCAAATCCTCAATAATATTCAGTAACATAAAAGTTAAGCATCCACAATGACTAAATTCGAAAGAAGAAGTAGAAAATAAGAAATCTATGTTTGGTTTCACGTTGGAATTCTCTCCAAGTGTAAATCCTTGTTCTCTCCTATGAAAAGTACGTAAAAATAGAAGATAATCGCGTCTGGTGCCAACCATAATCGCGGCTGCGCGTGTTGAGGATTTGTTGGCCACGCGGCCGCGCAACTTCTAAACAGTGCAACCTCAGGTTCTGCTACTTCTTCTTCCTTGCCAAGCAGCTACTGATGCTTTGACATGCAACTTTTGCTCTATTGTTCACCACTACTTTGCTTCTTTTGTCCACCGATCCTCGTGTTATGCCTTCACTTGTTCACACGCCATCTACTAATGCCGAACTCATGCCACATCCTACATTTTTACACCAAAGGAGTTCTCAATACATGCAATGTGAAATTTTATGAAATACAACTAAAAACACACTAAAATGTACTTGAGATGGGCATAGTTCTCGTGAATTGATATTCAATAATTAGGTATAAAACAAACTTATCACAGTCTTCTATGAAAAACCATGGTAAGGGGTTTATCTTTAGACTTCTTCATCTCAGCCTTTTCCACCCATTTGGAGATTTGATCTAACAAGATAGCTCCAAAGTTTATTTACTTTTTCAGAACTATTGCACACATAATCTTCAGTTATTTATCAAGCACAGTGTCATGTGCAGTGTCCTTGTATAGTATACATTTGGCCACTCTCTCAGCAAGGAACTCAAATTCTTTAGGAAACTCATTTTTCTTCATGTCCTTTAGACTAGGGTTTCTTTTGTATGCCATAATCTTATTTACTTATTTAGTGTCGATCTCATTTAGGATCTTCAGTCCCAGGTCGGGGAGGCCTAAGCATTGATTGATATCAAATGATTTCAGCTTTAGAGACTGACCTCTGACTTTGGTATAAAGGGTTCCAGAATTTATGGATGCGTTGGAGTAAAACTCCTTTACCAGTTCAGCATATACTGGAGTGCTTGCCTCAAGACATTCTGAGAATCCAGTATTCTTCACAAGTTCAAAAATATCTCTGAACTTCTTTTTGGATTTCTCAAAAGTCTTGGTTCCGAGCTGAATGCCAGTGATTACACGCCAATCTGCCATTTGAAGAGTTCAAAGAGTATGGGTATTTGATTTAAGGAGTCTTATAAGAGATAGATGAATGTGATTTGGGCAAGGCTCTAGAAGATTACTGGATTTAAGACTTTGAAGAGGATTCTAGGATTTGAAATAGGGAGGGAGAGTGTGACGCCCCCAAATCCGGGTATCTTCTAACCCGACATATGGTGCTACATGGTGCTACAGTTCTCATAAACATTCAATTGAAATGCCTCAAAAGAACGGATATGTCTTATATATATATATATCAAAAGAATATTTACATTTCTCAGGTTCTTTACAACCAATACTTTGTCTTTGTCATAATATAAATATTATTTCTTACAAAACTTATACTTTTAGATAAGCAATCTATGGGTTCGCCTTTGGCTTCACTTTATACTTGCTGGATCCATCGGTCTATTCTGTCTTAGCTGCATTCATATGGTTCAAGCAAGAATGAGCCCGACTAGCTCAGCAAGTACAACAATTCTAGGAAAATAGCATGTTTGAACCACAGGAATCGTATATCT
Source organism: Panax japonicus (assembly GCA_020205505.1). Classification (NCBI taxonomy): domain Eukaryota; kingdom Viridiplantae; phylum Streptophyta; class Magnoliopsida; order Apiales; family Araliaceae; genus Panax; species Panax japonicus. Next base: position 87,831 of record JAINUV010001411.1, on the reverse strand, counting down.
TCAATAACTGGATAAGAGGTATGAAGTACTGTTGAGAATTCAAAATAACACTTCATTTCATTCAAAACGTTTTACAACAACAATATTCAGTAAAACATCAATTCTGGTTCAAGACCGTAAGCATTTCATAAGTACTTTAAAAAGGACGTCCCGACACTAAGTCCGTTAATCCGGCATAACTTACGAGCACGTCTAGGTGATCGGCCTATAGTACTCTATGTTGATCAACACTACATTCATTAAACGTGTATAAGTTTAAGTTGTGGCAACCTCACATGCCTGTCGTTTGACAACAAAACAGTTTAGCATATTCAGTCTACCTTTGAAAACCACAACAAATTTAGTTTGGTAAATCCTTATCAACACTTGATAGAATAACATAGCATACGTCTAGCCGAAAGGATTGGGTTTGACTTCCTCAGATACTAACTCAAGAGAAGAATACATGAATCACAAAGACTTGTCCAAATCGAACTGGAACAAGGGTTAGAGTATTTGCCTATAGTTATAACACTTGCACCTTACGTCCTTAAGGTCTCTACATTAGATAATAACTTCACATAGTACATTAGGTCATGAATGATTACACATGGTTCCTAAAGAATCTTACCCTTCTTCTCAATCTAATTACGTATTAGATTTGTTATTATTGGTTCCGGCTTTCCATTATATCACTCTTACATTTATAAGCATTTGACTTAATCTTAACCTTAAGTGAGCATACTTAAGTTTTAATATGTCATAACAATGTTTCATTAAGATCTTTATTTAATTGCTTAACCATTACTCTTCATGTTCAGTTTGTAAACATTCTTCACTATCTAGGTTATGAGGCTAGCGCTGCAGCGTCGGCTATTGCTCTTGGTGAGGCGTTGCGTCGTCACCACTTATCTCTCAAAATTCAGACTCGGCGCCGCAGTGCGAGTCTCTGTTTTAAATACCGAGCTGTGGCGTGACTCTCCAGGGGCTGATGGAAACTTTGGCGCTGCGGCGCGGGCTTATTTTCCTTGGTCTGGCGCCGCGACGCCATCTCTGTGCACCACAAAACTTGGACATATTTTTCAAAAGTTTAAATTCTCGGACTCGTAACTTCTTCGTTATAAGTCCGAATTGATTCGCTCAAGAGCCTACATGTCATAAATTACGTTCTCTAAGCGTTCATGCAAGAATTTTATTTATTTTACTTCGTTTGCTAAAATTTCACCTATTAGTTCATTTTAACGAAAACAATAAACGTTCGTGAACGTTCAACGCTCGTTTCTTCGTTTCTAAGTCAGAATCCGTTCATTTTCGAGTCTGCAACTCTATAATGTAAAATATGACTTGTCTCCATCGAAAACCAACGTTTACGACTTCAAAAACAAAATACGACCTTCATTCCGAGAATTTCACAAATTCGACGATTAACGTCCAATCGTGTGAATTCCGGCAAATCCTCATTACTAATCAATCTAGGAGGATTTTAATCAACATGTAGACATTACAAGTTACTTATTACACCAACTTATTATGAAAACATGTTTTGACTTATTCTCATAAGTTAATGACTTATTCCACTTATTACTATAATTCTCATGCTTATGACAACAAAGGGCAATTCCTTTATAAGTTCATCAACTTAATTAGGTTCAAGTTGCTTATTCAACTTATTCAGCTTAAGTTCATTCATCAATGACTTATGACATGTTATCCTTAAACCATCCCACTTCTCTCTCAATCATATTATGATAGAGATGGAAGAGACAAGATAATATACCTTTGATGAACTATTGTTTCACTTCACTTTGGAAAATCTAGTCAAAAGTTGAGTTGACTTATAAGTGCTTATGTGACTTATTCTCTCTAACACTTAGTTGTTTATCTCAAGAAAAGTTGGATGAAATTTGAACAAGCAACAAATGAATTGAAGCTTGCTATTTATAGGCAATCCAATGTTAGGGTAATTAGGTCTTTATGTCATCCCACCTCCTTAAACTAACCTCCTTACTATTCATGTCTTGATCATTAAGTAATCTTGCTCAACACTCATAATACTTGACCACCACATTAAATCCTTGGTCATTACTTAAAGTTCTTGCCCACCAAGTTCACTCATGGGTTGCACCATGGATCATTGCTTTACCCATTGGATCATCCTTTGGGCTTAGATCTATTTAATTACTCATTTTCTTGTGGGCTTGCATGCATTAGGTTTGGGCTTCACTTTATAAACCACTTGGGCTTATTATAAATCACATATAGGTTTACACCTTATTTATATAGTACTTGTATTTTCTACCATGTTACATTAATTCATTTAATTAGGTTTTAATACCTATATTCTTAATTTAAGTCTGCATGTGAAATATTGTGTTTTCCATACTTAGATTATTATTACATAATCCATCCTGCCTCGATATTCTAACGTTACGTATTTCTCAGAAGTTCAAAAATAATTCTCGAGCGATAAACGGTGAATAGTGTTTTTCGTAAACTTTATCGGAAAACATTTATTTTCGTCTTGGAAATTCAAATACTTTAATTCATTCACGTTGTTCGAATACTACGATGTTCTGACATTTCTAGGTTATAGAACGACATACATCATACTAACTCATATAATAACAATTAATATTATTTTATTCATTATTTAATTCTTTCAAATATTTTTACAAAGGATCTGAATTTCTCGGTCGTTACAGAGAGAGGTTCGATAGTTTCGGATAACTATTTGTAGATTTTGAATTTGTCTTTATGGCAGTTTTTTCTGACTCTACATAAGCTGTGATGTGTCACCCATTCATTGGTTGCATGATGCCCAGTAACAAACTGTAATTCCCCATAAAATTTTTAATTTGATATAGAAAATAGGCGGCAATGACGCGGATTGACCGTTAACCTTTTTGGTTTGTAGAGTAGCTCGATGATGTGGCTATGAACTCTACGTTTTCCTTTGTTGACTCAATGATCTACTTCTGAGAGATGTTGTAGTGGATGGTTGTGACATTAATCCTCATCTTGAAACTACATAGCTCAACCACTGATGCACTTTATGAAGGTTTGGGCACTTTTCTTTAGCAGGACATCTTTCCAACCAGTATTCAAAATTATCCCCTCATAATCTGAATGGTTGAACAATTGTCCAGTTCTTCCAAGCTCCTTATAAGCTAGTGTATCTTCTGGTAAGACTGCGATCGTCGAGTCTACTTTTACGATCGCTGAGGTTGCTGCATGATCATTGTGTTCTCTTCAACCTTTACTTTACGATCATTGTGGCCTTGAGATGAACTTTACTAAGAATTCCTTCTAGGTTAAGGTAGCTCAGGAAGGGCCAACCTCTGAGAGTGAACTAAGGGTCTAGTTTGTCCCTGAGGTGCTTTCCAGACGAAAAACTTTAAAAGTGATTTACACTGATATCTTATTTGACCTTTTCTGTTGAGGAGATCCCCTACCAGCTTTAGACATTTTCATTGGTTGTAATCGTGGTGTCCTACTGCTCTTATACTACAATAAAATGTTTGATTGTAGGCTCTCCATGATTTTTAGTTGGGTGGTTGACTGTTTATCAGTAGTACATTTTGAGACGTTCTTACTGACTATGGATCTTCATTTGGTTCATCAGCCACAAAGTTTTGGGACTCTGTAGTTGGTATATTATTTTATAGTATTTTTAGTGTTGTTATTCCTTAGCAGATCACTTGTCCCCCATAGTTGATACTGTCTTCTCAGAAAGACATAAGTTCTTCTTCTTTATGTGTAGCAGAAGGTATCCTTGCATATCTCATTCTAGCTCAAGTCATTAAATCTTATTGTATCGTAGAAATGGGCATCTTTAGGGTTCTACGATCCTTTGACAGCATTTCGAACGTGGTCTTCCTTGTCAGTTTGTGCTTATGGAGTTCTGTTCCCATATTAAGTTCCTCATGATTGATGCTCGATGATCCTCTGATGTGAGCTTCCTTTAGGATTCTTCTCATGTGACAAGCTTTGCATGATTGAGCATATAAGACCCTTTTCATCTTTGGTTGAATGGCCTGCTTCCATACAAAGACCAGCAGCCATATGAGATTTATTTAGATTAGCTCAGCAGGTCTTCAAGGACAGGCTTTGACATATAGGAATTTTATCAGAATCATTTTTGAACAGTCGTAAGCCTTCTACTGGTTGAATCTTTCTTTGACTGAAGTCTTATACTTCATCATTCCTTAGTGTGGTCAGATAGACCAAGTACCTACAAGTTAGATGCATTTCTATTTTTGGTACCCATAGTTAAATGGATCCTGCCGGGTTAGTTTTCAAAATCCATGTTCCTCATATGTTTGGAAAAACATCATATTGCTCATCAGCAGTCATATTCATGCATGTAACCAAATTTGATATGACATCTTAAGATGTATGATGAAGAGTGTGAGTAAGATTAACCATTTTACTAAAACACTCTTTTCCTTTGATGGTTTCATCATTTGTTTGGTTATGTTCACAGAGTTTAAATGTTCACAGAGTAAGAATCAACATTATTACTTATTTGTATCTGGTTGATTCATAGAGGTGATTAGTTTCTACGAATCTTCAAGATACTCTGGTAGAACTGATGATACTCTGTGTGTTATCAAATACCTAGAACATAGGTTTGTGCATACATACTAACCCATCAGCAAAGATTATTCCACATAAGATTAATTTCACCTTTCATATTCTTATGACCCATTTCAGATTTCTTTCAAGATGTCATCTTTAACCTAAAACTTGGATGGAGAGAAAGTTTGTAAGTATTTGAGTTTCTAACTTCAGTGTACTTTCTTTCTTCACCTTTTTAGGTAGATTATGATTCTTTGAAAGAATATTATTATATTTCATAATGAGGTGAAACATGATGTACATGTTTATATTAGTGAGGAAACATACCTTTCTACTGTCAGTTTCTTTATAGCCATTTAACTTAGATATACTGAGGTTAGGAATTGATGTGCATAGTTTCTCATTTACTCATAATAGCTTGTTGCTCCAGTTGACCTTCAATCAATCAGTCGTGGTCTTGAAGATGCAAGCTAATAGAATCTAAGCATCTTTAGTTCTTTGACATCCTTTAGTTCACAAGGTTTACATCCAGCTGCTGGTTGGCTAGATACATGTTTGAGAAGTTCTTATTTCTTCTTTGGATAAGCATTTTATTAGAATGTATGGCATTTTAATCTTTTCAGGCTGGTGGATGTTTGTCTCTTTTCTATTGATATCTCGTGAGCTTCCTAGCCTGATTTTTAGACTATAAGATTGACCGCGGGCAAGGATTGGTCTTTTTGATATTTCAATCAAGAACATGAACCAATCTGAGCAGCTTTAGGTGTATATACACATTTACCTATACACAATATTTCTAACGTGTGAGATCATCGGCATATAAAAAGTGACTTACTAATAAACTATGTTTAGAACAATGTTGTGCCTAGGATCAGAGTGAAAGAGATTAGCTTTTGAATATAGCATGAGAACCTACTTTGATACAAATTGTTAGTTCCTAGTAGGCACACAATAGATCTAGAAAGGGGGGGGTTGAATAGATCCTTTTTATTTCAAATACTTTTCTCGTTTATTTTGTATTGCTAATGAATTAGCATATGACAAATATAAGAATCTTTTCAAGCACAACAAAATAAGTAAAAGATCTCCTTCATTGATATATTCATAATCATACACACATTGTTCTTAGAGTTAGTTCAGTTGTAAGCAGTTAAGACATACATAGAAGTCAAGTTCATAATGTAAATGACATAAGGTATAAGACACAAGGGATTTTAAGTGGTTCAGAGACTCAAGCTCCTAATCCACTCTTCTGTTTTCAACTAGCAGGATTTCCATTAAGGAAGGGCAGCACCCTGAATCACTAAGATTCCTTCAAGGCCAGCAGCCTAGGGACTTCAGTTCACTAAGAACTCTTCAAGGCCAGCAGCCTTGGAACTTCTCTAGTTCCCTAGGAACTCTTTAACCCTAGCAGGCTTGGAATTTTGTTTAGTCCCTCCGGATAAGGTTCCCTCAGGCCCTGGCTTCTTGTTGTTGTTGTCGTTGTTGTTATTGGTGCTGATCTGCTAAGATATCTTTAAGCTTGAACATCTTTTGTACTTAGAAACTTGGTGTGGTCCTCTTTGCATTCTGCTTCGAGTCTGGACCACATCTTCTTTGGTGCAGCTGATCTTCATTCTGTTATGCTCATGTTTATACGATGTTAGTTGTGCACCATCACCATTCTCTGAACCCTTCTTGACTTGTTGGCAGATATGGTTCTGCACTTGCTCTACTTTAGCTTTAGGTCTATGGTGATTTGTAGAGTGGCTCTCAGGATCTGCTTTGTGCTTTGCCACTCTTCTGAATGCTATCTTCTTGTCTTTCTTAACTCTTAGCTTAGTTGTCATCTTCAGTGTCATTCTTATCTTCGTTGAGTGAAGCTTCAATCTGTCCTGGTCCTTCTTCAAGGCTGCTTCACTTCCACCTTCGTATTCTCACTATCACTGAGACTTATTCTGTTAAGCTCAACTGGAACTCGTAGAGTCAACATTATCATTCTACCAACTCAACGATTCTGCAACATAGCAATAATCAACAACTCTTGATCTTTGAAGGTCTTTTAATTTATATCCTTCCCAATCTTCCTGTTGGAAAGTAGTCGTTGAATGATATTTGAATTGCTTCGCAGATCTCGGGTTATTTGGTGCAGATTGCAGATGTGACATGACATCCCCTTGTATAACTTTTTGAAGATGTAGTCTACTATTTCACCTACCCCGTCACAGATGCTATCAATAAGCTTTGTTTGAATATCAATCTTTAGATTGAATCGTTGTTAATGCTTCAATCTTCAGTTATCTGAACTCTACAAGTCTGATGAATATCTTTTTGGACCTAATCGTATTGTCTTGTTGACAGGTAGACACAATACTACGATCTTGAAGAGTGTTGATTGGATCTTTAATGTAGAACACCTCTTCCTTCTCTTGTACAGTGCTACATCACATTTGTTTGCCTCGACTGCTCTCATATACTGATGGCTTGAATCTTTGTTCTGACCCCTTCTGAAAAGCAAGACACTTCAGATTTGTGGCGTGTCCAGCTCACTTTCTCCTTGTGATCTCCCGTTCACTTATCATCAATGGACTGACCCAATGCTTAATAACTTTAGCCTTGTTGTAAAGTCCCTGAACCTGGATACTTGAAACCCAAATTTGGTACTTCACGATACCATTTCTATGAGCAGAAATATTACTAATAATAATAACAATAATATAAATTTTGAACTTAACTTACATTTATCAGAGTCTAATCCCAAGTACGCAACCTTTACTACATTCTTTACATGATATATAATACATATCATTAACTTAGTACAGTCTAACTATTACAAAAGATACAAATACACAAATCCTATTTGCTTTCCTTTTCACTTGTTTTGGCATGAGCTTTCCAGCCCTTCACACTTAGCTGAAAACATTTAAATTAAGCAAGGGTGAGCATTTGAGAGCCCAACAAGTATTATGAATATATATATATAAGCTGAAAGAATTTAAATGTTTTCTTTATAATATTCTTCTACAACCAGTCAATAGTTGTGAAGTAATCTGTATCAATAACAATAACATAACAACTCTCTTTCAAATTTTTGAAACTATGTATTGTCTATACATAGGGTTTTTGTGACACTTTATGAACATTGTTTTCATTTTCGAAAGGGTTTAAACAGAAATTCATCTGTAAACCGGTCATTGCTTACGGCCTGAGGGTGTACAGTCCATGGGCCTTGTATTGATCAATACTACATTGCTAGAACGATATTATCATTCATCCTTTGTCCGCCGTAGCGCATAAAAATTTTCCCATTATCGGGATGTTCATATCTGTCAGGTTTTTATAACAAAGGTCTTATATAATTCAACATATATGTATATCAAAGGTATATCAACATGTGATTAAATACAATGATTATCCAAGTAGGGACACTTGTATAATCATTTATAGAAATTAACGAACAGAATATACTAACATGTTGATAATCAATGGGTGTATATAATATAGATTTAATAATCTGTACAGTAATAATATAATTTTGAAACATTCTTACACTTGTCCATTGCATAAAGAAAATGCAAAGTTAGGATACTTGCCTGATGCGCTGCTTACAGTTACGCAACTTAGATTTATCTTTTCTATCACGACCTATCATTAATCAAATCATTTATTTGATTAGAACAATATACCTTAACACATAGTACTGCATTTCGCAGTCAGCACATAACCTAATCATCTTATCACACATATTTCACAATCATGGCATCAACTCATTCCTAATCACATTGTCACACATGTTTCACAGTCATTGCATCACAAACAAACAGTTAACTCATTCCTAATTACATTGTCACACAACTTTATCCACCATTGAATCACAAATAAAATAGTTAACTAACTAAATTTCTAAGTCCAGATCAATTTCTGAACCATGTCGGTCTACCGACATCTTTATCTGGTAATTATCGAGTCTAAGACTCTAAACAGTTGTTCAATATCCATTTAGACTAATTAAATAACAGTCGTATCATTTTTCATGACCTTATAATAATTATTACCATTTACCATAATTTTTGAAATATCAGAATCATTATTAAATGATTTAAATAGTACACAATTCTATTATCATCAATATTTAATTAATATAAAACTATTAATCAAACCATTGCCAAAATATTAAAGTTATTTATAATAACTCAAAATATTCTTAACGTATTTATATTACCCTTAAAAGATTTTTAAAACATTTAAAATCATTATTAAAAAATTACCATTAATATTTAAATATTAATGAACTATTTATCCAAATATTAAAAGTCATTAATAAAACTTAAAATATTTTTAAATTCATTTATATCCCTTTTAAATGATTTTTATATAAATAAAACCATTTTTAAACTATTTATTTAATATAACTATTAAATACATTTAATATCATTAATCATTAAATAAATATCATTAATATTAAATTATTAATGAAAATATCCCTTAAATATTAAAAGTTATATTTTATAACTTAAAATATCTTTACACACTTTATTTTTATTTAAAATGATTTTTAAAATAAGAAAATCATTTTTAAACTAATTTATTTAATATAATATTAAATAAACTAAATATCACTAATAATAAATTAATATCATTAATATTAAATTAATAATATTTTTCATGACAAAATATCAAAAGTCATATTTTATAACTTAAAATATTTTTATAATACTTTAAATGATTTTTAAATTCTTTAATTTTATTTTCCATAATTTATTTAATATATTTATTAAATAACTTAAACATCATTAATATTAATTAATTAATGAAATTTCATCACAAAATATTAAAATTCATCAAAAATGACTTAAAATATTTTCTAACACAATAATATAATTTTTCATGATTTTTCATGAATTAAAAACATTTTAAAATAATTTATTTAATATTATAACTAAATAAATAAATACCTTTTATATTCCAAAAATAATAAATATTGTTAAAATATACTCAAAATAATTAAAAACTATTTTTCGGACTTTAAAATAATTTTTCAGAATTTATTTTGTATTTTTCATAATTAAAAACTATTTTTTCTATTTTTAATCAATTTCCGGAAATTCAGAAATTAAATTAATTAAAAACCGTCGCAATAGGCCTTTAGCGACAAAAAGCGTCGCTGTTGGTGTTCTTGAGCTCAAGAACACTGACAGCTTCGTGATCAACATACCATGTTTGACCATGTATAACTTTCTGTACAAATTGTTTTTGGGAGATCTAACACATACATCTTGTAGAGCTCATGTAATAATACAATTAACAACAAACAACATGGCTTAACATCATCAGATCTAAGAGTTATTAGCCATTAAAATAGCTGTCAGAGCTGTTCTTCACGAAGAACAGTTCGAGGTGCCTACTTTGGACCTCTATAACTTGCAATCCGTGCAATATTTGTGTGATTTATCAATTCCAGTGTGTATAGATCATGTAGGACTACAAATATAACACTTAAAAGCATCATAATAATAAAATATCCAACCGGAAATCGCTGGTCAAAGTTCACCACGGAAAACGCTCAAAAATTTTCTGGGTTCGTGTTCTAGGTAGTTTCGGTCAACGCTGTTTGACCGTTTATAACTCCTGATCTATAATAGATATGAACTTTATTCTTTTTGAATATTAAATACCACATTACAGACTACATTTTACAACTTTTAAACATTAAAAAAACATAACATACACGGATCTAGAGCCTCTGACATTTGCCTAAAAATAACGGAGTTCGGTTTTTCAAAAGTTGGAAAAACTTTGATTTTGAGCACTTTGATGTTATGGGTCATGAATTTAACAACCCAGAACATTAATACACTCCTTATTACACAACTTTAAACAATCAATTGCAAAAATTAATATAGAATCAAAGGATTTCTTATTTTTGAGATTTTATACATTTCTTTGATCAAATCTTTGATTTTCTTGATTTTTGGCTTCTGATCTGTTATGGCTGATCGTGGGGCTTCATTAAGGGACTAATATACTTGGAAATTTCGTTGGTTCTAGTGTGAGAAGAGTTGGTGAGACAAAAATTTAATTTGGCAAAGTTTTGTGCACTTTCTCTCTCCCAATCTATTTATAAACCAACAAGATGCAATGAATGGCTGATATAGAACCCTTGTGCTGTCAATTAAAGGTCAAGGAAGTTGTTGGGAGTTGTTGGTTTGGTGAACAACTCTCATCTATTTTCAAAACCTATATATTCTAGCTTAATAATGCAAGAGGGGCATTTTTGTCATTTGTTAAATCAATTAAATGACATTCTTGTCATTTGTAAACCCTTAGGGTTTGGGTTTGGGTTAGGGTTTGGATCATTTTAGGGTTTAAAAGTAATTCTAGAATTTCCAAGCTAGGGTTTTTAAAAAAATAAATAATAAAATAAATAAATTTTAGTTTCTAGAATACAAAATAAAGATTTCTAATTAATTAGGTTTCTAATTAATTAACACTTTACTAATTAGGTTTTAGATACACTAATTAGCATTAAACTTTCCAAATCAATAATTAGGGTTTACAATTTAAATAAATTAGGGTTTATAAAATAAATATTAGAGTTTCTAGAAATTAATATTTCTAAATATTAATTAGGGTTTACCTAATCCATATAAAAATTATATAATACATAACATGCATGCACCATATAACACAGTTATAAAACAGTGTCGAACTCATCCTGAGTTTTAAATTAGGATTTTTTTCATTTAGCAATTAGCTAATTATTATTTAGGGTTTCTAATTTAAGAAATTAGGGTTTATAATATAGAAAAATAATTAGGATTTTGAATGATTGTGATTCTCCCTAATTAGGGTTAATACATACACACCGATCATAAATCACATTAATATGATTACATAACAGTCTTAAGCCGGCATTCGGCTTTAACTTAGGGTTTGACAGTTTAAAACTAGGGTTTCTATTTTTAAATAGGATTTCTAAATAACAAAATTATATAATGCATAATATATATCATATAACACAGTTAAACAACAGTCTTGAACTCACAGCTGAGTTCCAAATTAGGGTTTTTAATAATTTAGGGTTTTCTAGAATTTTAATTAGGGTTTACCTAATTAATACATTTAATACATGTCATAAATTATATAACACACTTATAAAACAAATCTTGCACTCTAATTTGATTCCCAAATTAGGGTTTAACATTATTACTAAGGTTTGACCATAATACAACGTAATTGGCCAACCATTATCAATACAGAAATACAGTACATATTCATAGCACTGAAAAATCAAAATATAATTAATATTATAATTTTATTATCATTATTCCTTATCCCATAACCAAAGTTAGGATTATCATTAACACTAAAACTGTTCCACATATTAACATTACACACATAACCACACATATCTATAATACTGGTAAATAATAATATAATATTATTATTTTCATTCCTTGATCAAAACCCAGAATTAGGGTTTGGATTCCATATCTGATTTATCTGCCATAATTAACCTTATAATTAAGTAAAAATAATTTACTTAATATCTTGAACAAAAATTTATATAATAAAATAAGTATTATAAAAATTCTATAACCATATCATATGTTATTCAATTAATATAATTATCACATTTTCATGGAAAATAAACATTAAAAACATTTTTACTATAAAACTAATTATTATTAGAATATAATTTATAATGAGCAATAATTCTAGAATAAAATTATTCATAACCATTCATGTAATAAATATATTATAATTCATCACAAAAATTACATACATAATACCTTTCACGCATTCTTACCTTTAAAATAAATAATTATTCTAAAATCATTTCCTATATTATTTAAATAATATAAGATTATATTTTCCTTGAAAAATAATTAATGAAACATTTCCAATAAGGAATTAATTAGTATAAAAATATAATTGATAATAATCAATAACTCTAAAATAAATTTATTTGTAATACTTAATGTAATAAATAAATTTTATTTATCACACATATAATTATAATTACACATTACCTTGACACATATCATTCATATTTATTTTAATAAATAAATAAAAAATTTACGCAAAATTTATGATTTATTTATATAGAAAATATCGGGTTGTCACATTCACCCTCCCTTATAAAGATTCCGTCCCCGGAATCACCATTTTAAAACCTATACATACCAGGGTACATAGCATACACAATCATTCCAAGTAGATCTCGATCATGGTTGATCGATCCGATCTTTAACTATTCAGCAAAAAGTTTATCTATACTTTTAAACAGAAATTTGATTTCTAAGAGAACTCAAATTCCTCCTTCAAAATAATTTATAAAAATAATTTACTATATATAAGAAAATAATATGAAAATAAAAATTGGTTAGATTAATACCTGGAGTTGCATCCCCGGCTGCCACGATATCTTGAACAGTAACGCTGAAGACGCTTGCGGTTGATTTCGTTGGTTTGTTTGTTGAAGTTGGTCCCGTTGTCGCCAATGTCCTGCTGCCTTGTCGTATTTTCGCATTCCTTGTTTCCATTTCCTTTCTTGGTCAGCCTTTCACCGTATGCGTTATTGATTCGCACACAACACATTCACTATACATTCTTGGATTGGGACATTTAAGAAAGATATATATCTCTCCTGTCCTTACTTTCTACACACAAACTTTTCCTTTTAATCACATTCCCGGCTTATTTCTGGTATTATCAAAATTATCTTCTTTTATCATATAGGTGACAAAAGTTGTCTTTTGCCCCACCGTTATCCTAGCTATCACATACGTTTTAACAGGGTCGATTGATCTTCTACATCCTGGCGATCCGGTTGTCTTGAAGTCTTTGAAGTTTGTCGATCGATTGTCTAGTTGGTTTCCCGCGACTGGTATTTCGTTCTGCATGGCTTGATCGTCCGCATTCGCAAAAATTTGGTGTCGGGTCTGGTTGTCCTCCAGCTTTGTTCACAGGTCCTTCTATCCTTTGGTTTCATTTTCGTTTTGACGGCATTTTCATAAATTATTCTTACATTCTAAGCCTTATCATAAACGCTTAACATATAACGCAAAACTTTCTATTCAATCAATCATGTACTTAAAATATTAAATTTTGAAAATTCGGTCCATTGTAATAACCAATGACCAGATTAATATTTACTATATTTATATCAACTTATCGCATTAATCCAACATAGATCCATATTCATAACACTTGACATGTCATAGCACATTCTGCTTTAAACATCTGCTATCCATTTGTGACTCGAAAGTCGGGAGTCACTGCCATAATTTATACAAAACATTACATTACACCAATATACCTATCATATATACCACCTAAAACTATACCTATTCAACTAATACTAATACTACCTATTCCTTACACATTCACTAACGATCAATTGCTTAGTAACCTATCTATTTCCATTATCCACAATATCCATTCACACACAATTATACCTAATTTGTCACAACTTTCAACACCTTATGAGTTTAAGAACTCATCACAAACATACGAGTTTAAGAACTCGACATTGACCACTTATAATCCTTTAGCTATACTTTACCTATCAGTTATACTTAACGTTTCTTGATCTCGTACTATACTTTCCAAAATAACCACCTCTTTGAGGTAGCTTTCAATGTGAGCCTCTATTACAGCTATTAGCTTTGATATTGGCTCAGTCATGGAGGTTGACTTATTATTTATGACTTAAGGGTATCCAAATTATGTTCCTTTCTAACACCTACGCACAAAAATTATCTTGATAAACAAATAATAAATACACACAGCACATAATAGTTTTATAAGTTATCTTTTATTTTGTTTGACGATGAATTTATTCAATTCATCTATCTTTAAACTCTATATGAGTTATTTATATTTTCAACGTTTCCCTCTGTCCTAGGGTTATAGCCTAAGGTCTAACCCACCAAAGGTTTCTAACCCTATAGCTCTAATACCAACCTGTAAAGTCCCCGAACCCGGATACTTGAAACACGAATTCGGTACTTCACGATACCATTTCTATGAGCGGAAATATTACTAATAATAATAACAATAATATAAATTTTGAACTTAACTTACATTTATCAGAGTCTAATCCCAAGTACGCAACCTTTACTATATTCTTTACATGATATATAATACATATCATTAACTTAGTACAGTCTAACTATTATAAAAGATACAAATACACAAATCCTATTTGCTTTCCTTTTCACTTGTTTTGGCATGAGCTTTTCAGTCCTTCACACTTAGCTGAAAACATTTAAATTAAGCAAGGGTGAGCATTTGAGAGCCCAACAAGTATTATATATATATATATATAAGCTGAAAGAATTTAAATGTTTTCTTTATAATATTCTTCTACAACCAGTCAATAGTTGTGAAGTAATCTGTATCAATAACAATAACCTAACAACCCTCTTTCAAATTTTTGAAACTATGTATTGTCTATACATGGGGTTTCTGTGACACATTATGAACATTGTTTTTCATTTTCGAAAGGGTTTAAACAGAAATTCATCTGTAAACCAGCCATTGCTTACGAGCTTGAGGGTGTACAGTCCATGGGCCCTGTATTGATCAATACTACATTGCTAGAACGATATTATCGTTCATCCTTTGTCCGACGTAGCGCATAAAAATTTTCCCGTTATCGGGATGTTCATATCTGTCGGGTTTTTATAACAAAGGTCTTATATAATTCAACATATATGTATATCAAAGGTATATCAACATGTGATTAAATACAATGATTATCCAAGTGGAGACACTTGTATAATCATTTATAGAAATTAACGAACAGAATATATAACTGAATTATCATATACTAACATGTTGATAATCAATGGGTGTATATAATATAGATTTAACAATCTGTACAGTAATAATATAATTTTGAAACATTCTTACACTTGTCCATTGCATAAAGAAAATGCAAAGTTAGGATACTTGCCTGATGCGCTGCTTACAATTACGCAACTTAGATTTATCTTTTCTATCACGACCTATCATTAATCAAATCATTTATTCGATTAGAACAATATACCTTAACACATAGTACTGCATTTCGCAGTCAGCACATAACCTAATCATCTTATCACACATATTTCACAATCATGGCATCAACTCATTCCTAATCACATTGTCACACATGTTTCACAGTCATTGCATCACAAACAAATAGTTAACTCATTCCTAATTACATTGTCACACAACTTTATCCACCATTGAATCACAAATAAAATAGTTAACTAACTAAATTTCTAAGTCCAGATCAATTTCTGAACCATGTCGGTCTACCGACATCTTTATCGTGTAATTATCGAGTCTAAGACTCTAAACAGTTGTTCAATATCCATTTAGACTAATTAAATAACAGTCATATCATTTTTCATGACCTTATAATAATTATTATCATTTACCATAATTTTTGAAATATCAGAATCATTATTAAATGATTTAAATAGTACACAATTCTATTATTATCAATTTTTAATTAATATAAAACTATTAATCAAACCATTGCCAAAATATTAAAGTTATTTATAATAACTCAAAATATTCTTAACGTATTTATATTACCCTTAAATGATTTTTAAAACATTTAAAATCATTATTAAATAATTACCATTAGTATTTAAATATTAATGAACTATTTATCCAAATATTAAAAGTCATTAATTATAACTTAAAATATTTTTAAATTCATTTATATCCCTTTTAAATGATTTTTAAATAAATAAAACCATTTTTAAACTATTTATTTAATATAACTATTAAATACATTTAATATCATTAATCATTAAATAAATATCATTAATATTAAATTATTAATGAAAATATCCCTTAAATATTAAAAGTTATATTTTATAACATAAAATATCTTTAAACACTTTATTTTCATTTAAAATAATTTTTAAAATAATAAAATCATTTTTAAACTAATTTATTTATTATAATATTAAATAAACTAAATATCACTAATAATAAATTAATATCATTAATATTAAATTAATAATATTTTTCATGACAAAATATCAAAAGTCATATTTTATAACTTAAAATATTTTTATAATACTTTAAATGATTTTTTAAATCATTAATTTTATTTTCCATAATTTATTTAATATATTTATTAAATAACTTAAACATCATTAATATTAATTAATTAATGAAATTTCATCACAAAATATTAAAATTCATCAAAAATGACTTAAAATATTTTCTAAAACAATAATATAATTTTTCATGAATTAAAAACATTTTTAAATAATTTATTTAATATTATAACTAAATAAATAAATACCTTTTATATTCCAAAAATAATAAATATTGTTAAAATATACTCAAAATAATTAAAAACTATTTTCGGACTTTAAAATAATTTTTTAGAATTTATTTTGTATTTTTCATAATTAAAAACTATTTTTTTCTATTTTTAATCAATTTCCGGAAATTCAGAAATTAAATTAATTAAAAACCGTCGCAATAGGCCTTTAGCGACAAAAAGCGTCGTTGTTGGTGTTCTTGAGTTCAAGAACACTGACAGCTTCGTGATCAACATGTCATGTTTGACCATGTATAACCTTTTGTACAAATTGTTTCTGGGAGATCTAACACATAAAACTTGTAGAGCTCATGTAATACTACAATTAACAACAAACAACATAGCTTAACATCATCAGATCTAAGAGTTATTAGCCATCAAAATAGCTGTCAGAGCTGTTCTTCACGAAGAACAGTTCGAGGTGCCTACTTTGGACCTCTATAACTTGCAATCCGTGCAATATTTGTGTGATTTATCAATTCCAGTGTGTAGAGCTCATGTAGGACTACAACTATAACACTTAAAATCATCATAACAATAAAATATCCAACCGGGAATTACTGGTCAAAGTTCACCACGAAAAACGCTCAAAATTTTTCTGGGTTCGTGTTCTTGGCAGTTTCGGTCAACGCTGTTTGACCGTTTATAACTCCTGATCTATAATAGATATGAACTTTATTCTTTTTGAATATTAAAGAACACATTACATACTACATTTTACAACTTTTAAACATTAAAAACACATAACATACACGGATCTAGAGCCTCTGACATTTGCCTAAAAATAATAGAGTTCGGTTTTTCAAAAGTTGGAAAAACTTTGATTTTGAGCACTTTGATGTTATGGGTAATGAATTTAACAACCCATAACATTAATACACTCCTTATTACACAACTTTAAACAATCAATTGCAAAAATTAATATAGAATCAAAGGATTTCTTATTTTTGAGATTTTATACCTTTCTTTGATCAAATCTTTGATTTTCTTGATTTTTGGCTTCTGATCTGTTATGGCTGATCGTGGGGCTTCATTAAGGGACTGATATACTTGGAAATTTCGTTGGTTCTAGTGTGAGAAGAGTTGGTGAGACAAAAATTTAATTTGGCAAAGTTTTGTGCACTTTCTCTCTACCAATCTATTTATAAACCAACAAGATGCAATGAATGGCTGATATAGAACCCTTGTGCTGTCAATTAAAGGTCAAGGAAGTTGTTGGGAGTTGTTGGTTTGGTGAACAACTCTCATCTATTTTCAAAACCTATATATTCTAGCTTAATAATGCAAGAGGGCCATTTTTGTCATTTGTTAAATCAATTAAATGACATTCTTGTCATTTGTAAACCCTTATGGTTTAGGGTTTGGGTTTGGGTTTAGGGTTTGGATCATTTTAGGGTTTAAAAGTAATTCTAGAATTTCCAAGCTAGGGTTTTAAAAAAAATAAATAATAAAATAAATAAATTTTAGTTTCTAGAATATAAAATAAAGATTTCTAATTAATTAGGTTTCTAATTAATTAACACTTTACTAATTAGGTTTTAGATACACTAATTAGCATTAAACTTTCCAAATCAACAATTAGGGTTTACAATTTAAATAAATTAGGGTTTATAAAATAAATATTAGAGTTTCTAGAAATTAATATTTCTAAATATTAATTAGGGTTTACCTAATCCATATAAAAATTATATAATACATAACATGCATGCACCATATAACACAGTTATAGAACAGTGTCGAACTCATCCTGAGTTTTAAATTAGGATTTTTTTTCATTTAGCAATTAGCTAATTATTATTTAGGGTTTCTAATTTAAGAAATTAGGGTTTATAATATAGAAAAATAATTAGGATTTTGAATGATTGCGATTCTCCCTAATTAGGGTTAATACATACACACCGATCATAAATCACATTAATATGATTACATAACAGTCTTAAGCCGGCATTCGGCTTTAACTTTGGGTTTGACAGTTTAAAACTATTGTTTCTATTTTTAAATAGGATTTCTAAATAACAAAATTATATAATGCATAACATATATCATATAACACAGTTAAACAACAGTCTTGAACTCACAGCTGAGTTCCAAATTAGGGTTTTTAATAATTTAGGGTTTTCTAGAATTTTAATTAGGGTTTACCTAATTAATACATTTAATACATGCCATAAATTATATAACACACTTATAAAACAAATCTTGCACTCTAATTTGAATCTCAAATTAGGGTTTAACATTATTACTAAGGTTTGACCATAATACAACGTAATTGGCCAACCATTATCAATACAGAAATACAGTACATATTCATAGCACTGAAAAATCAAAATATAATTAATATTATAATTTTATTATCATTATTCCTTATCCCATAACCAAAGTTAGGATTATCATTAACACTAAAACTGTTCCACATATTAACATTACACACATAACCACACATATCTATAATACTGGTGTTTTCCTTGACTCTCCTGCCATACTACGATTTTTGGTGCAGTACTCGACGATCAGACAAGCCTATCTATTACATCATAAGATCAACCTAACAAGCTTGATCTTTCTATATTTATAGTCCTTGTACATCATTTCTTTTTAAGGACTTTACAAAGATGTTTTTCTTATGTAGGATCAACCTAACACATTTGATCAATTCATTCTATGTCCTTATACATATGTTCCTATTATCTATCAAAAGACTTAACAGCTTTTCTTAATACAAACATACTTGCATATTCATTCATATTTATCATAATCAAATCATATATAAATATGAATATCATTCACATGCTTATTCCTGACACACCACTTTCTCTAAAATTTGTTTCACCTTTCGATTTGAAACCTCAGCTTTACTATTCGTTTGGGGATGATATGCCGTTGCAACCCTCTGATTAACTCCATACTTTGCCAAGAGAGCTGTAAAGAACATATTGCAGAAGTGACTTCCCTCGTCACTTATAATTGCTCTCGGCGTGCCAAATCTTGTGAAGATATTTTTCTGTAGAAACTTCAAAACCACTTTGACATCATTCATAGGGAGTGCCACAGCTTCAACCCATTTCGATACATAGTCCACAGCTAAAAGGATGTATAAATTGTTGTATGAAGGCAAAAAAGGTCCTATAAAGTCCATCCCCCATATATCAAAAATCTCGACTTCCAAGATTGTGTTGAGCGGCATCTCATTCCTTTTTGAAATATTGCCCACCCTTTGACACCTATCACATCTTTTCATGAACTGGTGGGCATCTTTAAACACAGTTGGCCATTAAAATCCTGCCTGAAAAACCTTTTTCGTTGCCCGCTCACTTCCATAGTGTCCCTAATAAGTAGGTTTTATACCTACTTATTGGCTATCAACTTTCTAGAATTATGCTTAAACTTAAGTGTTTTTAGTACTATTTGATTGCTTTTTTTTTTTTTGTAGGTTGCATCAAGGAAACTAATAAGGCATGGCAAAGGCATAGAAGTAACAAAGGATGGTGAGCTTGTGTTGGAATGAAGAATGAAGTTGAGCAAGTGCATTTGAAAGGGCATCTAAGAAGGAAAGTGAAGGATGAGGAAGGCAAGTGAAGGCAAAAGAATAAGGAATTAGCAGCATTGTAGTAGTAAATCACGACTAGCAGTTCACAGCAGACTTGCAAGAATTAGCACCCACGCGGCCATACCGACATAACAAAGGAAAGCAGCGCGCCCGCGCCAGGAGAATTCTAGAAGTCCAGCATGGCGTGCCCACGCCAGGAGAATTCTAGAAGTCCAACATAGCGCGCCCGCGCTTCAATTGCTATACGAGGCCACCCAGCCACACCAGTCAAGGCTATTAAAAATGCTAACTTTTCATTTTGAGTTTGTTGTAGCGATATTACTATAATAGGGTGTATTTTCTAGTTACGATAATTAATTACATTCAGTTTATTTTACCATTTTAGGGTTTCATAGAGCTAGAGAGATTTCATAGCTATTACTACTATTTTTGCTTCTCTCTTTAGATCTGGTAGATTTTGATCATTAAAGTTTTATGTTGGTTTGATTATGGATCTGAACTGAGTTGGAAGCTGACTTTGAGCAAGGATTAATCATATTCAAATTTTTTATTCTCTTTAATCTCTTTGTTTTCATTGTATCTTCTAATGCTTGGTTTATATCCCATAATGGTTGTTGATTCAGAGATGAACTAATCACCATTATGGGATTATATTGGATCTTATTGCGCAGTTCAGATTTATTTGCCTTATTATGATGCTTGAATGATTATAGTTATATTACCTAACTTGGTTGTGCTTATTTCCTATATGCTTGATCAACATCTACCTTAATAACTTGTATAGAATTGAAAGAGGGAATATAAGTTCAGATCAAACCTTGTTAGCATATGTTCATGAAATTTACATGTGATAGATTTTTGTGATTTGCATTTCGGATTGACATATACCGGCTTTCCATGTGTAGTCGCTGAGAGAGCTTGCGCTTTAATTGATATTGCTTGTAATTCACATAGACATATATTGGGTTAGGTAATATTGATTTTCATATGAATTCTATCTCTTTTGTGGATTTTATGTGATAAGGACATGATGTATTGAAAAATAGTCATGTTTCACTTTCGTGCTCTCGACTAACAATCTATAATAATTAGTCAAGTTAAACAAGAGGTGTATAATCTGAATGAAGCATTAAGTGAAAATAGGGTCCCATATCTTTCAAATTTTAATCTCTTCGTTTGTTAATTAGTTATTTTGTGTTAATAATTATTTTAGTTTTTAATTCACTTATTATTCGATCATTTTAGCAGCCAGCGATAGCTATACGTTGTTGCATGATAGATTAGGAATAACTACCTTTCTCCGTGGGAACGATACTTAACTTACTCTATATTACTTGTTGACCGTTTATACTTGCATGAATGTGTCTATTTTGTTTAACCCAAAACAACCTCAACAGTCCCCAATATGCAGATGCGTGGCATAAGTTCAAGATGTTATTAACTTCACTATAAGGCACAAATCTATGAATCATCTTATCCGCACACTATCTGAAGAGAGAAGGCTCATCCCACATGTACCACTTAACATCATGTAGGAACTTCTTTTTCTGTTGATGTGTCAAATCAGGGGGAAGGATCTTGCTCACCAAGTAATTAGAAAAATCTGTATACCATGGAAATTCAGAATTTACTACAAATAACTGTTCATCCGGAAATGACTTGTTGATCAAACACTTATCTACCCTATCTTTGTCTGAATTTTCTAACCTCGAAAGTTGATCAGCCACTTGATTTTTTGTCCCCTTCCTATCCTTGATTTACAAATCAAACTCTTAAAGGAGTAGAATCCATCTAATAAGCTTGGGCTTAACATCTTTCTTGAAAATAAGATACGGTATCGCCGAATGGTCCATGTATAACACAACCTTTGTTCCTATCAAATATGCTCAAAATTTATTAAAGGCGTACACGACCGCAAGTAACTCTTTCTCGGTGGTTGTATAGTTCAATTGAGCATCTGTGAGGGTTTACTTGCATAATATATGGCATGAAAGATCTTCTCTCGGCGTTGTCCCAAAATTGCACCTACCACATAATCGCTAGCATCACACATCAACTCAAACGACATTGTCCAATCCGGTGATACAATCACGAGTGCTATCGTCAATTTCTTTTTCAACTGTTCAAAAGCTATCATACACTCTTTATTAAACCTAAAAATTGCATCTTTATCTAAAAGACTGCATAGTGGTTTTGCAATCTTTGAGAAATCCTTGATAAACCTACGGTAGAATCCAGCTTGCCCAAGGAATCTTCGAATTCCTTTTACTGAGGTCAGAGGCAAAAGATTCTCAATTGTATCCATCTTTTCCTGGTCAACTTCTAACCCTTCTGCAGAGACCTTATGCCCAAGAATAATTCCCTCTTCGACCATAAAATGTCACTTTTCCCAATTCAGTACAAGGTTGGTTTCCACGCAATGTTTCAAAACCATGGCCTGATTTTCAAGATAACTATCAAATATATTTCCATAAACTGAAAAGTTGTCCATGAAAACTTCAACATTATGCTACACCATGTCTGAAAATATGGCCATCATACATCTCTGAAAGGTCACCAGTGCATTACACAACCCGAATGACATTCTCCTGAAAGCAAAGGTGCTATATGGGCACGTAAATGTAGTCTTCTCTTGATCCTCAAGAGCGATGACGATCTGGTTATATCCCGAATACCCGTCCAATAGACAACAATACTCATGTCTGGCCAAACGGTCCAAAATCTGATCGATGAAAGGAAGATGAAAGTGGTCCTTCCGAGTTTCCTTGTTAAGCTTCCTGTAATCCATGCATACCCTCCATCTGATCACTGTCCTCATCAGTATCAATTCATTGTCGTCGTTCGTCACAACCGTCATTCCTCCTTTCTTTGGGACACACTGAACTGGGCTTACCCATGAACTATCTAAAATAGGGTATATTATCCCAGCATCCAAACATTTCAAAATTTATTTCTTCAAAACTTCTTTCATGATTGGATTGAGTCTTCTCTGTTGTTCCACTATCGTCTTTGCATCTTCTTCCAAGAGTATCTTGTGCATACAGAATGAAGGGCTTATTTCCTTGATGTCAGCGATTGTCCATCTTATTACAGACTTATACTCTTAAAGTACCCTCAATAACTTACTTTCCTACTAATCGTTAAGTGCAGATGCAATAATAATAGGTAATGTATCAGAATTGCCCAAAAGCGCATACCTGAGGAGTTTAGGAAGAGGCTTAAGCTCAGGAGTGGGTGTTTCCTCAGGTGAAGGTTTCATTCGTGCTGATGCTTTTTCTTTCGTTTATAGTGGCTTGAATGGCAGCTTGAATCTACTCACTCTGGGCAATTCATCCAACATATGCAAGTAGTCCACAAATTCTGGATCATCCAAATCGGCATCTCCCACCAAAGTGTTTTCTAATAGATCCATGTCTAAACCTCTAATGAAGTCTTCATTAACCATCTTGTCTATTACATCCATTCGGAAACACTCTTCCTCATCTGTAGGGAATCTCATGGCTTTGAACACATTAAATTTCACTTCTTGGTCTTGTACCGTCATTGTTAACTCTCCTTTCTAAACATCAATGAGAGTCCTCCCAGTAGCCAAGTAGTAGCATGAGGTTCACACTCTCACCCAAATCACACAAACATTTTTTGAAAGCCATGTTCCTAATTGTGCAAGGAATCCTTCAACGTCGGAGGAAACTTTCTCTATAATACTGCACTATATTCCTTCGTCAATACCACAGTCTCATAGTCATTCAACTTTTTCTTCCTCGATCAAATACCCTTCATAAACTTTGCATAGCTCGACATCTGTTCTAGGGCTTCTACGAATAGAATGTTAATCTGCAATTTCTTAAAGATTTCTAATAACTTTGAGAACTGCTTATCCAATTTCTAAATCGTCATCTTCGATATTATATCATGATTTTTTTGCAAGCATTGAACTTATTGTTTCTAAATGCATTGAAAAAGTTGTCTAAGACATTTGACTCGACTAAACTAACAACATGTGTTAGAAAGATATCCAAACCAATTATCTTGATGAGGACTCTTATAAATCTACTGAGATTACAACCCTCATTGAAGGGAAATTTACCTATAACTGTCGGGGAACCAACGTGCACACATACAAGCATATTTAAATGTTATGCATAATGTAGGGTACTTTAGGCTGATCATCTATTGTATTTATTTATATTAGATTTTCAGTATAATACTGTTAATTCAAGCTGGAGTTCTTAGTCCATAGTGACTACTCAGTGTTCATTCTTCTTGAACTTTGAAATGATTAAACCTTTAAATCATGATGATATCTTTTAGTCCATATCAACTCTTATTTAGAATAATTGATATTTCTTGTCATTCTTGAACTATCATTTACAATACCCTTAAAATTTGAACTTTATACTTGTTCATCCTTATTGCTATATTACTTGCTGGGCAAATTTGTTGCTCATTCTTTCTTTCTTTACACCTTTCAGTAAAGATAAAATGTGGTGAAACATCAGGCAAGGATAAGGGTAAGGGAAAGGCTATGAAGTAGCTTTGTTACTTTAAGTTAGAAGTTTATTATTATCTGATTGTAATAAGACTTAATTAATATTATGTAGTAAGTTATGTTTGAACTTAAGTTATGTAATATTACTAGCAATGGTTGCGAAACATAGGGACAAGAATAATTATAATAAATTATGTAAGTTATTATATCATTCTGTTGTATGAGTTATTAGTGCATTATTAGAATTAAATCGTGAAGCACTGAATTTGAGATATTAATGTCTGAATTTGGGGGCGTCATATCTGCTTTGTGTTTGTCTCTCAATAAAACTTGTTTTGGAACTGAGATCTCTTTATAAATCTTCAAGGGGTGTTTTCAAACTTATATTCCACTATGCATAGATAAACTTTGTTAATTAACTATTTGGTAAAATCGAATTAAGTAAGCAAATAATTTTAAAAGATCTATTCAACCACCCCCCCCCCCCCTTCTAGATCTATAATGTGCCTCTGGGAAATAACAGATTGTGTTTTCTGCTTACGTTGGAATTCATAATTTGTGTATATAATAAAGATATACATATATGTCATATGTAATCTGATGAGAAAATGTGCTTAAATCCTTTTTAATTCTAATTCACATAGAGATATAGTGAGTTATTTATCTAGGGCGTTCTTGCTAATTCTATCTTTTGTCGATTTAGGGAGATTAGTTTATAAGATCATCGAGAAGTGCTTATTAATATTGACAAGTTCTTGATTAACAATCCAACATACTTGAAATATTTTAACAAGAACTAATATAATTAAAACGAAATATCAAGGGAAATTTTAATCTTAAGTCTTTTAATCTGAATTCGGCTTTTAGGTAGTTAGTGATTAGTTAATTTAATTTTAAATTACTTTAAAATACAGCAATTAGGATATTTGGTTTAATAAAATTAGTAGTTTATAGTGTGACGTCCCCAAAATAGGTATACATCATCCATTCTGAGTCGCCAAATACATGGTACATAATTTAAATACAAACTTAATTATATAAATGTCGTGTAAAATACAACAAAACATAGCTGAGAGTTTTGACATGAATATTGTCTTCTAGATAATATCCAAACTCAAATGGAGTCCTCATTACAATTATTATCACACTATTTTATAAAATAGTGAGGACTACTACAGCCACCATCTCGGACCGTTACTCCATTCCCTGACTAGTCCCGGCTACGTTTTCATTTCCTAAAAAACAATGAAAGCAAAAGGGTGAGCTCAACTAGCCTAGTAAGAAATATTATGACTAAGATAATGCATAAGAAATTATCCTTAGCCTTCAATAGGGTTAAACTGATAGAATACAATAAACAACAAGTTTAACTGCAGTTGAACAAACAATCCATTAGAAGAGTCAAGTAGAGCTTGTATATACTATTTTCTATGATTTAAAAAGTTTATCATCAATTTTATCACTGAAACTCAGCTTAAAAAAATCTACATCATTGGATTATTCATGCACTACGGTCCAAGGAATTTCATTAGTATCACATTCACGAATTATCCATGCACTACGGGCAAAGAATATTTGTGTTATCATAAATGGTCATGATCATGCCAACAACTGTCCATCAATGCACACGGGGCAATGAGGACTTTTATAACATCATTAGTAACATTACAGGTCATGATTATACCAAATAATCCTTGGTTATAATCATACCAATCAACAGTCCAACTATGCACTACGGGCCACAGATGACTTTCATCACAATATAAACATGATGATGATAACAATGATATAAAAATTCAAATAAATGAGAGCAAGGATAAATTTTAAAGATTTATAATTCAATTTATCCAGAATTCAATAATGTCTAAATTGTCAACATGATATTGCTTTGTGGAGTACAATTCAAGAATAATATTGTATCAAAAATTATTTGGACGGAAAAGAAATCAATTTTTGTCATGAATAGTACCTAGGGTGAATAGTACTCGAGTGAATAGTATTTCAAGAATAGTACCCCGTGAATAGTATCTCGACATGAAAACATCAAAAATTATCAAGAATGTTCAGTATAATATATCCGTGAAAAGATACTAGATGAAATGCAAATTTCAAGGATATGCTACTAATTTGAAGGAGTATAGAAGTCATACTTTAACAAAATAAGTGCAGAATTCAGAATCTGAAATAAAATAATATTACTTACATACTATAGCGTATGGAAGAAAATATTATTTCTTACGAATATTGAACAAAAATAATATCCCTTTCCTTAAAAGGAGAGTATTTCTGACTGGTAGGGCAGGGATATTCCTGAAGAAAACTTATACTGTTTTCTACGCTCAAAGCCTCCTTAAACTTTAAAGAAATACACTCAATATTATAGAAGAAGAATTTTCTTATTCTGTTGTGATTTTCAATTCTAAACTAACCATCATATTTAAATTAGAATGGCAGGATACTATTTTGATGCACAATAAAGGAAAAATCACCGACGCACAGTAACTGATTCACGGATTCGGCTAAAATTTTCTTATTGTACTATGCAATCACTATGTAAACACTATGCATAATAAAATATAATATATTCTATTTTTCATATTAAACAAAACTTATTATATTAATAATAATACACTCCCTCCCGTTATATATAAAAAAAATTGAGATAACTTTCTATTCACTGTTTTAAAAAATGGGTAAGTGGGGGGTCCAAATAATAAGCAAAATTTACAACAAATACTTCATAAAAATTCCCTCTATATTTTTAACACATTTATTCATCAATAATATAACTTGCAATATTAATAACCAGATCATTCCCAATAAACAGGGGGCTTTTTCACAATATTAGGTGACCAATCCTTTTTCCTCGACAGAACTTTCTAGACATTGTCATTAATGCAAATAATAATATGAATAACTTGTCATCTCAATTATTGATTTAATAATATACAAAATTGTGACAATAATTGAATCAATAACGTTAGATACTATGCGACAATTCATGTAGCAATAATTGAGTATAATTGAGTGACTTCTCATGTGACGCCCCTGAATTCGAGGTCCCGAATCACCGCGGATCCGGTTCGATCATTATATCATTATTACTATATTTGCGAAAGATATAAACATAAATTGTTTATACATTAGACATTACACACTATTCACTCCAAGGTCGAGTAACCGTAACTTAATACACAAATCATAACTTATTTACCACATAACATTATTATTATAAAACTATTACAAAACTAATCGCGCACATTAACTTTAAGTTGGAACTGTCTTTAACCGTTTCTTGTATTCGACGCGTTCGTCTTAATCTGCAATGTTTATCATGATATAGCAAGGGTGAGCAGAAGGATTGCAGAGTCAACGAGTTTTGACCAACAATAACTCTTAATCCAAACATGAACTGACCCCAATTCGACTTGCAGAGTAAAGACCACATATCATAGAACATATCCAAAACATTAAAACAC
This sequence comes from Panax japonicus, assembly GCA_020205505.1. Lineage (NCBI taxonomy): Eukaryota > Viridiplantae > Streptophyta > Magnoliopsida > Apiales > Araliaceae > Panax > Panax japonicus. The sequence continues at coordinate 59,443 of JAINUV010001411.1, read as the reverse complement.
ACAAAACAGTTAACACATAAAGATCTAAGGCCTCTGACATTCGACTATCAGCCAACTTTTTTCATCATTTCCAGATTTTTGAAAACTTATATTTCGTGCATATAGTTGTTATGGATTCATTATATAGGAACCCAGATCATCTATTTACACTGCATACTAAATGTTTTAACACAAAAACTTAACATCTAACATGAGATCATACGATTTTAAAGATTAGGGTTCTATACCTCTTTGAGCCATGATCTTGAATCTGATCATTGTTTTCTGACCTTGGAATGCTAACACATGATCTTATCTTTGTATCTTACTCTCTCTCAATTTCTATTCCCGAATTTTTAGAGAGAGATGGTATTGGTTCATATGAGAAAGAAAGTGAGTCTTTTTGTCTCTTTAATCTTATATAATATAATAATGTATTGTATGTGGCTGTTAATTTGGCTGAGCTTGCTGGATATAAGGCACATGAAGTGGTTAGATTAGGTCAACCACTCACCTAAGGTCAAAACCTACATGTTAGCCTCATTAATATACAAAATGGTAATATAGTCTTTTTGATTTTTAATTTAATGACATTTTTGACATTTGATCAAACCCTTAGGGTTTAGGGTTTGAATTAGAATTTAGGGTTTAACCCTTAACTTTGCAAATTTTTAATTTTTATGATTTCCAAAAATTCGGTTTTAAAAATAAAAATTAATATTTCTAAATTAGAATTAGAATTTTCTAATTTTATTAAAATTCCAAAATCAAAATTTAAATATTGTTAACTAGGATTAAAAATTCCTAATTAAAATTACTAATTAAGCAATTAGGGTCAAAATTGATCATTAGGGCAAGGATAAGGGTAAGGGAAAGGCTATGAAGTAGCTTTGTTACTTTAAGTTAGAAGTTTATTATTATCTGATTGTAATAAGACTTAATTAATATTATGTAGTAAGTTATGCTTGAACTTAAGTTATGTAATATTACTAGCAATGGTTGCGAAACATAGGGACAAGAATAATTATAATAAATTATGTAAGTTATTATATCATTCTGTTGTATGAGTTATTAGTGCATTATTAGAATTAAATCGTGAAGCACTGAATTTGAGATATTAATGTCTGAATTTGGGGGCGTCATATCTGCTTTGTGTTTGTCTCTCAATAAAACTTGTTTTGGAACTGAGATCTCTTTATAAATCTTCAAGGGGTGTTTTCAAACTTATATTCCACTATGCATAGATAAACTTTGTTAATTAACTATTTGGTAAAATCCAATTAAGTAAGCAAATAATTTTAAAAGATCTATTCAACCACCCCCCCCTTCTAGATCTATAATGTGCCTCTGGGAAATAACAGATTGTGTTTTCTGCTTACGTTGGAATTCATAATTTGTGTATATAATAAAGATATACATATATGTCATATGTAATCTGATGAGAAAATGTGCTTAAATCCTTTTTAATTCTAATTCACATAGAGATATAGTGAGTTATTTATCTAGGGCGTTCTTGCTAATTCTATCTTTTGTCGATTTAGGGAGATTAGTTTATAAGATCATCGAGAAGTGCTTATTAATATTGACAAGTTCTTGATTAACAATCCAACATACTTGAAATATTTTAACAAGAACTAATATAATTAAAACGAAATATCAAGGGAAATTTTAATCTTAAGTCTTTTAATCTGAATTCGGCTTTTAGGTAGTTAGTGATTAGTTAATTTAATTTTAAATTACTTTAAAATACAGCAATTAGGATATTTGGTTTAATAAAATTAGTAGTTTATAGTGTGACGTCCCCAAAATAGGTATACATCATCCATTCTGAGTCGCCAAATACATGGTACATAATTTAAATACAAACTTAATTATATAAATGTCGTGTAAAATACAACAAAACATAGCTGAGAGTTTTGACATGAATATTGTCTTCTAGATAATATCCAAACTCAAATGGAGTCCTCATTACAATTATTATCACACTATTTTATAAAATAGTGAGGACTACTACAGCCACCATCTCGGACCGTTACTCCATTCCCTGACTAGTCCCGGCTACGTTTTCATTTCCTACCCGGAGAAAGTTTGTAAGCATTTGAGTTTCTAACTTCAGTGTACTTTCTTTCTTGGTATTGTAAACATTGGATACCGAGATTGTCTTCGACCCATTCTGAATCCAATGTTTGTAAACATTGGATTCTGAGTCCCGGCTACGTTTTCATTTCCTACCCGGAGAAAGTTTGTAAGCATTTGAGTTTCTCCAATACCGAGATAAACATTGGATGGATCTGTATTGGAGGACATTGGATGGAGAGAAAGTTTGTAAGCATTTGAGTTTCTAACTTCAGTGTACTTTCTTTCTTCACCTTTTTAGGTAGATTATGATTCTTTGAAAGAATATTATTATATTTCATAATGAGGTGAAACATGATGTACATGTTTATATTAGTGAGGAAACATACCTTTCTACTGTCAGTTTCTTTATAGCCATTTAACTTAGATATACTGAGGTTAGGAATTGATGTGCATAGTTTCTCATTTACTCATAATAGCTTGTTGCTCCAGTTGACCTTCAATCAATCAGTCGTGGTCTTGAAGATGCAAGCTAATAGAATCTAAGCATCTTTAGTTCTTTGACATCCTTTAGTTCACAAGGTTTACATCCAGCTGCTGGTTGGCTAGATACATGTTTGAGAAGTTCTTATTTCTTCTTTGGATAAGCATTTTATTAGAATGTATGGCATTTTAATCTTTTCAGGCTGGTGGATGTTTGTCTCTTTTCTATTGATATCTCGTGAGCTTCCTAGCCTGATTTTTAGACTATAAGATTGACCGCGGGCAAGGATTGGTCTTTTTGATATTTCAATCAAGAACATGAACCAATCTGAGCAGCTTTAGGTGTATATACACATTTACCTATACACAATATTTCTAACGTGTGAGATCATCGGCATATAAAAAGTGACTTACTAATAAACTATGTTTAGAACAATGTTGTGCCTAGGATCAGAGTGAAAGAGATTAGCTTTTGAATATAGCATGAGAACCTACTTTGATACAAATTGTTAGTTCCTAGTAGGCACACAATAGATCTAGAAAGGGGGGGTTGAATAGATCCTTTTTATTTCAAATACTTTTCTCGTTTATTTTGTATTGCTAATGAATTAGCATATGACAAATATAAGAATCTTTTCAAGCACAACAAAATAAGTAAAAGATCTCCTTCATTGATATATTCATAATCATACACACATTGTTCTTAGAGTTAGTTCAGTTGTAAGCAGTTAAGACATACATAGAAGTCAAGTTCATAATGTAAATGACATAAGGTATAAGACACAAGGGATTTTAAGTGGTTCAGAGACTCAAGCTCCTAATCCACTCTTCTGTTTTCAACTAGCAGGATTTCCATTAAGGAAGGGCAGCACCCTGAATCACTAAGATTCCTTCAAGGCCAGCAGCCTAGGGACTTCAGTTCACTAAGAACTCTTCAAGGCCAGCAGCCTTGGAACTTCTCTAGTTCCCTAGGAACTCTTTAACCCTAGCAGGCTTGGAATTTTGTTTAGTCCCTCCGGATAAGGTTCCCTCAGGCCCTGGCTTCTTCTTGTTGTTGTCGTTGTTGTTATCGGTGCTGATCTGCTAAGATATCTTTAAGCTTGAACATCTTTTGTACTTAGAAACTTGGTGTGGTCCTCTTTGCATTCTGCTTCGAGTCTGGACCACATCTTCTTTGGTGCAGCTGATCTTCATTCTGTTATGCTCATGTTTATACGATGTTAGTTGTGCACCATCACCATTCTCTGAACCCTTCTTGACTTGTTGGCAGATATGGTTCTGCACTTGCTCTACTTTAGCTTTAGGTCTATGGTGATTTGTAGAGCGACTCTCAGGATCTGCTTTGTGCTTTGCCACTCTTCTGAATGCTATCTTCTTGTCTTTCTCAACTCTTAGCTTAGTTGTCATCTTCAGTGTCATTCTTATCTTCGTTGAGTGAAGCTTCAATCTGTCCTGGTCCTTCTTCAAGGCTGCTTCACTTCCACCTTCGTATTCTCACTATCACTGAGACTTATTCTGTTAAGCTCAACTGGAACTCGTAGAGTCAACATTATCATTCTACCAACTCAACGATTCTGCAACATAGCAATAATCAACAACTCTTGATCTTTGAAGCTCTTTTAATTTATATCCTTCCCAATCTTCCTGTTGGAAAGTAGTCGTTGAATGATATTTGAATTGCTTCGCAGATCTCGGGTTATTTGGTGCAGATTGCAGATGTGACATGACATCCCCTTGTATAACTTTTTGAAGATGTAGTCTACTATTTCACCTACCCCGTCACAGATGCTATCAATAAGCTTTGTTTGAATATCAATCTTTAGATTGAATCGTTGTTAATGCTTCAATCTTCAGTTATCTGAACTCTACAAGTCTGATGAATATCTTTTTGGACCTAATCGTATTGTCTTGTTGACAGGTAGACACAATACTACGATCTTGAAGAGTGTTGATTGGATCTTTAATGTAGAACACCTCTTCCTTCTCTTGTACAGTGCTACATCACATTTGTTTGCCTCGACTGCTCTCATATACTGATGGCTTGAATCTTTGTTCTGACCCCTTCTGAAAAGCAAGACACTTCAGATTTGTGGCGTGTCCAGCTCACTTTCTCCTTGTGATCTCCCGTTCACTTATCATCAATGGACTGACCCAATGCTTAATAACTTTAGCCTTGTTGTAAAGTCCCTGAACCTGGATACTTGAAACCCAAATTTGGTACTTCACGATACCATTTCTATGAGCAGAAATATTACTAATAATAATAACAATAATATAAATTTTGAACTTAACTTACATTTATCAGAGTCTAATCCCAAGTACGCAACCTTTACTACATTCTTTACATGATATATAATACATATCATTAACTTAGTACAGTCTAACTATTACAAAAGATACAAATACACAAATCCTATTTGCTTTCCTTTTCACTTGTTTTGGCATGAGCTTTCCAGCCCTTCACACTTAGCTGAAAACATTTAAATTAAGCAAGGGTGAGCATTTGAGAGCCCAGCAAGTATTATGAATATATATATATAAGCTGAAAGAATTTAAATGTTTTCTTTATAATATTCTTCTACAACCAGTCAATAGTTGTGAAGTAATCTGTATCAATAACAATAACATAACAACTCTCTTTCAAATTTTTGAAACTATGTATTGTCTATACATAGGGTTTTTGTGACACTTTATGAACATTGTTTTCATTTTCGAAAGGGTTTAAACAGAAATTCATCTGTAAACCGGTCATTGCTTACGGCCTGAGGGTGTACAGTCCATGGGCCTTGTATTGATCAATACTACATTGCTAGAACGATATTATCATTCATCCTTTGTCCGCCGTAGCGCATAAAAATTTTCCCATTATCGGGATGTTCATATATGTCAGGTTTTTATAACAAAGGTCTTATATAATTCAACATATATGTATATCAAAGGTATATCAACATGTGATTAAATACAATGATTATCCAAGTGGGGACACTTGTATAATCATTTATAGAAATTAACGAACAGAATATACTAACATGTTGATAATCAATGGGTGTATATAATATAGATTTAATAATCTGTACAGTAATAATATAATTTTGAAACATTCTTACACTTGTCCATTGCATAAAGAAAATGCAAAGTTAGGATACTTGCCTGATGCGCTGCTTACAGTTACGCAACTTAGATTTATCTTTTCTATCACGACCTATCATTAATCAAATCATTTATTTGATTAGAACAATATACCTTAACACATAGTACTGCATTTCGCAGTCAGCACATAACCTAATCATCTTATCACACATATTTCACAATCATGGCATCAACTCATTCCTAATCACATTGTCACACATGTTTCACAGTCATTGCATCACAAACAAATAGTTAACTCATTCCTAATTACATTGTCACACAACTTTATCCACCATTGAATCACAAATAAAATAGTTAACTAACTAAATTTCTAAGTCCAGATCAATTTCTGAACCATGTCGGTCTACCGACATCTTTATCTGGTAATTATCGAGTCTAAGACTCTAAACAGTTGTTCAATATCCATTTAGACTAATTAAATAACAGTCGTATCATTTTTCATGACCTTATAATAATTATTACCATTTACCATAATTTTTGAAATATCAGAATCATTATTAAATGATTTAAATAGTACACAATTCTATTATCATCAATATTTAATTAATATAAAACTATTAATCAAACCATTGCCAAAATATTAAAGTTATTTATAATAACTCAAAATATTCTTAACGTATTTATATTACCCTTAAAAGATTTTTAAAACATTTAAAATCATTATTAAAAAATTACCATTAATATTTAAATATTAATGAACTATTTATCCAAATATTAAAAGTCATTAATAAAACTTAAAATATTTTTAAATTCATTTATATCCCTTTTAAATGATTTTTATATAAATAAAACCATTTTTAAACTATTTATTTAATATAACTATTAAATACATTTAATATCATTAATCATTAAATAAATATCATTAATATTAAATTATTAATGAAAATATCCCTTAAATATTAAAAGTTATATTTTATAACTTAAAATATCTTTACACACTTTATTTTTATTTAAAATGATTTTTAAAATAAGAAAATCATTTTTAAACTAATTTATTTAATATAATATTAAATAAACTAAATATCACTAATAATAAATTAATATCATTAATATTAAATTAATAATATTTTTCATGACAAAATATCAAAAGTCATATTTTATAACTTAAAATATTTTTATAATACTTTAAATGATTTTTAAAATCTTTAATTTTATTTTCCATAATTTATTTAATATATTTATTAAATAACTTAAACATCATTAATATTAATTAATTAATGAAATTTCATCACAAAATATTAAAATTCATCAAAAATGACTTAAAATATTTTCTAACACAATAATATAATTTTTCATGATTTTTCATGAATTAAAAACATTTTAAAATAATTTATTTAATATTATAACTAAATAAATAAATACCTTTTATATTCCAAAAATAATAAATATTGTTAAAATATACTCAAAATAATTAAAAACTATTTTTCGGACTTTAAAATAATTTTTCAGAATTTATTTTGTATTTTTCATAATTAAAAACTATTTTTTCTATTTTTAATCAATTTCCGGAAATTCAGAAATTAAATTAATTAAAAACCGTCGCAATAGGCCTTTAGCGACAAAAAGCGTCGCTGTTGGTGTTCTTGAGCTCAAGAACACTGACAGCTTCGTGATCAACATACCATGTTTGACCATGTATAACTTTCTGTACAAATTGTTTTTGGGAGATCTAACACATACATCTTGTAGAGCTCATGTAATAATACAATTAACAACAAACAACATGGCTTAACATCATCAGATCTAAGAGTTATTAGCCATTAAAATAGCTGTCAGAGCTGTTCTTCACGAAGAACAGTTCGAGGTGCCTACTTTGGACCTCTATAACTTGCAATCCGTGCAATATTTGTGTGATTTATCAATTCCAGTGTGTATAGATCATGTAGGACTACAAATATAACACTTAAAAGCATCATAACAATAAAATATCCAACCGGAAATCGCTGGTCAAAGTTCACCACGGAAAACGCTCAAAAATTTTCTGGGTTCGTGTTCTAGGTAGTTTCGCTCAACGCTGTTTGACCGTTTATAACTCCTGATCTATAATAGATATGAACTTTATTCTTTTTGAATATTAAATACCACATTACAGACTACATTTTACAACTTTTAAACATTAAAAAAACATAACATACACGGATCTAGAGCCTCTGACATTTGCCTAAAAATAACGGAGTTCGGTTTTTCAAAAGTTGGAAAAACTTTGATTTTGAGCACTTTGATGTTATGGGTCATGAATTTAACAACCCAGAACATTAATACACTCCTTATTACACAACTTTAAACAATCAATTGCAAAAATTAATATAGAATCAAAGGATTTCTTATTTTTGAGATTTTATACATTTCTTTGATCAAATCTTTGATTTTCTTGATTTTTGGCTTCTGATCTGTTATGGCTGATCGTGGGGCTTCATTAAGGGACTAATATACTTGGAAATTTCGTTGGTTCTAGTGTGAGAAGAGTTGGTGAGACAAAAATTTAATTTGGCAAAGTTTTGTGCACTTTCTCTCTCCCAATCTATTTATAAACCAACAAGATGCAATGAATGGCTGATATAGAACCCTTGTGCTGTCAATTAAAGGTCAAGGAAGTTGTTGGGAGTTGTTGGTTTGGTGAACAACTCTCATCTATTTTCAAAACCTATATATTCTAGCTTAATAATGCAAGAGGGGCATTTTTGTCATTTGTTAAATCAATTAAATGACATTCTTGTCATTTGTAAACCCTTAGGGTTTGGGTTAGGGTTTAGGGTTTGGATCATTTTAATATTTAAAAGTAATTCTAGAATTTCCAAGCTAGGGTTTTTAAAAAAATAAATAATAAAATAAATAAATTTTAGTTTCTAGAATACAAAATAAAGATTTCTAATTAATTAGGTTTCTAATTAATTAACACTTTACTAATTAGGTTTTAGATACACTAATTAGCATTAAACTTTCCAAATCAATAATTAGGGTTTACAATTTAAATAAATTAGGGTTTATAAAATAAATATTAGAGTTTCTAGAAATTAATATTTCTAAATATTAATTAGGGTTTACCTAATCCATATAAAAATTATATAATACATAACATGCATGCACCATATAACACAGTTATAAAACAGTGTCGAACTCATCCTGAGTTTTAAATTAGGATTTTTTTCATTTAGCAATTAGCTAATTATTATTTAGGGTTTCTAATTTAAGAAATTAGGGTTTATAATATAGAAAAATAATTAGGATTTTGAATGATTGTGATTCTCCCTAATTAGGGTTAATACATACACACCGATCATAAATCACATTAATATGATTACATAACAGTCTTAAGCCGGCATTCGGCTTTAACTTAGGGTTTGACAGTTTAAAACTAGGGTTTCTATTTTTAAATAGGATTTCTAAATAACAAAATTATATAATGCATAATATATATCATATAACACAGTTAAACAACAGTCTTGAACTCACAGCTGAGTTCCAAATTAGGGTTTTTAATAATTTAGGGTTTTCTAGAATTTTAATTAGGGTTTACCTAATTAATACATTTAATACATGTCATAAATTATATAACACACTTATAAAACAAATCTTGCACTCTAATTTGATTCCCAAATTAGGGTTTAACATTATTACTAAGGTTTGACCATAATACAGCGTAATTGGCCAACCATTATCAATACAGAAATACAGTACATATTCATAGCACTGAAAAATCAAAATATAATTAATATTATAATTTTATTATCATTATTCCTTATCCCATAACCAAAGTTAGGATTATCATTAACACTAAAACTGTTCCACATATTAACATTACACACATAACCACACATATCTATAATACTGGTAAATAATAATATAATATTATTATTTTCATTCCTTGATCAAAACCCAGAATTAGGGTTTGGATTCCATATCTGATTTATCTGCCATAATTAACCTTATAATTAAGTAAAAATAATTTACTTAATATCTTGAACAAAAATTTATATAATAAAATAAGTATTATAAAAATTCTATAACCATATCATATGTTATTCAATTAATATAATTATCACATTTTCATGGAAAATAAACATTAAAAACATTTTTACTATAAAACTAATTATTATTAGAATATAATTTATAATGAGCAATAATTCTAGAATAAAATTATTCATAACCATTCATGTAATAAATATATTATAATTCATCACAAAAATTACATACATAATACCTTTCACGCATTCTTACCTTTAAAATAAATAATTATTCTAAAATCATTTCCTATATTATTTAAATAATATAAGATTATATTTTCCTTGAAAAATAATTAATGAAACATTTCCAATAAGGAATTAATTAGTATAAAAATATAATTGATAATAATCAATAACTCTAAAATAAATTTATTTGTAATACTTAATGTAATAAATAAATTTTATTTATCACACATATAATTATAATTACATATTACCTTGACACATATCATTCATATTTATTTTAATAAATAAATAAAAAATTTACGCAAAATTTATGATTTATTTATATAGAAAATATCGGGTTGTCACATTCACCCTCCCTTATAAAGATTCCGTCCCCGGAATCACCATTTTAAAACCTATACATACCAGGGTACATAGCATACACAATCATTCCAAGTAGATCTCGATCATGGTTGATCGATCCGATCTTTAACTATTCAGCAAAAAGTTTATCTATACTTTTAAACAGAAATTTGATTTCTAAGAGAACTCAAATTCCTCCTTCAAAATAATTTATAAAAATAATTTACTATATATAAGAAAATAATATGAAAATAAAAATTGGTTAGATTAATACCTGGAGTTGCATCCCCGGCTGCCACGATATCTTGAACAGTAACGCTGAAGACGCTTGCGGTTGATTTCGTTGGTTTGTTTGTTGAAGTTGGTCCCGTTGTCGCCAATGTCCTGCTGCCTTGTCGCATTTTCGCATTCCTTGTTTCCATTTCCTTTCTTGGTCATCCTTTCACCGTATGCGTTATTGATTCGCACACAACACATTCACTATACATTCTTGGATTGGGACATTTAAGAAAGATATATATCTCTCCTGTCCTTACTTTCTACACACAAACTTTTCCTTTTAATCACATTCCCGGCTTATTTCTGGTATTATCAAAATTATCTTCTTTTATCATATAGGTGACAAAAGTTGTCTTTTGCCCCACCGTTATCCTAGCTATCACATACGTTTTAACAGGGTCGATTGATCTTCTACATCCTGGCGATCCGGTTGTCTTGAAGTCTTTGAAGTTTGTCGATCGATTGTCTAGTTGGTTTCCCGCGACTGGTATTTCGTTCTGCATGGCTTGATCGTCCGCATTCGCAAAAATTTGGTGTCGGGTCTGGTTGTCCTCCAGCTTTGTTCACAGGTCCTTCTATCCTTTGGTTTCATTTTCGTTTTGACGGCATTTTCATAAATTATTCTTACATTCTAAGCCTTATCATAAACGCTTAACATATAACGCAAAACTTTCTATTCAATCAATCATGTACTTAAAATATTAAATTTTGAAAATTCGGTCCATTGTAATAACCAATGACCAGATTAATATTTACTATATTTATATCAACTTATCGCATTAATCCAACATAGATCCATATTCATAACACTTGACATGTCATAGCACATTCTGCTTTAAACATCTGCTATCCATTTGTGACTCGAAAGTCGGGAATCACTGCCATAATTTATACAAAACATTACATTACACCAATATACCTATCATATATACCACCTAAAACTATACCTATTCAACTAATACTAATACTACCTATTCCTTACACATTCACTAACGATCAATTGCTTAGTAACCTATCTATTTCCATTATCCACAATATCCATTCACACACAATTATACCTAATTTGTCACAACTTTCAACACCTTATGAGTTTAAGAACTCATCACAAACATACGAGTTTAAGAACTCGACATTGACCACTTATAATCCTTTAGCTATACTTTACCTATCAGTTATACTTAACGTTTCTTGATCTCGTACTATACTTTCCAAATTATGTTCCTTTCTAACACCTACGCACAAAAATTATCTTGATAAACAAATAATAAATACACACAACACATAATAGTTTTATAAGTTATCTTTTATTTTGTTTGACGATGAATTTATTCAATTCATCTATCTTTAAACTCTATATGAGTTATTTATATTTTCAACGTTTCCCTCTGTCCTAGGGTTATAGCCTAAGGTCTAACCCACCAAAGGTTTCTAACCCTATAGCTCTAATACCAACCTGTAAAGTCCCCGAACCCGGATACTTGAAACACGAATTCGGTACTTCACGATACCATTTCTATGAGCGGAAATATTACTAATAATAATAACAATAATATAAATTTTGAACTTAACTTACATTTATCAGAGTCTAATCCCAAGTACGCAACCTTTACTATATTCTTTACATGATATATAATACATATCATTAACTTAGTACAGTCTAACTATTACAAAAGATACAAATACACAAATCCTATTTGCTTTCCTTTTCACTTGTTTTGGCATGAGCTTTTCAGTCCTTCACACTTAGCTGAAAACATTTAAATTAAGCAAGGGTGAGCATTTGAGAGCCCAACAAGTATTATATATATATATATATATATAAGCTGAAAGAATTTAAATGTTTTCTTTATAATATTCTTCTACAACCAGTCAATAGTTGTGAAGTAATCTGTATCAATAACAATAACCTAACAACCCTCTTTCAAATTTTTGAAACTATGTATTGTCTATACATGGGGTTTCTGTGACACATTATGAACATTGTTTTTCATTTTCGAAAGGGTTTAAACAGAAATTCATCTGTAAACCAGCCATTGCTTACGAGCTTGAGGGTGTACAGTCCATGGGCCCTGTATTGATCAATACTACATTGCTAGAACGATATTATCGTTCATCCTTTGTCCGACGTAGCGCATAAAAATTTTCCCGTTATCGGGATGTTCATATCTGTCGGGTTTTTATAACAAAGGTCTTATATAATTCAACATATATGTATATCAAAGGTATATCAACATGTGATTAAATACAATGATTATCCAAGTGGAGACACTTGTATAATCATTTATAGAAATTAACGAACAGAATATATAACTGAATTATCATATACTAACATGTTGATAATCAATGGGTGTATATAATATAGATTTAACAATCTGTACAGTAATAATATAATTTTGAAACATTCTTACACTTGTCCATTGCATAAAGAAAATGCAAAGTTAGGATACTTGCCTGATGCGCTGCTTACAATTACGCAACTTAGATTTATCTTTTCTATCACGACCTATCATTAATCAAATCATTTATTCGATTAGAACAATATACCTTAACACATAGTACTGCATTTCGCAGTCAGCACATAACCTAATCATCTTATCACACATATTTCACAATCATGGCATCAACTCATTCCTAATCACATTGTCACACATGTTTCACAGTCATTGCATCACAAACAAATAGTTAACTCATTCCTAATTACATTGTCACACAACTTTATCCACCATTGAATCACAAATAAAATAGTTAACTAACTAAATTTCTAAGTCCAGATCAATTTCTGAACCATGTCGGTCTACCGACATCTTTATCGTGTAATTATCGAGTCTAAGACTCTAAACAGTTGTTCAATATCCATTTAGACTAATTAAATAACAGTCATATCATTTTTCATGACCTTATAATAATTATTATCATTTACCATAATTTTTGAAATATCAGAATCATTATTAAATGATTTAAATAGTACACAATTCTATTATTATCAATATTTAATTAATATAAAACTATTAATCAAACCATTGCCAAAATATTAAAGTTATTTATAATAACTCAAAATATTCTTAACGTATTTATATTACCCTTAAATGATTTTTAAAACATTTAAAATCATTATTAAATAATTACCATTAGTATTTAAATATTAATGAACTATTTATCCAAATATTAAAAGTCATTAATTATAACTTAAAATATTTTTAAATTCATTTATATCCCTTTTAAATGATTTTTAAATAAATAAAACCATTTTTAAACTATTTATTTAATATAACTATTAAATACATTTAATATCATTAATCATTAAATAAATATCATTAATATTAAATTATTAATGAAAATATCCCTTAAATATTAAAAGTTATATTTTATAACATAAAATATCTTTAAACACTTTATTTTCATTTAAAATAATTTTTAAAATAATAAAATCATTTTTAAACTAATTTATTTATTATAATATTAAATAAACTAAATATCACTAATAATAAATTAATATCATTAATATTAAATTAATAATATTTTTCATGACAAAATATCAAAAGTCATATTTTATAACTTAAAATATTTTTATAATACTTTAAATGATTTTTAAATCATTAATTTTATTTTCCATAATTTATTTAATATATTTATTAAATAACTTAAACATCATTAATATTAATTAATTAATGAAATTTCATCACAAAATATTAAAATTCATCAAAAATGACTTAAAATATTTTCTAAAACAATAATATAATTTTTCATGAATTAAAAACATTTTTAAATAATTTATTTAATATTATAACTAAATAAATAAATACCTTTTATATTCCAAAAATAATAAATATTGTTAAAATATACTCAAAATAATTAAAAACTATTTTCGGACTTTAAAATAATTTTTTAGAATTTATTTTGTATTTTTCATAATTAAAAACTATTTTTTTCTATTTTTAATCAATTTCCGGAAATTCAGAAATTAAATTAATTAAAAACCGTCGCAATAGGCCTTTAGCGACAAAAAGCGTCGTTGTTGGTGTTCTTGAGTTCAAGAACACTGACAGCTTCGTGATCAACATGTCATGTTTGACCATGTATAACTTTTTGTACAAATTGTTTCTGGGAGATCTAACACATAAAACTTGTAGAGCTCATGTAATACTACAATTAACAACAAACAACATAGCTTAACATCATCAGATCTAAGAGTTATTAGCCATCAAAATAGATGTCAGAGCTGTTCTTCACGAAGAACAATTCGAGGTGCCTACTTTGGACCTCTATAACTTGCAATCCGTGCAATATTTGTGTGATTTATCAATTCCAGTGTGTAGAGCTCATGTAGGACTACAACTATAACACTTAAAATCATCATAACAATAAAATATCCAACCGGGAATTACTGGTCAAAGTTCACCACGAAAAACGCTCAAAAATTTTCTGGGTTCGTGTTCTTGGCAGTTTCGGTCAACGCTGTTTGACCGTTTATAACTCCTGATCTATAATAGATATGAACTTTATTCTTTTTGAATATTAAAGAACACATTACATACTACATTTTAAAACTTTTAAACATTAAAAACACATAACATACACGGATCTAGAGCCTCTGACATTTGCCTAAAAATAATAGAGTTCGGTTTTTCAAAAGTTGGAAAAACTTTGATTTTGAGCACTTTGATGTTATGGGTAATGAATTTAACAACCCATAACATTAATACACTCCTTATTACACAACTTTAAACAATCAATTGCAAAAATTAATATAGAATCAAAGGATTTCTTATTTTTGAGATTTTATACCTTTCTTTGATCAAATCTTTGATTTTCTTGATTTTTGGCTTCTGATCTGTTATGGCTGATCGTGGGGCTTCATTAAGGGACTGATATACTTGGAAATTTCGTTGGTTCTAGTGTGAGAAGAGTTGGTGAGACAAAAATTTAATTTGGCAAAGTTTTGTGCACTTTCTCTCTACCAATCTATTTATAAACCAACAAGATGCAATGAATGGCTGATATAGAACCCTTGTGCTGTCAATTAAAGGTCAAGGAAGTTGTTGGGAGTTGTTGGTTTGGTGAACAACTCTCATCTATTTTCAAAACCTATATATTCTAGCTTAATAATGTAAGAGGGCCATTTTTGTCATTTGTTAAATCAATTAAATGACATTCTTGTCATTTGTAAACCCTTATGGTTTAGGGTTTGGGTTTGGGTTTAGGGTTTGGATCATTTTAGGGTTTAAAAGTAATTCTAGAATTTCCAAGCTAGGGTTTTAAAAAAAATAAATAATAAAATAAATAAATTTTAGTTTCTAGAATATAAAATAAAGATTTCTAATTAATTAGGTTTCTAATTAATTAACACTTTACTAATTAGGTTTTAGATACACTAATTAGCATTAAACTTTCCAAATCAACAATTAGGGTTTACAATTTAAATAAATTAGGGTTTATAAAATAAATATTAGAGTTTCTAGAAATTAATATTTCTAAATATTAATTAGGGTTTACCTAATCCATATAAAAATTATATAATACATAACATGCATGCACCATATAACACAGTTATAGAACAGTGTCGAACTCATCCTGAGTTTTAAATTAGGATTTTTTTTCATTTAGCAATTAGCTAATTATTATTTAGGGTTTCTAATTTAAGAAATTAGGGTTTATAATATAGAAAAATAATTAGGATTTTGAATGATTGCGATTCTCCCTAATTAGGGTTAATACATACACACCGATCATAAATCACATTAATATGATTACATAACAGTCTTAAGCCGGCATTCGGCTTTAACTTTGGGTTTGACAGTTTAAAACTATTGTTTCTATTTTTAAATAGGATTTCTAAATAACAAAATTATATAATGCATAACATATATCATATAACACAGTTAAACAACAGTCTTGAACTCACAGCTGAGTTCCAAATTAGGGTTTTTAATAATTTAGGGTTTTCTAGAATTTTAATTAGGGTTTACCTAATTAATACATTTAATACATGCCATAAATTATATAACACACTTATAAAACAAATCTTGCACTCTAATTTGAATCTCAAATTAGGGTTTAACATTATTACTAAGGTTTGACCATAATACAACGTAATTGGCCAACCATTATCAATACAGAAATACAGTACATATTCATAGCACTGAAAAATCAAAATATAATTAATATTATAATTTTATTATCATTATTCCTTATCCCATAACCAAAGTTAGGATTATCATTAACACTAAAACTGTTCCACATATTAACATTACACACATAACCACACATATCTATAATACTGGTGTTTTCCTTGACTCTCCTGCCATACTACGATTTTTGGTGCAGTACTCGACGATCAGACAAGCCTATCTATTACATCATAAGATCAACCTAACAAGCTTGATCTTTCTATATTTATAGTCCTTGTACATCATTTCTTTTTAAGGACTTTACAAAGATGTTTTTCTTATGTAGGATCAACCTAACACATTTGATCAATTCATTCTATGTCCTTATACATATGTTCCTATTATCTATCAAAAGACTTAACAGCTTTTCTTAATACAAACATACTTGCATATTCATTCATATTTATCATAATCAAATCATATATAAATATGAATATCATTCACATGCTTATTCCTGACACACCACTTTCTCTAAAATTTGTTTCACCTTTCGATTTGAAACCTCAGCTTTACTATTCGTTTGGGGATGATATGCCGTTGCAACCCTCTGATTAACTCCATACTTTGCCAAGAGAGCTGTAAAGAACATATTGCAGAAGTGACTTCCCTCGTCACTTATAATTGCTCTCGGCGTGCCAAATCTTGTGAAGATATTTTTCTGTAGAAACTTCAAAACCACTTTGACATCATTCATAGGGAGTGCCACAGCTTCAACCCATTTCGATACATAGTCCACAGCTAAAAGGATGTATAAATTGTTGTATGAAGGCAAAAAAGGTCCTATAAAGTCCATCCCCCATATATCAAAAATCTCGACTTCCAAGATTGTGTTGAGCGGCATCTCATTCCTTTTTGAAATATTGCCCACCCTTTGACACCTATCACATCTTTTCATGAACTGGTGGGCATCTTTAAACACAGTTGGCCATTAAAATCCTGCCTGAAAAACCTTTTTCGTTGCCCGCTCACTTCCATAGTGTCCCTAATAAGTAGGTTTTATACCTACTTATTGGCTATCAACTTTCTAGAATTATGCTTAAACTTAAGTGTTTTTAGTACTATTTGATTGCTTTTTTTTTTTTTGTAGGTTGCATCAAGGAAACTAATAAGGCATGGCAAAGGCATAGAAGTAACAAAGGATGGTGAGCTTGTGTTGGAATGAAGAATGAAGTTGAGCAAGTGCATTTGAAAGGGCATCTAAGAAGGAAAGTGAAGGATGAGGAAGGCAAGTGAAGGCAAAAGAATAAGGAATTAGCAGCATTGTAGTAGTAAATCACGACTAGCAGTTCACAGCAGACTTGCAAGAATTAGCACCCACGCGGCCATACCGACATAACAAAGGAAAGCAGCGCGCCCGCGCCAGGAGAATTCTAGAAGTCCAGCATGGCGTGCCCACGCCAGGAGAATTCTAGAAGTCCAACATAGCGCGCCCGCGCTTCAATTGCTATACGAGGCCACCCAGCCACACCAGTCAAGGCTATTAAAAATGCTAACTTTTCATTTTGAGTTTGTTGTAGCGATATTACTATAATAGGGTGTATTTTCTAGTTACGATAATTAATTACATTCAGTTTATTTTACCATTTTAGGGTTTCATAGAGCTAGAGAGATTTCATAGCTATTACTACTATTTTTGCTTCTCTCTTTAGATCTGGTAGATTTTGATCATTAAAGTTTTATGTTGGTTTGATTATGGATCTGAACTGAGTTGGAAGCTGACTTTGAGCAAGGATTAATCATATTCAAATTTTTTATTCTCTTTAATCTCTTTGTTTTCATTGTATCTTCTAATGCTTGGTTTATATCCCATAATGGTTGTTGATTCAGAGATGAACTAATCACCATTATGGGATTATATTGGATCTTATTGCGCAGTTCAGATTTATTTGCCTTATTATGATGCTTGAATGATTATAGTTATATTACCTAACTTGGTTGTGCTTATTTCCTATATGCTTGATCAACATCTACCTTAATAACTTGTATAGAATTGAAAGAGGGAATATAAGTTCAGATCAAACCTTGTTAGCATATGTTCATGAAATTTACATGTGATAGATTTTTGTGATTTGCATTTCGGATTGACATATACCGGCTTTCCATGTGTAGTCGCTGAGAGAGCTTGCGCTTTAATTGATATTGCTTGTAATTCACATAGACATATATTGGGTTAGGTAATATTGATTTTCATATGAATTCTATCTCTTTTGTGGATTTTATGTGATAAGGACATGATGTATTGAAAAATAGTCATGTTTCACTTTCGTGCTCTCGACTAACAATCTATAATAATTAGTCAAGTTAAACAAGAGGTGTATAATCTGAATGAAGCATTAAGTGAAAATAGGGTCCCATATCTTTCAAATTTTAATCTCTTCGTTTGTTAATTAGTTATTTTGTGTTAATAATTATTTTAGTTTTTAATTCACTTATTATTCGATCATTTTAGCAGCCAGCGATAGCTATACGTTGTTGCATGATAGATTAGGAATAACTACCTTTCTCCGTGGGAACGATACTTAACTTACTCTATATTACTTGTTGACCGTTTATACTTGCATGAATGTGTCTATTTTGTTTAACCCAAAACAACCTCAACAGTCCCCAATATGCAGATGCGTGGCATAAGTTCAAGATGTTATTAACTTCACTATAAGGCACAAATCTATGAATCATCTTATCCGCACACTATCTGAAGAGAGAAGGCTCATCCCACATGTACCACTTAACATCATGTAGGAACTTCTTTTTCTGTTGATGTGTCAAATCAGGGGGAAGGATCTTGCTCACCAAGTAATTAGAAAAATCTGTATACCATGGAAATTCAGAATTTACTACAAATAACTGTTCATCCGGAAATGACTTGTTGATCAAACACTTATCTACCCTATCTTTGTCTGAATTTTCTAACCTCGAAAGTTGATCAGCCACTTGATTTTTTGTCCCCTTCCTATCCTTGATTTACAAATCAAACTCTTAAAGGAGTAGAATCCATCTAATAAGCTTGGGCTTAACATCTTTCTTGAAAATAAGATACGGTATCGCCGAATGGTCCATGTATAACACAACCTTTGTTCCTATCAAATATGCTCAAAATTTATTAAAGGCGTACACGACCGCAAGTAACTCTTTCTCGGTGGTTGTATAGTTCAATTGAGCATCTGTGAGGGTTTACTTGCATAATATATGGCATGAAAGATCTTCTCTCGGCGTTGTCCCAAAATTGCACCTACCGCATAATCGCTAGCATCACACATCAACTCAAACGACATTGTCCAATCCGGTGATACAATCACGAGTGCTATCGTCAATTTCTTTTTCAACTGTTCAAAAGCTATCATACACTCTTTATTAAACCTAAAAATTGCATCTTTATCTAAAAGACTGCATAGTGGTTTTGCAATCTTTGAGAAATCCTTGATAAACCTACGGTAGAATCCAGCTTGCCCAAGGAATCTTCGAATTCCTTTTACTGAGGTCAGAGGCAAAAGATTCTCAATTGTATCCATCTTTTCCTGGTCAACTTCTAACCCTTCTGCAGAGACCTTATGCCCAAGAATAATTCCCTCTTCGACCATAAAATGTCACTTTTCCCAATTCAGTACAAGGTTGGTTTCCATGCAATGTTTCAAAACCATGGCCTGATTTTCAAGATAACTATCAAATATATTTCCATAAACTGAAAAGTTGTCCATGAAAACTTCAACATTATGCTACACCATGTCTGAAAATATGGCCATCATACATCTCTGAAAGGTCACCAGTGCATTACACAACCCGAATGACATTCTCCTGAAAGCAAAGGTGCTATATGGGCACGTAAATGTAGTCTTCTCTTGATCCTCAAGAGCGATGACGATCTGGTTATATCCTGAATACCCGTCCAATAGACAACAATACTCATGTCTGGCCAAACGGTCCAAAATCTGATCGATGAAAGGAAGATGAAAGTGGTCCTTCCGAGTTTCCTTGTTAAGCTTCCTGTAATCCATGCATACCCTCCATCTGATCACTGTCCTCATCAGTATCAATTCATTGTCGTCGTTCGTCACAACCGTCATTCTTCCTTTCTTTGGGACACACTGAACTGGGCTTACCCATGAACTATCTAAAATAGGGTATATTATCCCAGCATCCAAACATTTCAAAATTTATTTCTTCAAAACTTCTTTCATGATTGGATTGAGTCTTCTCTGTTGTTCCACTATCGTCTTTGCATCTTCTTCCAAGAGTATCTTGTGCATACAGAATGAAGGGCTTATTTCCTTGATGTCAGCGATTGTCCATCTTATTACAGACTTATACTCTTAAAGTACCCTCAATAACTTACTTTCCTACTAATCGTTAAGTACAGATGCAATAATAATAGGTAATGTATCAGAATTGCCCAAAAGCGCATACCTGAGGAGTTTAGGAAGAGGCTTAAGCTCAAGAGTGGGTGTTTCCTCAGGTGAAGGTTTCATTCGTGCTGATGCTTTTTCTTTCGTTTATAGTGGCTTGAATGGCAGCTTGAATCTACTCACTCTGGGCAATGCATCCAACATATGCAAGTAGTCCACAAATTCTGGATCATCCAAATCGACATCTCCCACCAAAGTGTTTTCTAATAGATCCATGTCTAAACCTCTAATGAAGTCTTCATTAACCATCTTGTCTATTACATCCATTCGGAAACACTCTTCCTCATCTGTAGGGAATCTCATGGCTTTGAACACATTAAATTTCACTTCTTGGTCTTGTACCGTCATTGTTAACTCTCCTTTCTAAACATCAATGAGAGTCCTCCCAGTAGCCAAGTAGTAGCATGAGGTTCACACTCTCACCCAAATCACACAAACATTTTTTGAAAGCCATGTTCCTAATTGTGCAAGGAATCCTTCAACGTCGGAGGAAACTTTCTCTATAATACTGCACTATATTCCTCCGTCAATACCACAGTCTCATAGTCATTCAACTTTTTCTTCCTCGATCAAATACCCTTCATAAACTTTGCATAGCTCGACATCTGTTCTAGGGCTTCTACGAATAGAATGTTAATCTGCAATTTCTTAAAGATTTCTAATAACTTTGAGAACTGCTTATCCAATTTCTAAATCGTCATCTTCGATATTATATCATGATTTTTTTGCAAGCATTGAACTTATTGTTTCTAAATGCATTGAAAAAGTTGTCTAAGACATTTGACTCGACTAAACTAACAACATGTGTTAGAAAGATATCCAAACCAATTATCTTGATGAGGACTCTTATAAATCTACTGAGATTACAACCCTCATTGAAGGGAAATTTACCTATAACTGTCGGGGAACCAACGTGCACACATACAAGCATATTTAAATGTTATGCATAATGTAGGGTACTTTAGGCTGATCATCTATTGTATTTATTTATATTAGATTTTCAGTATAATACTGTTAATTCAAGCTGGAGTTCTTAGTCCATAGTGACTACTCAGTGTTCATTCTTCTTGAACTTTGAAATGATTAAACCTTTAAATCATGATGATATCTTTTAGTCCATATCAACTCTTATTTAGAATAATTGATATTTCTTGTCATTCTTGAACTATCATTTACAATACCCTTAAAATTTGAACTTTATACTTGTTCATCCTTATTGCTATATTACTTGCTGGGCAAATTTGTTGCTCATTCTTTCTTTCTTTACACCTTTCAGTAAAGATAAAATGTGGTGAAACATCAGGCAAGGATAAGGGTAAGGGAAAGGCTATGAAGTAGCTTTGTTACTTTAAGTTAGAAGTTTATTATTATCTGATTGTAATAAGACTTAATTAATATTATGTAGTAAGTTATGTTTGAACTTAAGTTATGTAATATTACTAGCAATGGTTGCGAAACATAGGGACAAGAATAATTATAATAAATTATGTAAGTTATTATATCATTCTGTTGTATGAGTTATTAGTGCATTATTAGAATTAAATCGTGAAGCACTGAATTTGAGATATTAATGTCTGAATTTGGGGGCGTCATATCTGCTTTGTGTTTGTCTCTCAATAAAACTTGTTTTGGAACTGAGATCTCTTTATAAATCTTCAAGGGGTGTTTTCAAACTTATATTCCACTATGCATAGATAAACTTTGTTAATTAACTATTTGGTAAAATCCAATTAAGTAAGCAAATAATTTTAAAAGATCTATTCAACCACCCCCCCCCCCTTCTAGATCTATAATGTGCCTCTGGGAAATAACAGATTGTGTTTTCTGCTTACGTTGGAATTCATAATTTGTGTATATAATAAAGATATACATATATGTCATATGTAATCTGATGAGAAAATGTGCTTAAATCCTTTTTAATTCTAATTCACATAGAGATATAGTGAGTTATTTATCTAGGGCGTTCTTGCTAATTCTATCTTTTGTCGATTTAGGGAGATTAGTTTATAAGATCATCGAGAAGTGCTTATTAATATTGACAAGTTCTTGATTAACAATCCAACATACTTGAAATATTTTAACAAGAACTAATATAATTAAAACGAAATATCAAGGGAAATTTTAATCTTAAGTCTTTTAATCTGAATTCGGCTTTTAGGTAGTTAGTGATTAGTTAATTTAATTTTAAATTACTTTAAAATACAGCAATTAGGATATTTGGTTTAATAAAATTAGTAGTTTATAGTGTGACGTCCCCAAAATAGGTATACATCATCCATTCTGAGTCGCCAAATACATGGTACATAATTTAAATACAAACTTAATTATATAAATGTCGTGTAAAATACAACAAAACATAGCTGAGAGTTTTGACATGAATATTGTCTTCTAGATAATATCCAAACTCAAATGGAGTCCTCATTACAATTATTATCACACTATTTTATAAAATAGTGAGGACTACTACAGCCACCATCTCGGACCGTTACTCCATTCCCTGACTAGTCCCGGCTACGTTTTCATTTCCTAAAAAACAATGAAAGCAAAAGGGTGAGCTCAACTAGCCTAGTAAGAAATATTATGACTAAGATAATGCATAAGAAATTATCCTTAGCCTTCAATAGGGTTAAACTGATAGAATACAATAAACAACAAGTTTAACTGCAGTTGAACAAACAATCCATTAGAAGAGTCAAGTAGAGCTTGTATATACTATTTTCTATGATTTAAAAAGTTTATCATCAATTTTATCACTGAAACTCAGCTTAAAAAAATCTACATCATTGGATTATTCATGCACTACGGTCCAAGGAATTTCATTAGTATCACATTCACGAATTATCCATGCACTACGGGCAAAGAATATTTGTGTTATCATAAATGGTCATGATCATGCCAATAACTGTCCATCAATGCACACGGGGCAATGATGACTTTTATAACATCATTAGTAACATTACAGGTCATGATTATACCAAATAATCCTTGGTTATAATCATACCAATCAACAGTCCAACTATGCACTACGGGCCACAGATGACTTTCATCACAATATAAACATGATGATGATAACAATGATATAAAAATTCAAATAAATGAGAGCAAGGATAAATTTTAAAGATTTATAATTCAATTTATCCAGAATTCAATAATGTCTAAATTGTCAACATGATATTGCTTTGTGGAGTACAATTCAAGAATAATATTGTATCAAAAATTATTTGGACGGAAAAGAAATCAATTTTTGTCATGAATAGTACCTAGGGTGAATAGTACTCGAGTGAATAGTATTTCAAGAATAGTACCCCGTGAATAGTATCTCGACATGAAAACATCAAAAATTATCAAGAATGTTCAGTATAATATATCCGTGAAAAGATACTAGATGAAATGCAAATTTCAAGGATATGCTACTAATTTGAAGGAGTATAGAAGTCATACTTTAACAAAATAAGTGCAGAATTCAGAATCTGAAATAAAATAATATTACTTACATACTATAGCGTATGGAAGAAAATATTATTTCTTACGAATATTGAACAAAAATAATATCCCTTTCCTTAAAAGGAGAGTATTTCTGACTGGTAGGGCAGGGATATTCCTGAAGAAAACTTATACTGTTTTCTACGCTCAAAGCCTCCTTAAACTTTAAAGAAATACACTCAATATTATAGAAGAAGAATTTTCTTATTCTGTTGTGATTTTCAATTCTAAACTAACCATCATATTTAAATTAGAATGGCAGGATACTATTTTGATGCACAATAAAGGAAAAATCACCGACGCACAGTAACTGATTCACGGATTCGGCTAAAATTTTCTTATTGTACTATGCAATCACTATGTAAACACTATGCATAATAAAATATAATATATTCTATTTTTCATATTAAACAAAACTTATTATATTAATAATAATACACTCCCTCCCGTTATATATAAAAAATTGAGATAACTTTCTATTCACAGTTTTAAAAAATGGGTAAGTGGGGGGTCCAAATAATAAGCAAAATTTACAACAAATACTTCATAAAAATTCCCTCTATATTTTTAACACATTTATTCATCAATAATATAACTTGCAATATTAATAACCAGATCATTCCCAATAAACAGGGGGCTTTTTCACAATATTAGGTGACCAATCCTTTTTCCTCGACAGAACTTTCTAGACATTGTCATTAATGCAAATAATAATATGAATAACTTGTCATCTCAATTATTGATTTAATAATATACAAAATTGTGACAATAATTGAATCAATAACGTTAGATACTATGCGACAATTCATGTAGCAATAATTGAGTATAATTGAGTGACTTCTCATGTGACGCCCCTGAATTCGAGGTCCCGAATCACCGCGGATCCGGTTCGATCATTATATCATTATTACTATATTTGCGAAAGATATAAACATAAATTGTTTATACATTAGACATTACACACTATTCACTCCAAGGTCGAGTAACCGTAACTTAATACACAAATCATAACTTATTTACCACATAACATTATTATTATAAAACTATTACAAAACTAATCGCGCACATTAACTTTAAGTTGGAACTGTCTTTAACCGTTTCTTGTATTCGACGCGTTCGTCTTAATCTGCAATGTTTATCATGATATAGCAAGGGTGAGCAGAAGGATTGCAGAGTCAACGAGTTTTGACCAACAATAACTCTTAATCCAAACATGAACTGACCCCAATTCGACTTGCAGAGTAAAGACCACATATCATAGAACATATCCAAAACATTAAAACACACAAAACAGTTAACACATAAAGATCTAAGGCCTCTGACATTCGACTATCAGCCAACTTTTTTCATCATTTCCAGATTTTTGAAAACTTATATTTCGTGCATATAGTTGTTATGGATTCATTATATAGGAACCCAGATCATCTATTTACACTGCATACTAAATGTTTTAACACAAAAACTTAACATCTAACATGAGATCATACAATTTTAAAGATTAGGGTTCTATACCTCTTTGAGCCATGATCTTGAATCTGATCATTGTTTTCTGACCTTGGAATGCTAACACATGATCTTATCTTTGTATCTTACTCTCTCTCAATTTCTATTCCCGAATTTTTAGAGAGAGATGGTATTGGTTCATATGAGAAAGAAAGTGAGTCTTTTTGTCTCTTTAATCTTATATAATATAATAATGTATTGTATGTGGCTGTTAATTTGGCTGAGCTTGCTGGATATAAGGCACATGAAGTGGTTAGATTAGGTCAACCACTCACCTAAGGTCAAAACCTACATGTTAGCCTCATTAATATACAAAATGGTAATATAGTCTTTTTGATTTTTAATTTAATGACATTTTTGACATTTGATCAAACCCTTAGGGTTTAGGGTTTGAATTAGAATTTAGGGTTTAACCCTTAACTTTGCAAATTTTTAATTTTTATGATTTCCAAAAATTCGGTTTTAAAAATAAAAATTAATATTTCTAAATTAGAATTAGAATTTTCTAATTTTATTAAAATTCCAAAATCAAAATTTAAATATTGTTAACTAGGATTAAAAATTCCTAATTAAAATTACTAATTAAGCAATTAGGGTCAAAATTGATCATTAGGGCAAGGATAAGGGTAAGGGAAAGGCTATGAAGTAGCTTTGTTACTTTAAGTTAGAAGTTTATTATTATCTGATTGTAATAAGACTTAATTAATATTATGTAGTAAGTTATGCTTGAACTTAAGTTATGTAATATTACTAGCAATGGTTGCGAAACATAGGGACAAGAATAATTATAATAAATTATGTAAGTTATTATATCATTCTGTTGTATGAGTTATTAGTGCATTATTAGAATTAAATCGTGAAGCACTGAATTTGAGATATTAATGTCTGAATTTGGGGGCGTCATATCTGCTTTGTGTTTGTCTCTCAATAAAACTTGTTTTGGAACTGAGATCTCTTTATAAATCTTCAAGGGGTGTTTTCAAACTTATATTCCACTATGCATAGATAAACTTTGTTAATTAACTATTTGGTAAAATCCAATTAAGTAAGCAAATAATTTTAAAAGATCTATTCAACCACCCCCCCCTTCTAGATCTATAATGTGCCTCTGGGAAATAACAGATTGTGTTTTCTGCTTACGTTGGAATTCATAATTTGTGTATATAATAAAGATATACATATATGTCATATGTAATCTGATGAGAAAATGTGCTTAAATCCTTTTTAATTCTAATTCACATAGAGATATAGTGAGTTATTTATCTAGGGCGTTCTTGCTAATTCTATCTTTTGTCGATTTAGGGAGATGAGTTTATAAGATCATCGAGAAGTGCTTATTAATATTGACAAGTTCTTGATTAACAATCCAACATACTTGAAATATTTTAACAAGAACTAATATAATTAAAACGAAATATCAAGGGAAATTTTAATCTTAAGTCTTTTAATCTGAATTCGGCTTTTAGGTAGTTAGTGATTAGTTAATTTAATTTTAAATTACTTTAAAATACAGCAATTAGGATATTTGGTTTAATAAAATTAGTAGTTTATAGTGTGACGTCCCCAAAATAGGTATACATCATCCATTCTGAGTCGCCAAATACATGGTACATAATTTAAATACAAACTTAATTATATAAATGTCGTGTAAAATACAACAAAACATAGCTGAGAGTTTTGACATGAATATTGTCTTCTAGATAATATCCAAACTCAAATGGAGTCCTCATTACAATTATTATCACACTATTTTATAAAATAGTGAGGACTACTACAGCCACCATCTCGGACCGTTACTCCATTCCCTGACTAGTCCCGGCTACGTTTTCATTTCCTAAAAAACAATGAAAGCAAAAGGGTGAGCTCAACTAGCCTAGTAAGAAATATTATGACTAAGATAATGCATAAGAAATTATCCTTAGCCTTCAATAGGGTTAAACTGATAGAATACAATAAACAACAAGTTTAACTGCAGTTGAACAAACAATCCATTAGAAGAGTCAAGTAGAGCTTGTATATACTATTTTCTATGATTTAAAAAGTTTATCATCAATTTTATCACTGAAACTCAGCTTAAAAAAATCTACATCATTGGATTATTCATGCACTACGGTCCAAGGAATTTCATTAGTATCACATTCACGAATTATCCATGCACTACGGGCAAAGAATATTTGTGTTATCATAAATGGTCATGATCATGCCAACAACTGTCCATCAATGCACACGGGGCAATGAGGACTTTTATAACATCATTAGTAACATTACAGGTCATGATTATACCAAATAATCCTTGGTTATAATCATACCAATCAACAGTCCAACTATGCACTACGGGCCACAGATGACTTTCATCACAATATAAACATGATGATGATAACAATGATATAAAAATTCAAATAAATGAGAGCAAGGATAAATTTTAAAGATTTATAATTCAATTTATCCAGAATTCAATAATGTCTAAATTGTCAACATGATATTGCTTTGTGGAGTACAATTCAAGAATAATATTGTATCAAAAATTATTTGGACGGAAAAGAAATCAATTTTTGTCATGAATAGTACCTAGGGTGAATAGTACTCGAGTGAATAGTATTTCAAGAATAGTACCCCGTGAATAGTATCTCGACATGAAAACATCAAAAATTATCAAGAATGTTCAGTATAATATATCCGTGAAAAGATACTAGATGAAATGCAAATTTCAAGGATATGCTACTAATTTGAAGGAGTATAGAAGTCATACTTTAACAAAATAAGTGCAGAATTCAGAATCTGAAATAAAATAATATTACTTACATACTATAGCGTATGGAAGAAAATATTATTTCTTACGAATATTGAACAAAAATAATATCCCTTTCCTTAAAAGGAGAGTATTTCTGACTGGTAGGGCAGGGATATTCCTGAAGAAAACTTATACTGTTTTCTACGCTCAAAGCCTCCTTAAACTTTAAAGAAATACACTCAATATTATAGAAGAAGAATTTTCTTATTCTGTTGTGATTTTCAATTCTAAACTAACCATCATATTTAAATTAGAATGGCAGGATACTATTTTGATGCACAATAAAGGAAAAATCACCGACGCACAGTAACTGATTCACGGATTCGGCTAAAATTTTCTTATTGTACTATGCAATCACTATATAAACACTATGCATAATAAAATATAATATATTCTATTTTTCATATTAAACAAAACTTATTATATTAATAATAATACACTCCCTCCCGTTATATATAAAAAAAATTGAGATAACTTTCTATTCACAGTTTTAAAAAATGGGTAAGTGGGGGGTCCAAATAATAAGCAAAATTTACAACAAATACTTCATAAAAATTCCCTCTATATTTTTAACACATTTATTCATCAATAATATAACTTGCAATATTAATAACCAGATCATTCCCAATAAACAGGGGGCTTTTTCACAATATTAGGTGACCAATCCTTTTTCCTCGACAGAACTTTCTAGACATTGTCATTAATGCAAATAATAATATGAATAACTTGTCATCTCAATTATTGATTTAATAATATACAAAATTGTGACAATAATTGAATCAATAACGTTAGATACTATGCGACAATTCATGTAGCAATAATTGAGTATAATTGAGTGACTTCTCATGTGACGCCCCTGAATTCGAGGTCCCGAATCACCGCGGATCCGGTTCGATCATTATATCATTATTACTATATTTGCGAAAGATATAAACATAAATTGTTTATACATTAGACATTACACACTATTCACTCCAAGGTCGAGTAACCGTAACTTAATACACAAATCATAACTTATTTACCACATAACATTATTATTATAAAACTATTACAAAACTAATCGCGCACATTAACTTTAAGTTGGAACTGTCTTTAACCGTTTCTTGTATTCGACGCGTTCGTCTTAATCTGCAATGTTTATCATGATATAGCAAGGGTGAGCAGAAGGATTGCAGAGTCAACGAGTTTTGACCAACAATAACTCTTAATCCAAACATGAACTGACCCCAATTCGACTTGCAGAGTAAAGACCACATATCATAGAACATATCCAAAACATTAAAACACACAAAACAGTTAACACATAAAGATCTAAGGCCTCTGACATTCGACTATCAGCCAACTTTTTTCATCATTTCCAGATTTTTGAAAACTTATATTTCGTGCATATAGTTGTTATGGATTCATTATATAGGAACCCAGATCATCTATTTACACTGCATACTAAATGTTTTAACACAAAAACTTAACATCTAACATGAGATCATACGATTTTAAAGATTAGGGTTCTATACCTCTTTGAGCCATGATCTTGAATCTGATCATTGTTTTCTGACCTTGGAATGCTAACACATGATCTTATCTTTGTATCTTACTCTCTCTCAATTTCTATTCCCGAATTTTTAGAGAGAGATGGTATTGGTTCATATGAGAAAGAAAGTGAGTCTTTTTGTCTCTTTAATCTTATATAATATAATAATGTATTGTATGTGGCTGTTAATTTGGCTGAGCTTGTTGGATATAAGGCACATGAAGTGGTTAGATTAGGTCAACCACTCACCTAAGGTCAAAACCTACATGTTAGCCTCATTAATATACAAAATGGTAATATAGTCTTTTTGATTTTTAATTTAATGACATTTTTGACATTTGATCAAACCCTTAGGGTTTAGGGTTTGAATTAGAATTTAGGGTTTAACCCTTAACTTTGCAAATTTTTAATTTTTATGATTTCCAAAAATTCGGTTTTAAAAATAAAAATTAATATTTCTAAATTAGAATTAGAATTTTCTAATTTTATTAAAATTCTAAAATCAAAATTTAAATATTGTTAACTAGGATTAAAAATTCCTAATTAAAATTACTAATTAAGCAATTAGGGTCAAAATTGATCATTAGGGCAAGGATAAGGGTAAGGGAAAGGCTATGAAGTAGCTTTGTTACTTTAAGTTAGAAGTTTATTATTATCTGATTGTAATAAGACTTAATTAATATTATGTAGTAAGTTATGCTTGAACTTAAGTTATGTAATATTACTAGCAATGGTTGCGAAACATAGGGACAAGAATAATTATAATAAATTATGTAAGTTATTATATCATTCTGTTGTATGAGTTATTAGTGCATTATTAGAATTAAATCGTGAAGCACTGAATTTGAGATATTAATGTCTGAATTTGGGGGCGTCATATCTGCTTTGTGTTTGTCTCTCAATAAAACTTGTTTTGGAACTGAGATCTCTTTATAAATCTTCAAGGGGTGTTTTCAAACTTATATTCCACTATGCATAGATAAACTTTGTTAATTAACTATTTGGTAAAATCCAATTAAGTAAGCAAATAATTTTAAAAGATCTATTCAACCACCCCCCCCCCCTTCTAGATCTATAATGTGCCTCTGGGAAATAACAGATTGTGTTTTCTGCTTACGTTGGAATTCATAATTTGTGTATATAATAAAGATATACATATATGTCATATGTAATCTGATGAGAAAATGTGCTTAAATCCTTTTTAATTCTAATTCACATAGAGATATAGTGAGTTATTTATCTAGGGCGTTCTTGCTAATTCTATCTTTTGTCGATTTAGGGAGATTAGTTTATAAGATCATCGAGAAGTGCTTATTAATATTGACAAGTTCTTGATTAACAATCCAACATACTTGAAATATTTTAACAAGAACTAATATAATTAAAACGAAATATCAAGGGAAATTTTAATCTTAAGTCTTTTAATCTGAATTCGGCTTTTAGGTAGTTAGTGATTAGTTAATTTAATTTTAAATTACTTTAAAATACAGCAATTAGGATATTTGGTTTAATAAAATTAGTAGTTTATAGTGTGACGTCCCCAAAATAGGTATACATCATCCATTCTGAGTCGCCAAATACATGGTACATAATTTAAATACAAACTTAATTATATAAATGTCGTGTAAAATACAACAAAACATAGCTGAGAGTTTTGACATGAATATTGTCTTCTAGATAATATCCAAACTCAAATGGAGTCCTCATTACAATTATTATCACACTATTTTATAAAATAGTGAGGACTACTACAGCCACCATCTCGGACCGTTACTCCATTCCCTGACTAGTCCCGGCTACGTTTTCATTTCCTAAAAAATAATGAAAGCAAAAAGGTGAGCTCAACTAGCCTAGTAAGAAATATTATGACTAAGATAATGCATAAGAAATTATCCTTAGCCTTCAATAGGGTTAAACTGATAGAATACAATAAACAACAAGTTTAACTGCAGTTGAACAAACAATCCATTAGAAGAGTCAAGTAGAGCTTGTATATACTATTTTCTATGATTTAAAAAGTTTATCATCAATTTTATCACTGAAACTCAGCTTAAAAAAATCTACATCATTGGATTATTCATGCACTACGGTCCAAGGAATTTCATTAGTATCACATTCACGAATTATCCATGCACTACGGGCAAAGAATATTTGTGTTATCATAAATGGTCATGATCATGCCAACAACTGTCCATCAATGCACACGGGGCAATGAGGACTTTTATAACATCATTAGTAACATTACAGGTCATGATTATACCAAATAATCCTTGGTTATAATCATACCAATCAACAGTCCAACTATGCACTACGGGCCACAGATGACTTTCATCACAATATAAACATGATGATGATAACAATGATATAAAAATTCAAATAAATGAGAGCAAGGATAAATTTTAAAGATTTATAATTCAATTTATCCAGAATTCAATAATGTCTAAATTGTCAACATGATATTGCTTTGTGGAGTACAATTCAAGAATAATATTGTATCAAAAATTATTTGGACGGAAAAGAAATCAATTTTTGTCATGAATAGTACCTAGGGTGAATAGTACTCGAGTGAATAGTATTTCAAGAATAGTACCCCGTGAATAGTATCTCGACATGAAAACATCAAAAATTATCAAGAATGTTCAGTATAATATATCCGTGAAAAGATACTAGATGAAATGCAAATTTCAAGGATATGCTACTAATTTGAAGGAGTATAGAAGTCATACTTTAACAAAATAAGTGCAGAATTCAGAATCTGAAATAAAATAATATTACTTACATACTATAGCGTATGGAAGAAAATATTATTTCTTACGAATATTGAACAAAAATAATATCCCTTTCCTTAAAAGGAGAGTATTTCTGACTGGTAGGGCAGGGATATTCCTGAAGAAAACTTATACTGTTTTCTACGCTCAAAGCCTCCTTAAACTTTAAAGAAATACACTCAATATTATAGAAGAAGAATTTTCTTATTCTGTTGTGATTTTCAATTCTAAACTAACCATCATATTTAAATTAGAATGGCAGGATACTATTTTGATGCACAATAAAGGAAAAATCACCGACGCACAGTAACTGATTCACGGATTCGGCTAAAATTTTCTTATTGTACTATGCAATCACTATGTAAACACTATGCATAATAAAATATAATATATTCTATTTTTCATATTAAACAAAACTTATTATATTAATAATAATACACTCCCTCCCGTTATATATAAAAAAATTGAGATAACTTTCTATTCACAGTTTTAAAAAATGGGTAAGTGGGGGGTCCAAATAATAAGCAAAATTTACAACAAATACTTCATAAAAATTCCCTCTATATTTTTAACACATTTATTCATCAATAATATAACTTGCAATATTAATAACCAGATCATTCCCAATAAACAGGGGGCTTTTTCACAATATTAGGTGACCAATCCTTTTTCCTCGACAGAACTTTCTAGACATTGTCATTAATGCAAATAATAATATGAATAACTTGTCATCTCAATTATTGATTTAATAATATACAAAATTGTGACAATAATTGAATCAATAACGTTAGATACTATGCGACAATTCATGTAGCAATAATTGAGTATAATTGAGTGACTTCTCATGTGACGCCCCTGAATTCGAGGTCCCGAATCACCGCGGATCCGGTTCGATCATTATATCATTATTACTATATTTGCGAAAGATATAAACATAAATTGTTTATACATTAGACATTACACACTATTCACTCCAAGGTCGAGTAACCGTAACTTAATACACAAATCATAACTTATTTACCACATAACATTATTATTATAAAACTATTACAAAACTAATCGCGCACATTAACTTTAAGTTGGAACTGTCTTTAACCGTTTCTTGTATTCGACGCGTTCGTCTTAATCTGCAATGTTTATCATGATATAGCAAGGGTGAGCAGAAGGATTGCAGAGTCAACGAGTTTTGACCAACAATAACTCTTAATCCAAACATGAACTGACCCCAATTCGACTTGCAGAGTAAAGACCACATATCATAGAACATATCCAAAACATTAAAACACACAAAACAGTTAACACATAAAGATCTAAGGCCTCTGACATTCGACTATCAGCCACCTTTTTTCATCATTTCCAGATTTTTGAAAACTTATATTTCGTGCATATAGTTGTTATGGATTCATTATATAGGAACCTAGATCATCTATTTACACTGCATACTAAATGTTTTAACACAAAAACTTAACATCTAACATGAGATCATACGATTTTAAAGATTAGGGTTCTATACCTCTTTGAGCCATGATCTTGAATCTGATCATTGTTTTCTGACCTTGGAATGCTAACACATGATCTTATCTTTGTATCTTACTCTCTCTCAATTTCTATTCCCGAATTTTTAGAGAGAGATGGTATTGGTTCATATGAGAAAGAAAGTGAGTCTTTTTGTCTCTTTAATCTTATATAATATAATAATGTATTGTATGTGGCTGTTAATTTGGCTGAGCTTGCTGGATATAAGGCACATGAAGTGGTTAGATTAGGTCAACCACTCACCTAAGGTCAAAACCTACATGTTAGCCTCATTAATATACAAAATGGTAATATAGTCTTTTTGATTTTTAATTTAATGACATTTTTGACATTTGATCAAACCCTTAGGGTTTAGGGTTTGAATTAGAATTTAGGGTTTAACCCTTAACTTTGCAAATTTTTAATTTTTATGATTTCCAAAAATTCGGTTTTAAAAATAAAAATTAATATTTCTAAATTAGAATTAGAATTTTCTAATTTTATTAAAATTCCAAAATCAAAATTTAAATATTGTTAACTAGGATTAAAAATTCCTAATTAAAATTACTAATTAAGCAATTAGGGTCAAAATTGATCATTAGGGCAAGGATAAGGGTAAGGGAAAGGCTATGAAGTAGCTTTGTTACTTTAAGTTAGAAGTTTATTATTATCTGATTGTAATAAGACTTAATTAATATTATGTAGTAAGTTATGCTTGAACTTAAGTTATGTAATATTACTAGCAATGGTTGCGAAACATAGGGACAAGAATAATTATAATAAATTATGTAAGTTATTATATCATTCTGTTGTATGAGTTATTAGTGCATTATTAGAATTAAATCGTGAAGCACTGAATTTGAGATATTAATGTCTGAATTTGGGGGCGTCATATCTGCTTTGTGTTTGTCTCTCAATAAAACTTGTTTTGGAACTGAGATCTCTTTATAAATCTTCAAGGGGTGTTTTCAAACTTATATTCCACTATGCATAGATAAACTTTGTTAATTAACTATTTGGTAAAATCCAATTAAGTAAGCAAATAATTTTAAAAGATCTATTCAACCACCCCCCCCCCTTCTAGATCTATAATGTGCCTCTGGGAAATAACAGATTGTGTTTTCTGCTTACGTTGGAATTCATAATTTGTGTATATAATAAAGATATACATATATGTCATATGTAATCTGATGAGAAAATGTGCTTAAATCCTTTTTAATTCTAATTCACATAGAGATATAGTGAGTTATTTATCTAGGGCGTTC
Source organism: Panax japonicus (assembly GCA_020205505.1). Lineage (NCBI taxonomy): Eukaryota > Viridiplantae > Streptophyta > Magnoliopsida > Apiales > Araliaceae > Panax > Panax japonicus. Next base: position 23,521 of record JAINUV010001411.1, on the reverse strand, counting down.
TTGCTAATTCTATCTTTTGTCGATTTAGGGAGATTAGTTTATAAGATCATCGAGAAGTGCTTATTAATATTGACAAGTTCTTGATTAACAATCCAACATACTTGAAATATTTTAACAAGAACTAATATAATTAAAACGAAATATCAAGGGAAATTTTAATCTTAAGTCTTTTAATCTGAATTCGGCTTTTAGGTAGTTAGTGATTAGTTAATTTAATTTTAAATTACTTTAAAATACAGCAATTAGGATATTTGGTTTAATAAAATTAGTAGTTTATAGTGTGACGTCCCCAAAATAGGTATACATCATCCATTCTGAGTCGCCAAATACATGGTACATAATTTAAATACAAACTTAATTATATAAATGTCGTGTAAAATACAACAAAACATAGCTGAGAGTTTTGACATGAATATTGTCTTCTAGATAATATCCAAACTCAAATGGAGTCCTCATTACAATTATTATCACACTATTTTATAAAATAGTGAGGACTACTACAGCCACCATCTCGGACCGTTACTCCATTCCCTGACTAGTCCCGGCTACGTTTTCATTTCCTAAAAAACAATGAAAGCAAAAGGGTGAGCTCAACTAGCCTAGTAAGAAATATTATGACTAAGATAATGCATAAGAAATTATCCTTAGCCTTCAATAGGGTTAAACTGATAGAATACAATAAACAACAAGTTTAACTGCAGTTGAACAAACAATCCATTAGAAGAGTCAAGTAGAGCTTGTATATACTATTTTCTATGATTTAAAAAGTTTATCATCAATTTTATCACTGAAACTCAGCTTAAAAAAATCTACATCATTGGATTATTCATGCACTACGGTCCAAGGAATTTCATTAGTATCACATTCACGAATTATCCATGCACTACGGGCAAAGAATATTTGTGTTATCATAAATGGTCATGATCATGCCAACAACTGTCCATCAATGCACACGGGGCAATGAGGACTTTTATAACATCATTAGTAACATTACAGGTCATGATTATACCAAATAATCCTTGGTTATAATCATACCAATCAACAGTCCAACTATGCACTACGGGCCACAGATGACTTTCATCACAATATAAACATGATGATGATAACAATGATATAAAAATTCAAATAAATGAGAGCAAGGATAAATTTTAAAGATTTATAATTCAATTTATCCAGAATTCAATAATGTCTAAATTGTCAACATGATATTGCTTTGTGGAGTACAATTCAAGAATAATATTGTATCAAAAATTATTTGGACGGAAAAGAAATCAATTTTTGTCATGAATAGTACCTAGGGTGAATAGTACTCGAGTGAATAGTATTTCAAGAATAGTACCCCGTGAATAGTATCTCGACATGAAAACATCAAAAATTATCAAGAATGTTCAGTATAATATATCCGTGAAAAGATACTAGATGAAATGCAAATTTCAAGGATATGCTACTAATTTGAAGGAGTATAGAAGTCATACTTTAACAAAATAAGTGCAGAATTCAGAATCTGAAATAAAATAATATTACTTACATACTATAGCGTATGGAAGAAAATATTATTTCTTACGAATATTGAACAAAAATAATATCCCTTTCCTTAAAAGGAGAGTATTTCTGACTGGTAGGGCAGGGATATTCCTGAAGAAAACTTATACTGTTTTCTACGCTCAAAGCCTCCTTAAACTTTAAAGAAATACACTCAATATTATAGAAGAAGAATTTTCTTATTCTGTTGTGATTTTCAATTCTAAACTAACCATCATATTTAAATTAGAATGGCAGGATACTATTTTGATGCACAATAAAGGAAAAATCACCGACGCACAGTAACTGATTCACGGATTCGGCTAAAATTTTCTTATTGTACTATGCAATCACTATGTAAACACTATGCATAATAAAATATAATATATTCTATTTTTCATATTAAACAAAACTTATTATATTAATAATAATACACTCCCTCCCGTTATATATAAAAAAAATTGAGATAACTTTCTATTCACAGTTTTAAAAAATGGGTAAGTGGGGGGTCCAAATAATAAGCAAAATTTACAACAAATACTTCATAAAAATTCCCTCTATATTTTTAACACATTTATTCATCAATAATATAACTTGCAATATTAATAACCAGATCATTCCCAATAAACAGGGGGCTTTTTCACAATATTAGGTGACCAATCCTTTTTCCTCGACAGAACTTTCTAGACATTGTCATTAATGCAAATAATAATATGAATAACTTGTCATCTCAATTATTGATTTAATAATATACAAAATTGTGACAATAATTGAATCAATAACGTTAGATACTATGCGACAATTCATGTAGCAATAATTGAGTATAATTGAGTGACTTCTCATGTGACGCCCCTGAATTCGAGGTCCCGAATCACCGCGGATCCGGTTCGATCATTATATCATTATTACTATATTTGCGAAAGATATAAACATAAATTGTTTATACATTAGACATTACACACTATTCACTCCAAGGTCGAGTAACCGTAACTTAATACACAAATCATAACTTATTTACCACATAACATTATTATTATAAAACTATTACAAAACTAATCGCGCACATTAACTTTAAGTTGGAACTGTCTTTAACCGTTTCTTGTATTCGACGCGTTCGTCTTAATCTGCAATGTTTATCATGATATAGCAAGGGTGAGCAGAAGGATTGCAGAGTCAACGAGTTTTGACCAACAATAACTCTTAATCCAAACATGAACTGACCCCAATTCGACTTGCAGAGTAAAGACCACATATCATAGAACATATCCAAAACATTAAAACACACAAAACAGTTAACACATAAAGATCTAAGGCCTCTGACATTCGACTATCAGCCACCTTTTTTCATCATTTCCAGATTTTTGAAAACTTATATTTCGTGCATATAGTTGTTATGGATTCATTATATAGGAACCCAGATCATCTATTTACACTGCATACTAAATGTTTTAACACAAAAACTTAACATCTAACATGAGATCATACGATTTTAAAGATTAGGGTTCTATACCTCTTTGAGCCATGATCTTGAATCTGATCATTGTTTTCTGACCTTGGAATGCTAACACATGATCTTATCTTTGTATCTTACTCTCTCTCAATTTCTATTCCCGAATTTTTAGAGAGAGATGGTATTGGTTCATATGAGAAAGAAAGTGAGTCTTTTTGTCTCTTTAATCTTATATAATATAATAATGTATTGTATGTGGCTGTTAATTTGGCTGAGCTTGCTGGATATAAGGCACATGAAGTGGTTAGATTAGGTCAACCACTCACCTAAGGTCAAAACCTACATGTTAGCCTCATTAATATACAAAATGGTAATATAGTCTTTTTGATTTTTAATTTAATGACATTTTTGACATTTGATCAAACCCTTAGGGTTTAGGGTTTGAATTAGGATTTAGGGTTTAACCCTTAACTTTGCAAATTTTTAATTTTTATGATTTCCAAAAATTCGGTTTTAAAAATAAAAATTAATATTTCTAAATTAGAATTAGAATTTTCTAATTTTATTAAAATTCCAAAATCAAAATTTAAATATTGTTAACTAGGATTAAAAATTCCTAATTAAAATTACTAATTAAGCAATTAGGGTCAAATTGATCATTAGGGTTTTTATCCCACGAATTAGGATTTCTAATAGAAAATTAACATTTCTAATTTATAAATTATATTTCGTAATTAAGGTTTTCTAATTACTCATACTTGAAAATTAGGATTACTATTTCCTAATTAACATTTAAATTATTAAATCAACAATTAGGTTTTCCCCAATTATAAAATAGGGTTTCAAATCCCGAAGTTTAAGGTTTAAAAATCTGAAATTAGGGTTTGCTAAATAATTAAGCTTTACCCTAATTAATAATATAATATATAGCACTTAATCAATATAATAATCAATTAAGTTCCCAGATTAGGGTTTCATACATCGAATTAAGGTTTCGAATTCCCGAAACTGAAATTAGGTTTTCCAAAACCGGTTCTAGGGTTTCTTGTTAATCACTAGGGTTTTCTAACCGAACATTGACGTTCTTAATATATACCTAGGGTTTGTTACATATATCTTTTATCTTGTCAACCCTTGACCCTTAACCTCATATTGTACACATATCCACATAACATATTAACATATACACTTAATCCTGAATAATTCACCTAAATTCTTTACAGAATTTTGAAATCCTCAAAATTCTATCTTGAAAATATCAAACGCATACACTAAATTTGAACCTGAAATCAATTAATAAAAATTTTAAAAATATTCAAAATTCTCGGGTTGTCACATTCACCCCTTCTTCTAAAAAATTCGTCCCTGAAATTTACCTTACACCTTACACCATACACCATACACACATATCATCACATGCTACCGTCATTACTTACAGACACAAAGGGTGATTAAACCGATATGCCCTGTACTGGTCAAGTACTACTTATATATGTTTCTCGTCACTGTCAAAGGCATAAAAATTCTACCTCAGTCTTATTGGATTCAGCACCATAACAATTTGGTTCGGGAAATGTCATCAATGAACACTTAAAGTTTTCATAAACCTTAGTCTAGCTGAATCGAATAGCATAGACCCATATCAATAATTCAATTCAATAGAATTATTTAAGTGTAGCCAAACCCCGTTGGCAAATTAAAATTTTTGAAAATATTTTCGAGATTGACGTCGTGATGTCGTACTGTATTAACAGTCCATTTGAGGATGTCGTCATCATATGACTATGTCATAACACATCATACAATAGTGGAATAACGATTTTAGATCAAATTCACACTAAGTATTCTTGTATTTACAAATTCTTCAACTTTTTATCATCTCTGCACCAGGTTACATGGTACATGAGTGATAAAAAAATATATTTTGATATTTCAAATCATTTGCGTCTAGCTGAAATAAGTAGCATAGACTATACTTTAAACCATTTCAAAAATGATTACGAGTCTACATTTTTTTTCTTTTGAAAAGCACATAGTGCGTATTTAGCTTGATGTCAAAATTTCGAATTCTAGCATAAACTATGAGTTTTGGAAAACTTATGTCTCTACTAATAATCATTTGCTTATCAATCAATTTGTTCCTATTATCTTCAATACTGCAATTATATACAACTATATCCAGTTCGTAAAACCACACTTATGAGTCCATAAATTGCCACAATCATATGAGTTTAAGAACTTTTCTAGATAGACCTTTGGCGTCCATTCGCTGAGGGGTTCATAAACATTTCATATAACTATGAATCAAGAATGTCACATAAGTATGAGTATTAAGAACTTGTACTTAACCTTATATTCTCTACCTATGATCTATATATCTGTGATACACATTAGAAAGGAATCACCCTCTTAACATGCATATATCAACTAGCGCGACACAAACATTTCAATGATTATCATTGTTAGAACTAAGTAGTTTTTACACCAAGTACAATTCCCCGCCCACACAAGGAATCATACAACTCAGCTGCTGACATGATTCCTCAATTGAATCCCCACTTAACACTAACACCCTTCTCTATACGAATTTCATTTAATACGTATTCATAATCCTTTCCTGAATCTGTACAAATTTATATTACAACTGACACTCAGCAATCTTGTTATCAACTATTCAATCATTAGATTGATTCTTCTCCTTGCTATCACCTTATCAGATCACGGAATGATCTCATCGTATATGTTACGGTTTATTTCTATGTCTTGATCGTTTTGTTTTAAGTTCTCCTATCATTGTACTTTTAGTCTTTTAGACTAGATCCATTCACCACTACTGTTCAACTTTATTATAAGAGTTAGGGAACTCTGTATCTTATAACTCGCCGAGATTCTTCTTTGAATCTTACCGACCAACTAACTCTATTTGAGTTAGTACTTAACCTAATCATTGTGATTATTAGTCTCAGGTATTCCTACCTAAGGTTCATAACCTACAGCTTTGATACCAACTGTGACGGCCCCGAATTCGAGGTCCCGAATCACCACGGATCTGGTTCGATCATTCTATCACTATTACTATATTTGCTGAAGATATAAACATAAATTGTTTATACATTAGACATTACACACTATTCCCCAAGGTCGAGTAACCTAACTTAATACACAAATCATAACTTATTTAACACATAACATTATTATTATACAACTATTACAAAACTAATCGCGCACATTAACTTTAAGTTGGAACTGTCTTTAACCTTTCCTTGTATCCGACGCATTCACCTTAATCTGCAATGTTTATCATGATGTAGCAAGGGTGAGCATAAGGATTGCCCTGCAAGTTTAAGTTCAATAATATAATGATATATCATGACTGAAAGATTCTGAATAATAAGCTGGCTATAATTCAACAATATAATTGTGAACTAACAGGAACAAATTTATGACTGAACAAGTATTATACATGAACAAATATATCTGAACCAACTGGTAATGAAGGTGATCAGCCTTTCATACCTGACTTATACATGCAATATTTACAAAGTATAAATCATGGCAACCAACAATGATTAACCATAAGCTTATCCAAATGAAATACTCTTAGTAGAGTTAAGTAAAAATAAACTTGCCTGAACGATTGATTACCGCTACACGATTTATATCGCTTTATCCGAAGACCTAATATTAGTAATATAGATCTTCAATATTAGAATAATATAATCATAATATAATATATTAATATATATATATATATATATATATATATATATATATATATATAACCTAAACACATAACACATAACCCTATCAATCTATAACACACATAAGACTCGGTATCAAGTCAAACTATTGCAATCTGAGTTGAACCCGACACAAATCTGACATCTTGACAGTCTAGTCGTAATTTTATCAAGTCTAGATTCAATTAAACTCTGTATAAACACTTAAAAATTAACTTAAATAATTTATTAACAGTTGAAATAATTTTCATAAGCTCGTAATAATTTTTAAATAATTATTACTATTTATCTTGATTTTTCAATCATTAAAATCGTATTTATATAATATAAATACCACTTAATTCTTTTATCATTAATATTTATTTATTATCAAATATTAATGAAATACATGTCATAATATTATAATATATTTATAATATCACAAAGTATTTTTAATACTTTAAAATCACCTTTATATAATTTTTAAACAATTAAATTCATTATCCCTTAATAGATATTAATATTAAAATAATAATATTTTCATGACAAAATATCAAAAGTTATATTTTATTGTAAGACCCCAACTTTTATAAATAAAGATGAATTTTCTATAAATATTATTTTTGAATATTATGGAGTAAAATTGATATAATAGTTGTAGGTAATATTTATAAATTTTACAAAGTAAGCAAGTTGTTATAAAATATTCGTTTGGTCGGAGAATATTCTTTTTGTCGGGGAATATTCGTACGACGGCTCAATCATTGGTGGACCCCACAACAGAAGTATTGTCGTAGTTAGAAAACGACAAAATTATCTTTCTATAAAAATAACGACGGAGGTGTTACCGTTAAAACTGTTGAACTACCCGGTAGTAAAAGTACAGTAATACGCGTGGTTGCATAGTAGCACACGGTATTGATTATTGATGCTTACGTGAGAAGTCACTCAGCTATACTCAATTATTGCTACAGTAATTGCTGCATCATATCTCTTATATTATTGATTCAATTATTGTCACAATATCATCTGTATAATATGTTATATTATTAAATCAATAATTGAGACGACAAGTTATAAATGATTAATAATTGTTGAAAGATTAAATATGTGTTGATTAAAAATAAAATGATTTGTGGTAATATTTATTCAATCCTTGATGTATATAAAGAGTCTGTTATGAGACGTTTTTGGTAAGTTTGGTTATTTTATGGGGGGGCCATATGTCATCATCTAAGAGTCTCTTCGTCAATAGTAATTACATTCGTCAGTAGTAATTACCTTCGTCAATAGTAATTATCTTCGTGAATAATAATTACCTTCGTCAATAGTAATTACCTTTACCAGACGTCAAACCACTTGCCGTTTCATATTACAGGCGTCGAACCACTTGTCGTTTCACATTACAGGCGTCAAAACACTTTTCTTTTCACATCACCAGTCGTCAAGCCACTTGCCTTTTCACATGGCAAGTGCTAAGCTAGAAATCTTCTATAAATAGAGGCCTAGTGCTTCATTATTTTTCACGAATTCATTCAAGCTATAGAGAGAGAAAGTATAGAGAAAATAAGAGAGAAAGAAGAAGAGTATTCTGTTACTACACTACTGCAGTTTTTATCTCCTACTAAAGTAAGGGGTGTTATTCTTTCTTATTCACGAAGAGAACTGTTGTTATTCCATTGCTTATTATTCTGTTGGAATAACCTGTATACGCGGTTTACCCTATACTTGGTGACATTCTTCTATTATTCTGTTGGAGCATCCTGTCTGTGTGTTTTACACCGGACCTGGTTCCGTCTTTATTATTATTCTTTTGGAACATCTTGTCTGTGTGTTTTACGTCGGACTTGGTTCCATTCTTTATTATTCTGTTGGAATATCATGTCTGTTTGTTTTACGTCGGACCTGGTTCCATTCTTTATTATTCTATTGGAATATCTTGTCTGTTCGTTTTACGCCGGACCTGGTTCCGTTATTTATTATTCTATTAGAATAACCTGCCTATGTGGTCTATCGCATGCATGGTGATTTCTTTTGTTATTCCATTCTTTATTATACTCAGTTGGTTAAAACTTTGACTTCTACACTCCATGAAATTAGTTGAATATCATGTATATTTGTGCTTCATCCAGTATCCTTTCATGGAAATATTCTTCTAAGTATTCTTGGATTTTACTCTACAAAGCAGTATCATGTTGACAATTTGGACGTTAATAATTCCAGGATAAAATAATTCTTGAACTTGTTTTTATTTAATTCTTATATCATTGTCATCATCCTCATGTTTAAATTTTGTTGAAAGTCATTTGTGCCCTGTAGTGCATAGATGGACTTGGTATGATTATGACCAGGGATTATTCGGTGTAATCATGATCGTAATGTTACAAATGATGTGGTAAAACTTCTCATTGGCCCGTAGTGTATTGATGGACCGTTGTTGGCATGATCATGACCATTAATGAATACACAAATATTCTTGGCCAGTAGTGCATGGATAATTGTGGTCGTGATACTAAAGAATATCCTTGGCCGTAGTGCAGGGGTGATTCGATGATGTGGAATATTTATTATGTGACGCCCCCGAATCCAGGTACTTGAAACCCGAACTCGGTGCTTCACGATACCATTTCTATGAGCGGAATAATACTAGTAATAATAACAATAATATAGATTTTCAAACATAATTTACATATTATCAGAGTTTAGTTCCCAAGTACGAAACCTTTAACATTCTTTACATGATCATAATAAAAATATTTATTATCCTTATCATAAAGTCAGACTATTACATAAAATAGCTTAAACATTTAGTCAGCAACTTTTCCTTTCCCCTTGTTCTTGGCAGATCCTTCGGTTTGTTCACACTTAGCTGAAAACATTTAAAATTAAGCAAGAATGAGCATTCGAGTGCCCAGCAAGTAATAGCAACAATAATATTTAACTGAAAGGATTAAATGTTTTCTTTGAAAGATACTTCTACAACGGATCAACAGTTGTGAAGTAAGCTGAACCAATAATCAACATAACATTTTGATTTCAAATTTTTGAAACTACGTATTGACTATAAATGAGAATCAGTTGACAGACTATGAACATTATTTTCTATTTTCGAAAAGGTTTAAACAGAAATTAATCTGTAAACCGTCATTGCTTACGGGCACGGGGGTGATCAGCCCGTTATGCCCTGTATTGATCAATACTACATTGCTAGAACGATATTATCGTTCATCCTTTGTCCGCCGTAGCACATAAAAATTTCCCATGATTTGGATGTTCATAACAGTCTTGAATCCATACCAAAACAATTCGGTTGGATAAGTTTTATCTTGTTCAACAACAACTTTAAATATATGTCTAGCTGGATCAAATAGCTTAGACGACTTTTATTTCAAGGTATACATACTAAGCAACTATAAGTATGTATCAACATGTGATAAAATATAATGATTATCCAAGTGGGGACACTTGTATAACCATGTTATAGAAATTAACGAACAGAATAAATAACTTGTTCAATATTAACATAATAAATGAAATTGTACAACAATTATTGTTTAATAGCTTGCTTATACAGAATCATTGCATAAGTATATACAAAGGTTGAAATATTTGAGCAGTTCAGATATTATCTTACGCATGTCCTTAGCATAAAGTAAATGCAAAGGGTTAGATACTTGCCTTGTCTGCTGCTTACACAACTTAGATATATCTTTTCTATCAAGTCCTATCATTAAATAGATCATTGTCTGATTAGAATAATATATCATATCATATAATACTGCTTATTGCAGTCAGCACATTCCTAATCACATTGTCACATAACTTTAACACCATTGAATTACAAATAAACAGTTATACAGTTAATCTAGCTAAGTCCAGATCAATTTCTGAAATATGTTGGTCTACCGACAACTTTATCGGGTAATTATCGAGTCTATGACTCTATACAGTAATACAATATCCGCTTAGATATCTTAAACAACCGTTACAACATTTTTCATGACCTTATAATAATTATAAAATAATTATTACCATTTACCATAATTTTTGAAATATCAGAATCATTGTTAAATGATTTAAATATCAAACAATTCTATTATCATTAATATTTGATTAATATTAAAATATTATTGAAATCATTGCCAAAATATTAAAGTCATTAATAATAACTTAAAATAATTTTAAAACATTTATATTACCCTTAAATGATTTTTAAAACATTTAAAATCATCATTAAATAATTACCATTAATATTTAAATATTAATTTATCATTATCCAAATATTAAAAGTTATTAATTACAACTTAAAATATTTTTAATTCATTTATATCCCTTTTAAATGATTTTTAAATAAATAAAACCATTTTTAAACTATTTATTTAATATAATTATTAAATAAATTTAATATCATTAATCATTAAATAAATATCATTAATATTAAATTATTAATGAAATTATCCTTTAAATATTAAAAGTTATAGTTTATAACTTAAAATATCTTTAAATACTTTATTTTCATTTAAAATGATTATTATAATATTAAAATCATTTTTAAACTAAATTATTTAATATAATTATTAAATAACTTTAATATCATTAATAATAATTAATTAATGAAATTTTCTTTTAAATATTAAAAGTTATATTATATAACTTAAAATATTTTTAAATACCTTATTGTTATTTAAAATAATTTTTAATTTAATAAAATCATTTTTAATTCATTTAACAAATTACTTAATTATCATTAATATTAATTTATTAATGAAAATTTATCACATAATATTAAAAGTTATCAAAAATAACTTTAATTATTTTCTTTTACCATAATATAATTTTAAATGATTTTTTCAAATATTAAAATCATTTTAAATAATTTATTTAATATTATAATTAAATAAATTAAATACTTTTAATATTCCAAAAATATTAAATATTTATGAAATATATTTAAAATAATTAAAAACTAATTTTTAGAATTTAAAATAATTTTTAATAATTTATTTTGTATTTTTAATAATTAAAAACTACATTTTTCTATTTATTTAATAATTTCCGAAAATTTAAATAATATCTGTCGCTAAAGACCACCTATAGCGACAGAACCGTCGCTATAGGTGTTCTTGGTGTTCTTCATGCCAACCCAGAAAACGTGACAGTGGCTTGGCTTGCTAGTTTGACCGACTGTGATTTCGTGTGTGATGTGTTTCTGGGCTCGGTTTTGGTCATATCATGTAGAGAAATTGTAAGACTACAAGATCCAGCAACAAATATGCTTATAACATGCATAACCAACGAGATCTGAGCCCTTAAAGTGGCTGTCAGACCTGTTCTTCATTTTTTGGGTTACCCAGAAATGAAAAACAGTTCATCCATCCTCTTTTGGGCTTCCACAACTTGCAAGATATGATCTTTTTTAGTGATTTAAAAGTTGCAGTATATAAAACACATGTAACACTATAGATCCATCACAAAACATCACTAAAATAACAATAGAACAGCCAGATCCGACACGGTCAAACCATGTCAGACGACATGTTCAAGTATTTTCTGGGTTACCCAGAAAATAGCTTTTCATGTTCGTCCGGACTGGTTTGACCATAGATTACTAATTTCCTGCTTGATTAAAAGGAGATTTTAAGGCATAAAAATGTAGTCCATATACAATACTATAACATAGATCCAACAAATCAACAAAACAATTAACAAAAAGCAAGATCTGAGCCGTTGAACTTCCTGTCAGACGAATCTGGGCAAGTTCTTGACTGCCCAGAAAGTTCCGGTCAATGCCGGTCAATGTGGTTTGACCACTAATAACTTTCTACTGGCTTAAGGTTTGACTTTGATTCCAATTTTAGATCCAAGATCTTACAGCATACTACCAGATCAAAGCTTAAAAACACAAAAACACATAACAGGAAGAGATCTATGAGACCTGACATTTGGTTGTCAGACCATATTTCTCACTTTTCCAGATTTTACAAATCTTCAAATCCGAGACTCTAGATGTTATGGATCTAACATCTAGCAACCCAGATCATCATTAGACACTATAACAAACATGTTTAACAAAAAAAATCTAACATCTAACAACAGAATTTTGGGCAAAAATTTAAGTTAGGGTTTATACCTTTTTAAGAGAGATTTCTGATATTTGGCTTCTGATTTGTTAGGGATGGTAGTGGGGCTCGGTTCTTGACTGATTTTAACAAAGTATTTCGAAGGTTAGAGAGAGAGAGAGCTTAGGTTGAGAGTTTGGAGAAAAATGATTTAATTGATGACTTTTTCTCTCTCTTGATCTATATATACTAATGTGTGATGCATGTATGTCTGATGTATTAGCTGATTTGCTGTCATTTTGTGTCTCAATTGTCAAATAAGTTGGTCACCCACCCATCCTATTGTCAAAACCTAGTTTGTAGCTTCTTTAATGCATAGAGGGGCAATTGGTCATTTGTATTTCCCATTTAATGGCAAAAATGGAAATTGACAAACCCTTAGGGTTTGGCCCTTAAGGTTTAACCCTAAGTTTAGTATATAGCATTAGTAGGATTTAGCAATTAGGGTTTGTGCCAAAAAAAATAAATAAATAAATAAAATTATTTTAGTTTCTAAAATTTAAAAATTAAGATTGTTAATTAGATTAGGTTAATACTTATATTATACATGAACATTAGGGTTTAGTACCCCTAATCATAATTACCCTTGCCAATTTGGCAATTAGTGATTACAATTGTTAATAATTAGGCTACTAAAATATATAATTAGAGTTTCTATTAATTAAATTAGGGTTCTTGATATAAATGAAATGGACATTAGGGTATTATAACGTAATTAACTTTACCACTTGAATAATTAGTGCTTAAAATTAACAATTAGGGTTCAAAGAAATATCGATTAAGGTTTCGATTTCACAATTAGGGTTTCGCGACAAAATTAGGGTCTCACGACAAAATTAGGGTTTTTCCTAATCAGCGTTCCATGAAGTAATACGTAAACATATATCATATAACACAGATATTTAATAATCTTAAATTTCCCATTTAAATTGATAAATAGGGTTAAATCAATTAATTCTAGGATTTGGTCAATATACCATAATTGACCATCCATCAACAGTATAATCTTTACAGTACATATTAATAGCACTGAAAAATCAAAATATCATAATATTATATTATTATTATCATTCCTTGATCAAAACCCAAAATTAGGGTTTGGATTCCATATCTGATTTTATCCGCCATAATTAACCTTATAATTAAGTAAAAATAATTTACTTAATAACTTAAACAAAATTCTTATAATAAAATAATTATTATAATTATTTAAAATCATTTCATGTATTATTTGAATAATATAAACATATTATTTCATGAAAAAAATAATTAATAATACATTTCTAATATAGAATTAATTACTATAAAAATATCATTTATAATAACCAATATTTCTAAAATAAATTTACTTACAATTAATAATGTAATAAATAAATTTTATTTATCACACATATAATTATAATTACACATTACCTTGGCACATATCATTCATATTTATTTTTAAATAGATAAAAAAAAATTATACGCAAAATTTAAGATTTATTTATATAGAAAATATCGGGTTGTCACGTATTAATCTGAGTCTCAGCTATAACAGTGATGAAAAACATTTTAAATCATAAAAGATTGTAGATTTTATTTTCTACTTGACTCTTTTAATGGATTGTTGGTTCCGCTGCAGTTAAACTTGATGTTTATTATATTTTATAAGTTTAACACTGTTAAAGGCTAATGATAATTTATTCTGCATTATCTTAGTAGTCCTTACTATTCAGGAAATGAGAATATAGCTGGGACGAGTCGAGAAACGGAATAAGGGTCCAGAGGATAGCATTAGTAGTCCTCACTATTCTGTGAAATAGTGTGATAATAATTGTAATGAGGACTCCTTTTAATTTTGTATAATCTCTAGTAGACAATATTTGTATTTAAACTCACAGTTTATGTTTTGTCGTATTGTACACGACAGTTGTATTAGTAAATTGTATTTGTATCTGGCGACCTAAGATGAGTGATGTATACCTAATTTTGGGGGCGTCACATTTATAACTTAAAATATTTTTATAATACTTAAATCATTTTTATATGATTTATAAATTATTAATTCTATTTTTCCATAATTTATTTGATATATTTATTAAATAAGTTAACTATCATTAATATTAATTAATTAATGAAATTCATCCTAAAATATTAAAAGTCACTGAAAATAACTTAAAATATTTTATTATAACATAATATTATTTTTCATGATTTTTCATGTATTTAAATCATTTAAAAATAATTTATTTAATATTATAATTAAATAAATTAAATACTATTTATATTCCAAAAATATTAAATATAGATGAAATATACTCAAAATAATTAAAAACTATTTTTCAGAATTTAAAATAATTTTTTGAAATTTAATTAGTATTTTTAATAATTAAAAATTATTTTTTTTCTATTTATTTAATTAAAATAATCATTTTCGGAAAATAGTAATTAATTTCCGAAATTAAGTGTCTCTATAGGGGCCTTAGGTGATGAATCCGTCGCTAATGGTGTTCTTGAGGTGTTTTTCATCAAACCCAGAAGTTCTTGTCAGTGAGAAAGGTCCTACGTTTGACCAATATTTGATATGTGATCCTACGGTTTTTTTGGCTTCTTAATGTTATTAACATGTAGTATTAATGTAATACTACACTAAATACCTATTTCAGATCCATACAACAAAACATCAGAGAGATCAAAGCCTCCAAATATTCTTACAACGTTGTTCTTCATTTTCTGGGTCTTCCAGAAAATGAAGAACACACGAGGGTGCTAGGTTTAGATCATTATGTTTTTCCTTCTGGACTTGGTAGGTGTGATACTAAGGTTGATACCTGTAGAAGAGACATCAGGGTACAAGTATATATCATTAGATCATCATAACAATAAAACAATCGACATATTAGGGTTGGTCAAACCACACTAAAAATTTCGGCTCTTGAAGGTTCTAGGTTTCCCAGAAACCTTCTTAAGTCGAATCGGTCAACGTACTTTGACCTTGATTATAAACGATTCTGTTAAGGATTTGAGTGAACTAAAAGCTTCAGTATGTAGTCTTATTGTCAAGCTATAACAACAACACAATAACGTGGCCAACACATATAACAGAAGCAAGATCCAAGGCCTGAAAAATCGTTGTCAGAAATATCTGGGTTTCTGGGTTACCTAGAAACCAGATTTCGTGAACGATCAACTAGTTTTGAACAACAATACCTCTTAATCCAAACATGAGCTGACCTCGATTCAAGATGCAGAGTAAAGACCACATATCATAGAACATACCCAAAACATAAAACACACAAAACAGTTAACACATAAAGATCTAATGCCTCTTACATTCGACTGTCAGGCCACATTTTCATCATTTCTAGATTTTTGAAAACTTATATTTCATGCATATAGATGTTATGGATTCACTGTATAGCAACCCAGATCACCTATTTACACTGCATACTACATGTTTTAACACAAAAACTTAACATCTAACATGAGATCATGCGATTTTATAGATTAACTAGGGTTCTATACCTCTTTGAGCCATGATCATGAATCTGATCATTGTTTTCTGACCTTGGAATGCTAACACATGATCTTATCTTTTTATCTTACTCTCTCTCAATTTCTATTCCCGAATTTCTAGAGAGAGAAGGTCTTGGTTCATATGAGAAAGAAAGTGAGTCTTTTTCTCTCTTTAATCTTATATAATGTCATAATGCATTGTATGTGGCTGTTAATTTGGCCGAGCTTGCTGGATATAAGGCACATGAAGTGGTTAGATTAGGTGAACCACTCACCTAAGGTCAAAACCTACATGTTAGCCTCAATAATGTACAAAATGGTAATATAGTCTTTTTGATTTTTAATTTAATGACATTTTTGACATTTGATCAAACACTTAGGGTTTAGGGTTTGAGTTAGGATTTACGGTTTAGACCATTTTAGGGTTTAACCCTTAACTTTGCAAATTTTTAATTTCTATGATTTCCAAAAATTCGGTTTTAAAAATAAAAATTAATATTTCTAAATTATATTTAGAATTTTCTAATTATATTAAAATTCCTTAATCAAAATTTAAATATTGCTAATTAGGATTAAAAATTCCTAATTAAAATTGTTAATTAAACAATTAGGGTCAAAATTGATCATTAGGGTTTTTATCCCACGAATTAGGGTTTCTAATAGAAAATTAACATTTCTAATTTATAAATTAGATTTCGTAATTAGGGTTTTCTAATTACTCATACTTGAAAATTAGGATTAATATTTCCTAATTAACATTTAAATTATTAAATCAACAAATAGGTTTTCCCTAATTATAAATTAGGGTTTCAAATCCCGAAGTTTAAGGTTTAAAAATCTGAAATTAGGGTTTGCTAAATAATTAAGCTTTACCCTAATTAATAATATAATATATAGCACTTAATCAATATAATAATCATTTAAGTTCCCAGATTAGGGTTTCATACATCGAATTAGGGTTTTGAATTCCCGGAATTGAAATTAGGGCTTCCATAACCGGTTTCTAGGGTTTATTGTTAATCTCTAGGGTTTTCTAACCGAACATTGACGTTCTTAATATATATTTAGGGTTTGTTACATATACTGTTTATCATGTCAACCCTTGATCCTTAACCACATATTGTACACATATCCACAGAACATATTCATATATACACTTAATCCTAAATAATTCACCTAAACCTTCACAGAATTTTGAAATTCTCAAAATTCTATCTTAAAAATATCAAACCCAAACACTAATTTTCTGTCTAGGTTCTAATTTTGAACCTTAAATTAATTAATAAAAATATTCAAAATTCTCGGGCTGTCACATCTCACATAAGCATCAGTAGTCAAAATACCGTGTGCTACTATGCAACCACGCGTATTACTGTACTTTTTTCACCGGGTATTTTGACAGTTAACGGTAAAACTTTCATCGTTATTTTTATAAATAGATATTTCTATCATTTTTTTAACTCCGACAGTAATTTTGTTGTGGGGTCCACCAATGATTGTGTCGTCGTACAAATATTTCCTGTTAAAATGAATATTCCCCGAACAATCGAATATTTTATAACAACTTGCTTACTTTGCAAAATTTATAAATATTATCCACAACTATAACATTATATATAATCCACTCTATAATATTTAAACATATATTTCAAGAAATAAAATCTTTATTTATGAAAGTTGGGGTCTTAAAGATAGTATTAAATATAATCCTTGTGGGACGATACCTTATTTGTCATTATATTGCTATTTGATCACGTATACTTATGTGTATTTGCTAGTACGAATTTAGGCAAACATTGACATCTACAAAAGAAAAAAAGTCACAAATTAACTCAAATTTTTAAATGATAGCATGGAAACTAGAGCAATATAGGTCTTTAATACTTACAAACATAAATGCTTGTGTGGGTCTATCTTTGTTTTTTTCATTAGAGCATCCCAACTTTTCTTGTGGACTGTAGTATATCATAGTTAATCTTTATCATTTTAACTAATATATATATATATATATATATATATATATATATATATATATTAAATGTAAGTCCAAGTCAATAAGTGGATACTTACATTTGGTGTTGGAATCATCACTTAGTTAAATTGCTCTCTCTTTAATTACTACACCAGACAGTGCGGCAGGCTCTTCAATTTGCTCTCATGTGCGCTCTACATTAGGCTCTTTAACTGGTCATTGGTTTTTTAATTTCAATGATCAACATTTCTATAAATACTATAATGCTTTTTTCCTTCCTACTCTACTCACCCTCTTCACTTGGCCATGATTTCCTCTATCTTCCGAATCTTTTCTCCTTCTCAGCCTCTGTGGTATGCCTCTCATTTTCTTTGGCATTGGTTGAGGTCTTATTATGTCACACTCTATAAATTCCCATAAATCTTCATTATTTAGCGCCTCAAGAGTATGAATGTAAGTCTTGAGGTAAGTCTCTTTTGTATACCAGTGAGCTACATAGTCTAATGGATTCTGATAAACCGATTAAATTATTGAGACAACATGGGATGCTAGTAAGGTCCCATACTCTACAAGCACATGTTTTATCTTTAAGATTCACAATAAATGATTTACCTCTTTCGTTGACTTGGAATGAGATTTTTCATCCCAAAGTTGGTCACAATAGGCAGAGGTAATGATGGATGCATCAAGCTTCTTCTTAATTTGTGGACAAATTAGATCCTTTGAAAAGCATATCATCCATTTTTTTGATGCAATCTAACCATTATTTAATCACGAATTTCTTGAAGCATTGTTAGAACTAGCATGTATATAAGAATTTTTCATTATAGATGTAAGAATAATTCTAACTTGGTTATTAGAATAATACAATACAATAATACAATTTATGTAATAAATAAGTAAGAATATACCTAGCTTTGATAATCCAAGCATTGAAGCATTCAAACATGTTATTCTCAACATTATCAACATTTGATTGAGTGACAAAATATGCTTTAGACCAAATTTTTGGATCATGCTGACTGATCTTATCATGTGCAAAGGCATAAATACACTTAATTTCCCTCATTGCTCTCTTGTGTGCTTTATCATGGATTGCACATGCAGCTTTCCAAAATACTCTCTTTAGTGCTTATGAAGTGAACCTCTTCCTCCAGTTAGCATAAATGTGTCTAACAAAATTTCTATGCTCAACATGAGGAAAAAGTTCACATATGACATTCTTTAACCCCTGCACAACATAAAGGCAATTAGTAAAACATATTCAATTAGTAAAATAGAGGCAACTAGTTAAAATAAGTAAAATATATCTTTTGTTGGTCACTGATTATAGTCAATCCATAGCCTTCACCAATGTTAAGGCCATCAAACAGTAAGTCTAAGAAAAATCTCCAACTGTCATCGTTTTCACTTTCCACAACAACCATAACTACAGGTAACATTTGATTATTCACATCCTTTCCCACTGCAGATAATAATTGACCCCCACAGACAGTTTTTAAGAAATAACCATCCATTACAAGAATTGGCCTACAACCTTTTTTCACGTTTTCTTTAAGCTGTCAAAGCAAACATAAAATCTCTTAAACCTGACCTCATCTTTAGGATTAAGCCTAGTGGTTTTGATGTTCACAGTATTCATTTTGTTACTTCTCTTAATCTTAGCACAAAAATCCCACTCTTGAATAATTTTCTTTCATGATTGCATGTATACTTGTCAATGCTAAATTCCTCACCCTTATACACTTAACAAGGGTTACATCAAATTTTAATTTGACTTTAATTTCTTCTTGTATGTCCTTTAACTTCCAGTTTGGATTCTTTTTTATCCTATTTCCATAAAAGTCAACCAAGAACTTTGTGTTTGCCAACTTGTTTTTAAAAGTCTAGACACAATTATGTGTGTCCATTATTAACTTATTCTGCACATTTTCAGTCCCTTAAATAAAGTTGGCCCACAGTTTCCAATGGCAGCCCTAACATGCACTCCATATTCGGAGCTTAAATAAATTTATCATCATTCAACATCATATGATACCAAAGTTAAATAAATTAATTACATAACAATCTTACTATCCTAGGCACGATGACCTTTAAGTACTTATTACATGATATTTAAATATTTACAAAAACATGTCTCTCTAAAACAAGTAATTATCGTCCATCATTCAGTGAGCTTTTTGTTGACGCCGATAACTTTTCTTACTGTATTTTATACCCATTAGATTTTTGCTAGGTTTGATTTTATCTTCCTTAAAGGTGAGATTTTAGAAAAGACCGACATAAATGTCGATGATTTGAAAAGATTGATTTTAATGATTGGGCCGAATTAGACAGAGCCACCAGTTGATATTAGTTTAAAATGGATGTATCAACTAATCCGAGTTTTGAAAGATTTTTGCAATATGGCCCAATATGTGAGTCCATTTAATTGGTCTAAAACTCGAGATTCATAGAGTTCATGGGCTTTCTTAAGCGAGGGGAAGGTGTTAGATAACCCCCGACTTCTGTGAAACACGGTTACCACTACTTTTTCATTTCATATGCATTTTTTTTTTGTGTGTGAGTGTTGAAAGCTTTTGATTTGAAAATATATTTTGTGCTTTATTTATAAATTATTTTATAAAGAAATTTTGAAGGATAAATTTGAGTTCTTTTCGAAATCGAATTTTTGTATAATCAAATAGACAAGCTTTATTTGAATAGTTAAAGATCGGTTCGATCAATTATGATCGAGATCTACATGCAATGATTGTGTATGCTATGTACCCTTTTGTATGTATAGGTTTTATAGCGGTGATTCCGGGGACGGAATCTATATAAATGAGGGTGAATGTAATAACCCGATATTTTCTATATAAATATATTAGGAATTTTGCGTAAATTTTTTTATTATTATTATTTTAAAGGTAAGAATAAGTGCCAAGATAATGTGTATGTAAATATGTGATAAATAAAATATATTTATTACATGAATAATTACAAATAATCTTATTCTAGAATTATTAATCATTATAAATTATATTTTTATAATAATTAAATTATAGTAGGAATGTTTTTCTTAATTATTTTCCATGAAAATATGATTATATATTATTTAAATAATATACGAAATGATTATAGAATTATTAGAATAATTATTTTATTTTATTATGTGAATTTATTTCAGATTAGTTGAGTTAATTATTTTAACTTAATTAATAATGATATTTATACAAGGTAAATCAGATATGGAATTCAAACCCTAATTTTGGATTTTGATCAAGGAATGAGAATAATAATATTTGTTTAACCCTATTTTGAAATTCGAATGGGAAATTCAAGACTGTGTTGTAATTGTGTTATATGAATTACGTCGCGTATTACAGAAAACCTAATTAATTAGAAACCCTAATTAATATTTAGAAACCATAATTTCTAAAAGTTAGAAACCCTAATTAGCTAATTAAGAAACCCTAATTTGAAACTCAATTATGAGTTCGAGACTGTTATGTAACTAGATTATTACGATTAATGTTAAGTATTATATAATTTTATATTGATTAGGTAAACCCTAATTAATATTTAGAAATATTAATTTCTAGAAATCTTATTATTTAAATTATAAACCCTAAATTATAAATTGTAAACCCTAATCGCTAAATTGGAAAGTTTAATGTTAATTAACATATCTTAAACCTAATTTGTAAAGTACTGAGTAATTAAAAGCTAAATTAATTAAGAAACATTAATTTGTATTTTTAAGAAACTAAATTTTTTATTTTAAAGCCAAATTAGAAATACTTCAAATTTGTTGTGCCAAACCTTAGGGTTAAACCCTAAGGGTTTGCCAAATGACCTAAGAGCCATTAAATTTGTAAGCCTAATGACCTAATTGCCCTTTTGTATTTCATTAATGAGATAGATTGCAAATCTAGTCAAAACTTTAGTTGTTTACCAATTGTACGTACTCTATGTGCTTTAAAATCTCTAGCTACCAGTCATATAAGATTAGCCATATACATTATATTAGATTATTTATAGTCCAAGAGATAGAAAAGTATGTATTATTGCCCATTTGTTCAGTTTATTATCAACCAAGACTCTCCCTCTCTATGACGCCCCCAAATTCAGTTACTTGAAACCCGAACTCGGTGCTTCACGATACCATTTCTATAAGCGGAATAATACTAATAATAATAGCAATAATATAAATATCAAACTTAATTTACATACATCAAAGTCTAAATCCCAGGTACGCGACCTTTAAACATTCATTAAATCATAGATAATAAATATCAGTGTCTTAATAAACTTTAACTATTACATAGAATATTATAAAACTCATTCGAACATCTTTCCTTTCCCCTTGTTCTTGCCTGAACCTTCTAGTTGATCATACTTAGCTGAAAACATTTAAATTTAAAGCAAGAATGAGCATTTGATTGCCCAGAAAGTAATAAAAACAATATATTAGCTGACAGAATTAAATATTTTCTTTAAAAGACACTTCTACAATGAATCAACAGTTATGAAGTATGTTGAACCAATAATAACAACATATCACTTCCATATGAAATTTTTGACACTACGTATTGACTATAAATGGAGACCAGTCAATATACTATGAACATTGTTTTCTATTTTTGAAAAGGTTAAACAAAAATTAATCTGTAAACCGTCATAAATTACGGGCACGGGGGGTGATCCGCCCGTTATGCCCTATATTGATCAATACTACATGCAAGAATGATATTATCGTTCACTCTATCCACCTTAGGTGCACAAAAGTTTTCCCATGTTCGGGATGTTCATTCTTAGTCGGGAATCCGAACCAAAACAATCTGGTTGGATACAATAAAGTTCTATCTTGCTCAACAATATTTCTAAATTTGTGTCTAGCTGGATCAAGTAGCTTAAACAACTTTTAATTAATGTATACATACCAGAACTCAATAGGTATGTATCAACATGTGATTAAATACAATGATTATCTACGTGGGGACACTTGTCTAACCTTTATAGGAATTAACGAACAGAATAAATATCTGAATTATACTGTAATATTGTGTTGATAAACAATGATCGAATAATTTAAGAACTTGTATGAATATGAATAATTGGATACATAATCAATAACAATAGAGTTAATAATCTGGAACAATAATATGATTCTGAAACTTTCTTACTCATGTCCATTGCATAAAGTAAATACAAAGGTAAGATACTTACCTGAGATGTTGCTTACAATAACGAACTTAGATTA